>JARHVA010002161.1:537500-555000 GCA_037957365.1 Torreya grandis | reverse complement strand
AACACACCACTCTATTTTTGGTTGATAATTTCGTATAATCCTCAGATAATTTTTTACAATTGTCCTAGGTCTAATATCAATTGTGCCTAGTGAGAATATTGATTTATTTCTCACAAGCCAGAATAATGATTTTTTTTAGTGTTCACATGAGTTATGAGTTTGTAATGACCAATCTAGAGGAGAAGGTGGATTCAATAATGGTTGTATCATAGTAGGCAATTTAAATGGAAAACATAATAACCTATGCAGATAATGACACAATTTATAGATGAATAAAGAAGGATATATTCAAAGAGACTTTTGTTTCAAACAGGAGTATGAACTTGTAAATGTGCAATGAAAGATACAAGGTAAAAACATAAAATCATCTCTAGAGGTGTAATTATTTTTGATACAATAAAAAATAGTAATCAACCCTCATGATGCCTTCAACCACCCTTGATAATATAAAACAACCAAGCAAAGATGTCATCTCTGTGTAAATTGTGGACTACTCTAAAATGGGTGAAGGGCATGTAAATTCTTGAATTTGTTTATTACAACTAAGATTTTTGCACTTACAAAAGGTTCTATTGATCCAAAACTCAAAATTTCTAGTTGATAAATATTTAAATAACATAGTAACAATGAATTCTCTGAGAAGAGATGTAGTATTACTCAAGATCGCAATACAATTATATGCTTATCTCTGGGAAGAGATGTCTATCTTCACATTTCAGGTTACCTCTTCATTTATACACATTTTGAAAGCATGGGGAGGATGTGTAAGGTCACCAATCTTGATTGATATTAAGTGGTTTGACTTCCAAGATTTAAAACAATACATAATTCGAGGAATTACTATTTTTAGACTGCACTACTAAAATTGAAATCTGGGGCACTTCCATTGGGTTTTCAAGGTTAAAAATTCATTTATCAGATCTCAATTCCATCTCATGACATTCTCCTCATTCTTAGCTTTAAAACAGTTCAAACAGTGAGTCAATTGGAGCTATGGTGCAAAAGTTATGGCTCCCGAAAGTTCTATCATTCAATTGGGGTGGAACTGTCACCCAAAGTATCACTTGAATTGTTGCCCGAATCATTCCTCCCTCCTTGAAAATCAATGGTCCCCATTGTATCAATGTTCCTCATCAGGTGTGGTATTTGTGTCTTAATTTGATTCTTTGTGAGCCACTCACCTTGGTGGCTAAGCTGGCCCCTTTTGACCACTTGATAAAGAGGAATGGAGCATCCTCTTATTGTCTTCATCCAGGTGTCCACAATCTGATCCTCTTCTACTAGAGAAAAACTCTGTGGATCAAGCTCATCAATGTCTAGTTATTCTTCTACAACTAAAGTGTCTAATAGAGGTGGATGATATGGTTTGAGGAGCTCCACATTGAATATTAGATGCATACCAAGGTAGGCTGGTAGGTTCAACTCAAAAACATTTTCTCCAAATTTTTTGGTGATGGTGTAGGGACCATATCATAGAGGCCAAATATTTTTGTGTGGGCTTGAAAGTCATTCCCTCTGGAGCTACAACCAAACCTTGTCACCCACATCAAAATGGTGTGTAATCCTATGTTTGTCATGGCATTGTTTATACTTCTAATTCATCTTCTCCAGGATGTCATGAACTTGTTGTTGGATGTGTTGCATTTGTTCAATAAACTTTGTTGATTTTGCTTCCTTGGATCTTCCATGAGGTGTGTATTCTATGGTGGAAAATGGAACAACTATATCAATTGGTACTATGGGTTGGAACCCAAAACATACTTGGAATGGACTGTGCTTGGTCGAGTTATGCAGTGCTTGATTATATCCATGTTGTATGAAAAGAAGTCCCTCATCCCATGTGCATTGATGTTTGGAGTGATACATCTGAATCATGCAAATAATCAAGTGGTTTACCACCTCTGTCTGACCATCAGTCTGTGGATGGAAGGCTATGGACTTCATCAACTTGGTATCCATCATCTTCTATAGAGTGGACTAGAAGATGCTTAGTAACCTGTATGAGAAAATGGACTTGGGGAGACCAAAATGGAGCCATACATGACTAAAATATAGTTGAGTAGTTTCCTCAGGAGATATATTTTTCTTACAAGCAATCATGATAGCCATTTTTGAAAAATGATCAACTACCACAAAAATATAGTCCTTACCATGTTTTGAAGTGGGCAAACTTGAGAGAAAATCCATTGAGATAGATTCCCAAGGCCTGGTTGGTTCTGGCAATGGCATGTACAATCCTTGCTTCTTATTTGTTGGCTTGGATATCACACATGGGGTGCAAGATTTGAGATATATTTCCACATCCTTTCGCATATGGGGCCATTAGAAGTGTTTTTAAAGAACTGCCAAAGTCTTTTCTATACCAAAGTGTCTAGCTATCATACTGAAGTGTGCTTCCCATATCATATTTTGTTGCTCTACAGTCGGAACACAGATGTGCCCCATATGACAGAGGACATTATCTTGCAAATAGAAATCAGAAACATGTTTACCTTTTTGAATCACTTGATATGTATCAGCAAAGGTAGGATCTACTTCATACAGAGCACCCCAAGTGGTAGTCTCATGTTCGCACAAGTCAAGAACTATTGTGAGTGTAGTAATTGGTGGGTGGCCCAGACAATTTGTAGCTATATTTGAGCTCCCCTTTTTGTGTTTGATTATCAGGTGGAATTGCTAAAGATATGTGGCCCACTTTTGGTGCCTCTCATTTCATATTTTTCTCTGTGTCTGGATGAACTCCAATGGTCTATGGTTAGTGTGGATGACCGTCTCTTTCCCCAAGATGTAGTGTTTCCATTATTTATAGGCTTGCACAATGGCATAGATCTCCTTATCATATGTTGGATATTTCTTGACTATATCAGTGAAAGTTTCACTGTGTATGCAATAGGATGGCCATGTTGCATGATGACAACTCCCATGGCATATTTAGATGCATCTGACATCAAATCAAAAGGTTGATGCAAATCTGGCAAGGCAAGAATAGGGGCTGAGCAAATTCAGTTCTTCAAATTCTCAAATTCCCTTTGTTGTATTTCACCCCATTGAAATGTAGCTTTAGTTCCTCCTTTAGTCACTTGGGTTAGTGACCAAGCAACATGTGAAAATCTAAGAACAAACCTGTGGTAGAAATTTGCAAGACCCAAAAAGCTATGAAGCTCTGTGAGGGTCCTTGGTTTGGGCCATTCTCGAATAACCTAAATCTTTTTTGGATCAACATGGACCCCTTCCTCATTCACAACATACCTGAGGTACTGAATTGTTGTCATCCCAAATGTGCATTTTTCAAGATTTGCATACAACTTGTGCTCCTGAAGAGTTTGAAGCACCTTACGAACATGTTGAAAATGTTCTTCCCATGTTCTGCTATAGATTAGTATGTCATCTAAGTATAAAAACGTGAATGAGTTGGTGAAAGGTCATAGGATGTCATCCATCATCCTCATAAAGGTTGTAGGGGCGTTAGTTAAGCCAAAAGGCATAACCAACCATTCAAAGAGCCCCTCCTTAGATTTGAATGCAGTCTTCTAGACATCAGTGAGATTGATGGGAATTTGGTGATAACCAGATTTGAGATCAATTTTGGTGAAGAACTTCACACCACGGAGCTGTTTTAGTAGGTCATCAATCATAGGGAGAGGGTAGCGATTCTTCACAAAGATTTTATTCAGGGCTCGATAGTCAATACACAGCCTCCATGTTCCATCTTTCTTTGGTGCCAAGACAATTGGGCTATCATAGGGTGAAGAGCTTGGCTTGATGTGACCCTTTTGGATCAATTCTTGAATCTATCTTTTTATCTCATCATTCTCCAAAACTGATCTATGATACATAGGACTGTTAGGCAAAGGTGATCCTGGGATCAAATCAATAGAATGTTTTACCTGGCAATGTAGTGGAACTCCTGTGGGTGACTTGAATAAGTCATCATATTCTCCTGTGATTCATCCTATCTAATTTTATTGTTGTGTTGATTATGTAGTCAGGACTGCAACATTGGCCTTCTTGGATTTCTGTGGTTTGATCACCATGAGAACAAATTGCTTTGTCTTCTCCACCAATCTCTTACATTGCTTGGCACTGATCAAGGAGACAGATGTGAGAGGTGATACATCTAGTACCCTATAACACCATGTTCCAAGAGTGAGGGTGATTCTCTAGGTTTGTGATTCATAGATGCCATGTCACTCATACATGAATGGTTGGCCAAGGAGTACATCACAAACATCTAGATTGACCACATCACACAATACTTTATCTTGGAATAGTTTTATTGCATGAAATAAGACATTGATGGGTGACACAGAGGTCTCTCCCTGGGCTCAACCATCCAATACTATAGGGCTTTGGATGAGGCTTCATGGATAGATTTAGACTTTTCACAACTTTAACAGAGATTTAATTCTTTTTACTCCCACTATCAAGAATGAAATGTAAAGGCTTACCTTTTATGCATAATTTGGAGTGAAATAATCTTTCCTTGTCATCTAGTCTTCCCTCACGGGTCTGTGATGAAGCGACGATGGTGTCAGGCTTAGCATCTACAATTTATTTTTCATTCTCTTCGACTGTGGGTTGTGTATGATGTAGAGTAGTAGATGTTGAGTATTGTGGCTCAGAAAGCAGTGACTTGATGGCTCGACATTCTTCTTTGGAGTGAGTTCCAATTTTGTGGTAATCACACCATTTTCCAGCCTTCCCCTTTTGGGGTTTCTTATCCTAAAACTCATTCTGCTTCCAATTTTGGCCTTGTGTTTGACCTTCCTTGTCACTTTTCCATTTTGAGGGTTGACTTTTCATATTCTTTCTGCCATGCTTCTGCTCAATCTTCAATATGAATTTGTATGCCTCATCGAGGGTTTCCAAATTGAAGAGTTCTATTTTCCCCCGTATGTACCATTATAGTCCACCATGATATTTGAGAGTCTTATGTCTCTCACTTTCTTGGATGCCCAATCTTGCAAACAAAGAATGAAAAATGTCTGTGTAATCTTGAACAGATTGGTCCTTACCTTGGTAAAGTTATTGCCACTGTATGTACAAATCATCATATGCTCCAATGGGATAGTATTCTTCTTTCACCGCTTCCACAAAATCATCCCATGTAGGTTCCACCTCAAGGCCAATGTCATCTATACTAAACCTCTTTTTGTACACTTCCCACTAGTTTTTCACAGGCAATGATGCTTTCAAAAGAGCAAAAGTGATCTTTTCTCCATTGGTGAACTTATTTATAGAGATGTAGGAAGATAGTTGATCCAACCAATTTTCTACTACATCAGCATTGATTTTGCCTTCAAATGTAGGAATATCAAAATTTACCTGAACCTTCAAGGGTGTTGGGGCACTGAAGGGACATTCCCTGGATGAGGAGCCAGGAAGTGTAGCTGTGGAGCCATAATTTCCCATCGAGAGTGTTTGAAGAATTTAGGCAAATTATTGTAGCATCTATGCTTGTCGCCATTAGAGGGCTTCATTCACCATTTCCTTGAAAGGATCAGATGTCTTGGTGTCATCCACCATTTGAATTCATTTAGAGTGAACAGGTGGAAAGTTTGGAAGCGCTGTTGTTTCCCACCCAAGCTTCTTGTAGCTTGACCTCGTCCTCGAGATCATACACTCTCAATACAAACCACTATGATACCACTGATATAAAACTCAGAAGTTCTAGTTGATAAATATTTCAATAACATAGAAATAACATAGTAATAATGAATTCTTTGAGAAGAGATGTAGTATTATTCAAGATCGCAATATAATTATATGCTTATCTCTGGGAAGAGATGTCTATCTTCACATTTTGGGTTACCTCTTCATTTATACACATTTTTAAAGCATGGAGAGGATGTGGAAGGTCAAAAATCTTGAGGGAGATTAATTGGTTTAACTTCTAAGATTTAAAATAATACAGAATTTGAGGAATTACTATTTTTAGAAACTTACTATTTTTAGACTGCACTACTAAAATTGAACTTTAGGGAACTTATATTGGGTTTTCAGGGGTAAAAATTCATCAAGCAGATCTCAATGCCATATCACAATGTTATCCTCATTCTTATCTTTCTAATGGTTCAAATGGCGAGTCAATTGGAGCTACGGTGCAAAAGTTATGGCTCCTAGAAGTTTCATCATCAATTGGGGTGGAACTATCACCTGAATTGTTGCCTGGATCATCTATGTTATAATTTATTTTTATCAATTAAAGGAATGGTCGAGTATCAATACACATGAATGAATCTAAGATGTAAATGATAATGATAGACAAATTGTGCTTAAGAATATGGAAGATTGTAAAAGGGTTTCTAAGTCCTAGGTATACCAATATGTCATTAATTAGTCTCATGGATGACATATGGAATGATTTATATGTGATTTGAGAGTAGTCTATTTGTAGTGAATCATGTTTTAAGTCATCTAGATTAGACTGTGTAGGTAATTTAAGATTTGATGTTTCGTGCTTCTTACAGAATAAGGCCTCATAATGGAAAACATTAAATTTTACTTGTTCAGATGCAAAATTGTTTTCTACCTACATAAATTTAAAACAACATGTCTCACTCATGAGATTTTAATGTGGAGAAACTTTCAAGTTTTATTGTATGAAGATGACCCCTAGAATCCAGAGGATTAAAGATGTGGTGATGGTCTTCCTTATGAAATTCTTGATGAAGATACATCTATAGTTCATTTTCATTGACATCAAAATTTTCCACTTAATGGTAACAATGCATTTGTTTTACTACAAGTAATAGGCATATGATTATTGATAGGGGGATTGAAACCATCAACAAGTGGAGGATTAAATTTGTTCACCATATGAATGAGCCAACACACCACCCATCAGAGCAGTTAATATTTATTAAACATTTTAGGCTTGGGCGAAAAATGGCCTCACAATGAAAAAAATTAAATTCAATTTGTCTGAATATGACATTGTTTATTATCTACATAACTTTAAAATATTATGTCTCACTCATGAGCTTTAACATTGTATAAATTCAAAGTATATAGTAAAATAATTTATTATATACCTTCATTCTACAAAACCTTGATTTATGAAAACCAAAAATTACATCCCTTACATTGTATCTCTCTCTCTCTCTCTCTCTCTCTCTCTCTATATATATATATATATATATATATATATATATAATAGCTAATAAATAATGGCATATAAAAAATATTAATATAATATTTTATATCTATAATATTAATATATATTATAAATGATAATATAATATAACCATATTTAATAATAATATTATATTATATAATATTAATAGTTTATAAGTAGTAATATTATAATATAATATTATTATTATATTAATATATTTGGCTATATAATATTTATGAAATATAGTATTATTGATAATATATTATATTATATTATTATAATGTATATTTTAATACTAACAATACACACACACATATAAAAACTATATTAACTATATCATATATTATTATATTATAGTAATAATTAATATAATAAATATATTTAATAATATAATATATTACTAATAATTATAAATATATTAGATTTGATTACATATACAAAATATAATATTTAAATAAATTACTATATAATATATTGTTCTATCTGTATGCACCTAAAATTGCTCGCTCAATTACAGTCAACTAATATTCCTATTAGTCAACACTAATTCTGTTTAACCTATTTTAGCTCACTAATCTATCTTATTTCTAGACATAAATCTAATATCCTCTTTCATTAATCTACATTCACTAACCTTACCCATCCCCACTCTTTCATTAATTCTTCTTAATCTCCCATTATCATAATCTAATCTTATTTATCTATTATATGGGAATTTAAAATTCCCATAACCCCACCTACCCACCTACTAACCTAAACCCTAACCTTTCCTACACCCCTAGTCCCCTAATCCTCACCTAATCCCCCATATAACCCCCACCTAATCCTCCATTATCTCTAAGATAATGAAGAAGTCTCTAGAATTGGAGACTTCCCTCCAAGTCTCTAGAAACCAATAATTCTAGAGGTTTCCCAAGGAATTTAATATTCTTTGGATAATATAGAACCATTGATTTTGTCTATCCAAATTTAAATTACAACCCTTGATTTTTCTTCCTAAAGTCTATATAAACAACCTCTCCCTCCAACCTCAAACCAATTAGGAAACCCATACCAAAACCATGTCAAAATCATTATAGAAATCTTATAGCAAATCCATAATCAACCATCAAGGCATTCATTATCATAATCCAACATCAAGCTATCATAGAGCCAATCTGAGTCTAATCACATGCATTCAAATCTTGGAATGGAGGCATGAGAAGGTAAAGAGCATGGTAAGAATGTTCTATTAGTTCTAATTTATCTCCTTTATCTATTCCTATTGATGTCATCAAGTTTTGAGTTTTATTGTCATTTTGATAATATTTGCTTGAGCTTGAAATTTGGTGCACAAGTTGGTGACCACGATGGAACCCTTTGCTCCCATTTAATCAATTTTGCTTGTTAGTATTGATTTGACTAGCTTGTAGGTCTAATTGGGTGAATAAATTCTTGAAATTTGAATTTTTACATGCACAGGTTGTCGTTATTTGCTTTGATAGTCGTGCGATTGTTTAAAGCAATCACGGTATTGCCCTTGTAAGTCATGACTTTGCTTTGACCATCAGGCTTAACTACTAAATTTTTGTCTTGACCATGTATGTTTATACCTTTTTGATAATCCTATGATTCACAATTAGTGTTATTGTTAGGTGAGTCATGATTTTGTATAACCCAATTACAATATTACAAACCGTTACTAGTTTTATGTTGTAGGTCTATTTTTGACAATCCTATCACAATCCTAGTTGCGATATTATCCTGCTAGTCATGAGATTGTCAATCCCAGTCAAGATATTGTTAATTGCTAATGGTCTATGCTAAAAATTCATTTTTTACAATCCCATGACTTGCCCAGTCATGAGTTTACCCTAATAGTAACGGGGTTGGGCCTGTGAGTTGCGGTAGTGTAGTTCTTCATAAAACCATTAACATTTGACTTCTGTATGTTTATTCAAGAGGTCTATTTCAACATTTAGTGTTCATGTAAGGGATTTTTATCATAGATATAAGTATCCCATTTAATATTTTGGAGTTTCTTGCTTTGAACGTATATATATTTACTAATCCCAACTATATACCTAGGTTTTTGTTCCTTTTTGTGTGGTATGTATGCTGTGTAAGGACAATAAGAAGGCTAAGGTAGGAAGAATTGATTACAGAAAGAGAAACATATGGCCTTACCCCTTTTTTTCACCTTGACAAAACTATGATTCATGACATTTCCAGACAATATTGCCCTGGGTAATCATGATATTGTAGCCTTAGTCATGATTTTATCATTTAGTTTAATTTTATCGATTTTTGTCACTCTGAGCTAATTTTACTTGTAACATTATCATATGTGATCTTATAGAATAATCTTGGACTAAATTTTCCATTTTTAATATTCTAAATCTTGTTCAATTTTAGTTAAGATATCATCTTTAGTCAAATTTTTTGGAAACAACATAAACTTCAATTTGTGGTTTACTCTAATCATTTTGATATAATCATTTCTAGCATTTGGAAAAATTTGTTGTCTGTTAGTCATCTGTTTTGAGATCCACTCTTCAGATCTCAATTTTTTGCAATTTCTTATAATATCATGACTATCGTTTTACTTGCAGTAGTGGGATTATCATTTTGAGTTGTGGTTTTGTGGTTTATGACAGAACTATAACTTTTGAATTATAGTGAATAGTGATATTGCCTATGTGGGTCACGGTATTGTCCAAACATCATGGTTTTACAGCTAACCATCATGGTTAAGCCAACCACTGTAATCTCACAACTCTCCCAATCATAGTTTTATCCTACAAATCATGGTTTTGCACTGTGTAGTTATAATTTTGTAGCCATTTTTGCATTAAATTTGGTCCTTTTTTAGTCCATTTTTTAAGTCAATTTTTATGAATTTTAAGTCACTCCAAGCTTCCCACAAAGCCCAAATTTCCTTTAGCGGTGAGGGTATCTGCCCTTCGACCCTACCCTATACCATGATAGGGAGTGTGATAGGGGCACTGCCCCTTGACCCCACAAGGGGTATTTCCCCTTGACCTCATTGGGGGTTGCCACCCTAGACCCCCACATCATTTCTCGCTCACCCCAAAGAAGCTATAGAGCCAAACCATGATTTTTTTAGGGTATTTTATTAAGGCATATTTGGATAACATCTTGCTTATTGTGCTAACATCATCTTACAAGTCATATTTTGGGTTTAATATTTAGTCTTGCAGGATACCCCTCAAGAGTGATTTATTGAAACTACTAATCCTTTTGTTGCAAGACCCCCCTCTTGAGTGCCATAGCAAACTACTAACCTTGTGTGCTTGTAGGCCGCTAGTCAAAGACCCATTTTATCACTTTTTCACATCATTTTTTAATTATATATATATATATATATATATATATATATATATATATATATATATATATCATTTTTTATCATCTTGTTGTGTGTATATATATGTGAAAAATAATTCCTTGTATATAATTGTGTGTGTTGGTTTGTAGATAATTTATCATATTGTGCTCCTCACCCATAAGTAATTAGATCGATTAATTAATTAGATCATATGTTTTGTCTTTTTTTTAACCCCTCCCCTTAGGATATCACATGACATGGAATTGACACCCATGCATGGGCTTAACTTATAGGGGTTAGTGTCATGGATTTCATCACTACACACTGACCAAACTCCATGTTTTGACAGAGTATAACAATCAAGAACAACTGTAGTTAGGCTAAGTAGTTGACCCATACAGGTCATCCATGAAGAGGAAGAGTTAATTATCTAAATCAAGCATTATATAGCACCCTATATAGATTTGGGCCCCAACATACCTTCATGTATATCAAAGATGCCCCTAGAGGGCCTATTTAGCCTAGTATAAGACCTTTCATTTGTAACAGGTGTTCCACTACAGGTGTCAATATCAACACCAAAGTAGCCATCAAGTACAAGTAAGGTTGAGAGGGTTTAATTAATTTTACAATAGGTTACTAGCCTATAGCCTCACTTTTATATCCATTGGATGGTGTGGGCATTAGGTTACACACCCATCAGTTTACTAATCATAGGTTGTCACTTTCTTTCTTGGGTATGTGTTATTCAAAATTCATACTATTTGTGAGCTAAGTCAACCTTTTACCCATCCATATCCTATCTAGGTCCTTTGCAAAATATCCTCTTATGTATTCTATCCTTATCATTCTATCAATTTGTACCTATCTCCCCTACCATCCTTTGTATACATCTTAGTCATCATCCTCATCTTGATCCACATCCCCATCACCCGTATCTCATCTTGTATATCCTCATCATCATTGTACATACTCTCTTTATATATCCTTCTCTTTGTCATACCCACTCATCCTTAGTCATACCCTTACCCCCAATCACATCTTATATCCTTACCTAAGTCCACAGCATCACCCACTTACCATAGTCACCTCATCCCTTCTTAGTCTCAACATATCCCATTATCCTTGGTCTTTACCCCATTATCTTGTAAATCCTTGCCTAATCATTATCTTGTCTTCATCCCCTCCTAATTTAACCATATCTACTCATCACCTCATCCACTCACATATCTTAATCACTATATTGTATACATTGTCTAATCCCATCTACCATATCATCTCTATCACATCTTAGTCTAAACCATATCTCCTTATCATTGATCATCCTAATCATCATATTGTATATCCTAGTCTCATCCCCTTCTACATATATTTTTTCTCTTGTATATCCTTTTAATCACATCTTAATTATTTCCTAATCATACCTCATTACCTACAACTTGTCCTTAAATCTAGCTCATTATCTCATCTCATTATCCCATCACCTATCCCATCTATCTTCTCATCCTAGTCAAACCATATACACCTATCATTAATCAATCACCCTACTTCCTAATCATCATATTGTATATCCTAGTCTCATCCTCTTGTACATAAGTTATTCTCTTGTACATTCTAATGGACTCCCATATTAGTCACATTCAGCCATCATCCTAGTCACACCTTGTCATAAGACCACCTCATCCATAATCAATCACACCTCACTTTGACCTTGCCTTATCCATTAGTCACACCATAGTCTTAATCATTCCCATATCATTTTATTGACATCACCCCATTATACATATTTAATCATAACCCATAATCTATCCTAATCCCATCTTGTCTCATCATCCACATTCCATCCTAAGTCTACCTCATATATAGTCCTAATCATCCCCATATCATCTTGTCTCATTATCCCATCACCTTATATATTCTTATTTACCTTCTTGTACATAATTCAATCTCTTGTACATCCTTTTAATCACATCTTATCACTAGACCCATAAGTCATTAGTCATCCCCTAATCATACCTCATCATCTACATCTTATCTTAAATCTATATCGAATCACTTGTCTTGACCTTGCCTTGATCACCCATAAAGTCATCACCTCATCTTATCATAGTTGGCTTCTAGGTCAAATACAGGTCTAAACAATCCACCTTTAATTTACCCCTTCATCACTTCATCATCACCTATCATTATACCTATCATCCTTTCTCCTAATCACTTTCATCACATAAATTATATCCCATCCTATCTTGAGAAAAATTGGTTTAAGATTTGAGCTAGTATTCTTATCCACATCATCCTATCATCTTAATCCACCATCCCTCATCACTTGGTCAGATCTCATACCTAGTCAATATCCTATTAACATCTTATCACTCTATTAGTTTCAATCTAGCAAACCCATCATCAATCTAATCTTCCCTAGTCAAATCATCCCTGCCTACTCATAACTAGTACCCATCATATCATCATATTGCTAGTTTTGAATCTAGGCACCCATCACATCTCTAATTCTTTTTATTAGCTTATAAACTAGACATCATTGATAGGCATTAACACATATTATACTACCAGTTTAAGATCTAATCATATTCCTTAATTTGTCAAGTCTCTCCCATGCTCATTATCATCCATCCTACTAGCTCGGTCCCTTGATCTATTTTATTCAATAACCTTATCCAATCCTTATCCTACCTACCTCATCCATCATCTATCAACCATCACCATGGAACCAGATCCCACCTTCATTAACCAATACATAGCTGACCATAAGGATGAGATACTCTTGATGTTTATTATGATGTGTGTACCACTTCTCAAAGCTGTTGATCCCCTTTAACTCATTGCACCTCATGTCCAAGCCCCATCATGTGAATCCTATACAAATATTCCATCTATTGGCCATAAAGCACTATCTACCCATTCCCATACTAGCAAAGGGAATCTAATATTGGCCACCTCAAATCCATCCACCCAGTCATATCCACAACCATCTGATCATAAGCCCAATGCTTCCACATCCAAGTCACAAAGTGAAGTAGGTCCTTATACTCCCCTTCCCATATCATTGGAAGCTCTCTTAAAACAACTAGGCACTACAAACATGATGGTTTGTTTGCCTATATGACATATTGATCCCACTAAGCCAAAGCCCTCTTGGTATAAGGGTGACCAATAGTATGCATATCATTGAACTTGGAGGTATACCATTAATCAATGTTGACATTTCCAAGATTTTGTCCAAGACCTCACTGATTGTAGTGATATAGTAATTGATGATGAACCAGATGCATCCACATCCTTAGATGAAAAAAAAAGGAATGCCAAGATCCCCTTCCTAATCATGATCAAGCTCTTCCCTTTCCAAGCCAAGGTCAAGACATCACACCCATCCTACATGATCCCCCCATCCTCAAAAAATCCTCTGTCATAACCGAATCTATTCCCCATGAGCCTAGTCCCCCATCTTTCATAAGTCCCTTTATGAGCATATCATTGTCGAACCTACTAGTCATCCATCATATCCCTCTCACTGTCACCTTAAATTCCCATTATTAAGAGGTCAATAGTGGAAAATGCATCTATAAATAATAGAATTATATTTTATGCATCAGAGTTAGCTTCAAAGATACAATCTGAGGTCTTATCTTCCATAGGATCATGTTCAAAACCCATATCCAAATCAGATTCCTCATCAAAAATGTCATCCCTCATCAATTTTGATAATGCCTATCCTTTTGAGGATACTTTGAATCTAGGTACCTCTAATCCATCATCAGGCATATATTTTTATCCCATTCTAGATGATGACATCATAAATGAGTTCTTGCAAGCTTTATCTATTGAAGATTTTTAGAGTGAGTCTGATCTTCCTTTGGATACATCTACTATAGCTAGTCCTAGTGATCCTTTTACTGATCTCAAAAATATTTTCTTTGATTTCAAAATTGCGTCTCCTAAAAACCCCTATGAAGACTATGCTACCCCATCACCAATCATTGACCTCATCATATCATCTCCATTTCTTCCCATCAATGATCATTTAATCACCTCCCTCCATAAGGAGGAACATGAGCATGCATCATTGGACCCTTATTTGAGCAACATAAGGAGTTCCATAAACTTATAGGTCCAAGATTATATGCCAAAAGTCATAAATCATGATCAAACCATCTTTAATCCTATAAATCAAAATAAATAAGAATCAAATCATCGACCTAATCCCAAATCATCTCTCCCTAGTGAAGTCCAATATCAAGCACTAAGGTACCATCAAAATCATCATAATCTATTCAAAAATCAATATCCCTTGGTGAAGCCCAAAATTAGGCACTAAGGGCAGTCAAACTCAAATCTAGACAAATGCTCAAACTCAAATGGTTGATCATCCGTCAAATAATTAAATCAAAGATGAGCCACAATGTCAAAATGTCTTGGATATCATAAAGTATTTTATCACTTGTCACCAATTAAATGAAGCATGTTCCACATCTCTAATGATGTATGGCACTTCTAGTCCTAATCCTCCATCACCCATCACCCTGTCTTATCATGATCATATCATTCATTATCCTCCATCATCCATCACACCATAATATCTCTATCCTATTATCCATTCAAGTCTTATACATACCCATTAAGATATTATCCACTCCATACCTTACATCACCCTCTCGAGCAATATTGTCTTTCCTAGGGGTAACAACAATACTTGGTCTAGACATCTAGAGGGGTCACCATCAAGAATCACTAAAGGCCACTAGGACATCCAATCATATAGCATCCATCATACAACATGTGTTGGATAAATAATCCATCAAATTCATATACCTTTCATCTCACCCATCATCTAATAATCAAGATTCCATCAATAAAAGTAAAAAAATCTATCTAATGGTGAAAATCAGTCTTGTGGTGCCTTGGGTAAGTACCATGATGAAAACCAATTTTTGGCATCATTGCAAAATAATATATTATCTGCATTATTCCTCAGTACTTAAGGGCAAATCCATCCATTTCATATCATAGTTCATCCATCCCACTTATCACATTCCTTGTCCACCTTATCCATATTACCGATCATCTTATCCCTTGATCCATTATTCCTATCCATCATCCACCATCATATCATAAATCCTATCTCTTCTTCCTTCATATCTTTACCTTTGTAAGGAAGTCGAAGGTGTCTTTTGAAATGTCCTTGAACCATCTTGGTATATCCTCTAATGGTTACTTAGGAAAATAACCATCTAGTTCCTTCACGATGTGATCATTGGCTATCCCTAGTCCATTCAACTTGGGCCCCCATCATCGTCATCTTTTGTCATCCCATCCATCATACCTCCATCATTCTCTTAGTTGTTAGACTTGGTAATCCCTTTGCTAGTAACCCCATTTGTATAGTGGATATACATATTCCAAAAATCCCTAAAAAATGAAAAATGTCAAAAACCCTAAAAATCATAAAAATTCAAAAAAGCTAAAAATTATCCATGATGTCTTGTCTTATCCCAAATATCCTAATTGCATCCATCTCCATCCATCTCATATTGTCCCATTCCCCATTTTTAGATACAATATTTTTGTCTTGGAATACAATCCTAAGTGGTCACCCATCCCTTCATCTTTTCTATCTCATCCTATTGGCCAGGTCTTACCAACATACATCACTTTGTCAAAGATTTAAATCTGGCACCCATCACTTCTTATCAAGGCATTTTCATATATGACATGCATCTAATCACCCTTTTCCAGTATGGAAGGTACTTTATCCCATCACTTTCCTTATCGTTGCCTCTTCATGTTTACCACCCATCGAATCACTTTTACTAGCATGAAAGGTATTTGATCCCATCATCGTCTCCTAGTCTCTTTGCTAGATTGGATCTTTTTAGGGCTTTGTTGCTGATACTCCTTGGTCATCACCCCTTTTCCAAATCACCATTATTTGACCATTTGTTTATATAATTTCAATACCACATCATTATTCAAAGACCTTATCACATATTTCCATCCTCAACTAGGGGTAACATCCAAATCCTAATCCTAATCATGATCATCCTATCCAAATCCAAGTCCATCCTAAGTCCACAATCCCATTACCCACTCACTCATCCCATCATTAGGCAAGACATTAGTATTACATGTATATATATTTGTATGTGTTGTTTGTTTTGTTTGTCTTATTTGTATAAATACATATATCTTATTTGTTTTATGTTTTGATTGCATCGTGTCACTTTTTGTCTATTGGGAAATGAATGAGGATGCTATGAGGACACCCAAATTTCCCTTGAGGATACAGATTTTAATACTTGCCCATGCACTTTGGCACAATATCCTCTTGGTCATATCCATATCATGGGGCATACTTCCAAGTGCCATATTTTTGGATTACTTAGACTATGATGAGATTTATGACATTTTTGATGGCTTGATCTCATCATCCTTCTCTCCATCATAACCCATCTAGCTAACATCCAATATTTTATCATCATCCCCTCATCTAAGCCATATCCTATCATCACTAATATCATCCTTTAATCCCTAATCATCATCATCATCATTGTCCTTTATCTTCTCATCATAAATACATCAACCTGAGGTCTTTCCAAATTATGTAAGCAACACTTGGCCACTCTTCCATGCCCAAAGATAGAGTGACCTCTATTTACTCTATTGGTCCCTTGCATGTGTCTTTGCTAGGGGCATCATCCCAATCCTTTTGATCACTTGATCATATTGATTCTTATCTGTCATCACCTACATCATCTTGATCGATTTAGCTTTGAGCTACACCCATCCTTAACATTAATCCTATCATTAGTCTTATCCTAGCCAATATCTCTCTCTTGCATGTGTCCTTACTTGGGATATGTCTAAATCTTATAGCCCATTAATCCTATCATCATCTTTTTACAGTTGATTCCCACTTGGGATGTGTCTACAACCATGATACCCATCATCTATATTCCTTATACACGTGTCCTTTTTATGGGCATCATTATCAATTTATAACTCTTTGCTCAAGTCAAATCACTCATCTTCTTCATCTTCTA
>JARHVA010002161.1:412500-532500 GCA_037957365.1 Torreya grandis | reverse complement strand
GTGTAGTCATATAAAATGTCCAAATTTATAGTTTGACTGTGGCTTGTGACACCCAATCCATTGGTCTTTCTTGCATGTTCTAGTGACCCTTCGACACACCTTTTTTTCTCATTACCAGTCATCCGTAGCCTTACAAATGATCATTCCACCTCAGCTAGACTCTATTTCATAAGCCAATCCTATCCCACAAGTCTCAAGCCTATAGGATAGGAGAATCATACCTGGACTATAGCATTGGACCCTAGGGTGTCCCATTTTTGGCACTCTTGTCCTTTTGCAATTTGAGCTCAAATGATTATTTTCATCTGATTCCTATCCTTAATTATGTTATCCTAGCATGAATACATCTAACCCATGACCAATATTTCCTTATAAAAGCCCATCCAAATCTCATTTACAAGGGAAGTGATAAATCTTACAAAGCAAACAAGAATACAAGCAAACTACTAAGGCAAATTTCCCTATTCTCTGCATACAGTCACCCAACACAGATGCAAAGATATTCAAACCCTCATTACTAGTCCTTAACCACCTCAAGCACTCTCAATTTGGCATTTTTGCATCTATATCACACTATGCATAAATCATATTAGGTGGGAGAACTACATATGTATTGATCCCTCTTCAGAATATTGGTATGTAAGCAGCGTGCCCACACAAGGGGTGTGGATCACACGTTTAGTGCATCTTACACACAGTAACCCCCCCTTTATCAAGTGATTTAACTCTTATTTTATCAAGCATGATGGAGGGTTAGGGTTTGAAGATTAAATCATCTCTTTAATGAGCTCCATCGACATTCAACACTCAAGATTTCATAGGTAGGCTCACAAAGGAACAATGCAAAGAACCTAGAAAGTTTAGGTCTTTATGACCAGTTTGAACAATAGCGGTAGGAGTGGAAAACAACATAAAACCTCAAAGTGTCCTATTTTTGGTGCTTATGTCATTTTTCCAAATGAAATCTATATTTAAATTTACGACACTATCCCAATCCTACACAGCAAATTTCAGAGCTTGTATCGGATGTCTCAACGAGTTTCAAGATAAATTATATTTTATTCTTATTTATTTCTATTTTTAGAAAGGTGAAAAAAGACAGATAGATTATACAAATTAGTATTGTAATTATTACAATATTCTTTACTGATTTATTAATCTAGGCCCTTAACTAAAATAGGAATAAAACTCCATTTTTCCCAAAAAAGTTAAATCGCATGGTAATGTGTGGGATTAGATGTTGCCTTTGACAAAAATAATTCAAATAGAAAGATAAAAGTTGTTAAACATAGTTTTTGTAAGCCTAAGAAAGGAGAAGATCACTTTTCACTAATGAATAAGAGCACACAAGTACTTACAAGTGGCCCATTTTGTGGACAAAAGAAGAAATCAAAATTTATTGGATAGTAGATTTGTGTGTGCACAATAGTTTTTGCAGTCAAAAAGCTTACACAAAAATAGATTTATAAAGTGTATGATATCTATTTGATTCAAATGTGAGCTTTTCTCCTTTTCTTGTTCATTGTGTTTACATAAAAGTGAATATCACTTGTGTTATAACTACTCTTAGAGAATAAATAATAACTTGATTAAACATTGGTAGTTGAATTGAGGTAGAATAACTTAGTATGATATGTCACCCATATGAGAAATAATCAAAATTTGAATTCACAAGTGAAATCCACAAAATCAATTTGACCTTCATAGAAATAAGACACATGGATTAGCTATGGAAAAATATAGTTATAAAAGAAATAAAAAAAATAGGTCCATATTTATATTAAAAAACTTTTCTTGATACAAATACTACAAATTTACATGTCATTATTACTTACAAATGAATTTATTCAAATAAAGCACAAACAAATCAATAGAAATGCAATCAAATCACATTGTCGATCCATTTTGATCATTGTTTTTAAGCTTAAGCAATTTTTTGTCAGAACTATTCCAACATATCCATTAATTTAAAACATGCCAAGTAACTGGATTTAGCAATGACTGAATATACCAATGTCTGTAAACATTAAGAAATTATAATATAATTTATTGGAAAATGCCATGAATAAAGTCAAGATCTGAAGGCAAAGAATCAACTGTTGAGTTATGGAGCTAAAAGCTTCACTGATGTGCTAATGTGGAGGTTGCTGGGTTACACAGTAACCGACATCGGTTAGAGCCAACCGACATCGGTTAGGGGTTGACCGACATCGATTATCTCTAGCTACACAGTAATCGGCATCGATTAGGGTCGGTCGGCATCGATCACCTTCAGACCGACATCGGTCATCTGTGCATTTCCAGAACTGTTCTAATTTTAGGAGAACAGTTTGTTTGCATGTAAAGACTAATTTTAGTCTTGAGTTTGCTTTTCTAATTATTGTTTGCTTTGGGTTCTATTTAAGAGACCCATGGGGCTGTATTGTAATGTGAGCAAGATCAATTAGATCTGTAGGGTGCAAGATCAAGAAGATCTGCAAGGTGCAAGATCAAGAAGATCTGCAGAAAAGGAGGCAACAACAATTGGGTTGATTGTCACTGGAGGGAACAACAACTCAGTATTGAGTTGATTGTGATTGTAATTGATTGAGAGAGAGAGAGAGAACTCTTGAGGGAGAATTACTGTACATCTTCGAGGTGTGAGGAGAAAGAGATTTCTTCATTGTATTTCCTTCTGGAAGAGTTTAATACAGATTGTATTCTTTCTCGCATCTCCTATTATTTGTTGTTTTTGATTTCTAGTTACTTATTACTTTTGGTTTAATTTTGTTTTAGTTGCTTATACAAAAGTAATCAATTGTACTCTAAGATCCTGACAACTGGTATCAGAGATCTAAACACTAACAAGTGGTATCAGAGCTATGTGTAGATCCTAACATCAACTCTACTTATGCACTATATATGCAAAAATGCATCAAGTAATCATGAATAAAATCCATGTTGTGTCAAGTTTAACAAACATTAAGAATAATCGACTAATATTATGTCCTTGTGCATAGAATGACAATTATTATCTTAAATAATGTGATGTTTGCAATAATATAAAAATAAAACATTATCATGTGATTGCCAATGAAAAATGAATACAAAATCAAACTAATATTTGGAAGTTATTACAAGCTCTTTGAAAATTAAGACATCAATGACATTCTAAGTATAGAGTCATGACACTAGCTAACATTCATATTTCACCAATCTTTATTCCATACTTGAGTCTAACAATTGAGACAAACAAATTTCCATAACAAAATGGCTAGTTTTGCATTTGAGCATTATGCAACACAAGGAATATGCCCTCCATTTTCTTTTCAAGGAATTCACCACTCCATACCTGTAACTTTAATCTCAAGTTAGATATTTTTGCCAAGTCAAGGTTTCACGTTTTTGGAAAAAACCATGTAAGCACAAAATAAACCAACAAAAAATAATTAAATCAATTTTTTTTCAAAATAATGCACATAAAAAAACCAAAATAGTCTTTCATAGACCCTAGCACTAAAAAATTAGGGTTTTGTACAAAAACACTTTGAAAAAATCTCACACCAAAAGTCATAAATGAATTACCTGGGGAAGTAGAAAGGCAAAATAATTTCGAACATGACCCAAGTTTAACTATATTCAAAATGTTATCCAACATATATAATCTTAAAACCAAACCAAATGTTGGTCCAACAAAAGTCTTATATAAATCCTTGTAAAAGATCATGCGAAAAATAAAATAGAGAAAACAAATTACTATTTTGAACATAAACCCCAAACACAAATGCCCCTGATTGTAAGAAAATATTCATAACAAAAATCTTGGACTGGATTTATTCGTCAAGCCAAGGATTTAAGATTTTTTAAAAAGCCCTTGTAAGAACAAAATAATACAACATGCAAAAATCAAAGCATATTTTTAGGCATTCACTTCTAATTCTAAACTCCAATAGTCAAAAAACAAATTACCTGGGATGCAATGCTCTATCCAAATCAATTATGAAACCACAACTTTCAATAGCATAACAACTCATATTCTAGCTCAAACATTTAAATTCCACCCAAAAAATAGATTCACCAGCTACTGAATATGTCATCATATGAAAACATTGTGCAACTCGAACCCTTTTTTATAATAAAATGCCATGAAAAATATCTAATATTCATTGACAAACAATAAGACACATGGCCTTGATAAATCCAACATTCAATACTGAATAAGAGACACATCATACATAATTATGGTGTAGCATCCTTGCCATGCCAACAATGCCTCAAAGCATGTGAAGCTTACAATAAGATACAAATGTTATCACCAAAAATATTACAGGAAATAATATTATTCTATATCATCTTTTAAGCATAGTGCAAGTTAACCTTGCATAAGCACAACATATTTCCTTGGATAGAAATCCATGTCACCTACCTAGCCAATAAACATAGGGACTAATTCCAAGCTAAAGAAAAATGATGCCTATTATCCTTGAGAGGGATAAACCCTTTGGCACTAACAATATACTGACTAATTCCAATTTAAAGAAATACAATGTTTAAGTCCTAGCAATGGATTCATTCATTCAATAAAAAATGGTTCAAGTTACATAATTTTTGCAGATTATACTTGGGTAGGGTTTATTTAAGGTTTTTGTTCAATCCACCTTTAATCCGATGTTGAGATGAATGTAAGCCAAATAACTTTTAAGGGTTTTTTTTAGGCCATTTCTAGTATATGTTTTCCTTATGCAAATAAAATTTCATGCCTTGTTAAATATAAAAAATTATCTGCATCATTGCCTTTATAATTTATAAACTCAAAGAAATCGGAAACATTCAATGTTTGGTACTAACAAACTACTATTTAGACTTGTTTTTTGTCATTTGTAATTATATAGATGGGATGTTTTCACATTATGTTGAGCCTCACATTGCTCAACACCAATCTTGGAAAAAGTACTCAAATATATATGTGCAAACAAAATTTAAAAAAAGTTTACAACCACTAATCTCTGAATTAAACACAATTTTTCCTACTTGCAAACGCTGACGCTGATCACATAATACATTTTACTAGCTTGGTGATGCATTTAGAAACTACTGCTGGTTTCTAGTCTGAAGTCTAGATTTTAGAGATTTATTTTGATTTTTTTCTATAATTCAAAAATTCTGAAAGAGCCTTTTTTATTCCATTAAATCAATATGCTAGTTTAGTTGTAGGCAAAAACTCTTTGAATATAAAACATCAACAATCACTTGAGTAATTTAGCATTGTATACAAGCTTCCAAACAAACTTATGAATCTTGATTATTAATTTATTATGTTATGGTTAAAAAAATGTCACCTTGACTTTCAAAAAACACTTTTATTCTCAATTTAATTACAAGGCATATTACATGTATCTAACTACTATTGCATGTGACATTTATTTTTAGTCTTTATCAGCATTTATGAAATAAACAAAACTCTTCTGATTTTCAATTTAAGGAATATTACATGTATCTAACTACTATTGCAGGTGACATTTGGTTTTAGTCTCTATCAAAATTTATGAATTGCATATAACTCTCATCTCCTTACAATGGATATCATTTCAAGCATTTTGTAACACTAGAACTGTTGGCAAAGCTCTATTAAATAAATAATAATTCACTTGAAAAAAGTAAAATAAAAGGCTCTAGACATAACCAAAAATCCTTCCACACATGCATGCCAACAACTCCAGTGTTGAAAAATCCCCAACAACCAAGACAATGCAAATAGTCTCATAAATTGAAACAAGTTTGCAAGTAACATACTTGGAAACAAGATTTTATACCTTTGCATATTCAGTCATTGCCATTGAAATATTGTTAATAAATTGACTAACCAAAAATGCCAAACATGTAAATACCCTATAACATTTTCTCCAAATACAATGCTATAGTGGACAAATATATAATCTTTGAATATGTGTATTGTAAATGGCTTGCAAAAACACAAGCACAACATTAACAATCTATTCTTGCATCATTATTATAACACAATGAGCAAAGAATCATAGATCAAGACATATGCAACCCAACTTCAACTATACTAAAAAATTCTATCCAAATTGTACCATCTCAACACCAAGAAAAAGGTGGGCTTAGTATAAACCTTAAACAAACCCTTAAAAAACAACATGCAAAAATAGTCAAAGTTGAGTCATGTTAAAAATGCTCAACCCTTGTTTGTGTTTTTTGTAGGCCATTCCCAGTACATGTATTCAAGTCTTGTATATCTATAAAATGCTTGAAATCTTTGCATATGTCTAAGAGTTTTGTTACAAATATATCTTTTTAAAAACATTGCACATCTTGCCATATTATTTTATTCTTACACGTATTATTTCAAAAATCTGAAACACTGACTCGAAAAAAAACCACAATCTAAATTTTTTGTTACAAAGATATTTTTAAAAAAACATTGAACATTTATATTTAGTTATAAATTAAACATATATTGTTCATAATATTTCATTTCTAATTTACAAAGTCAATGAAACTAAGAACATTCAATGCTTAGTATTAACAAGCTAATGTTTGGCCTTCTATTTTTTTATCACTTGCAATTATATCTATCAATCCTTGATCTATGTATGCATTTTTTTCTCTTTATTTCTTTTTTTTCATCCATATGCTATTTTTCCCAAACAACACCACTAAACACTGCCATAATAGCAAATGGAAATTGCATAGGCAAAGATTACAAGAGCTTGAATGCCTTGCTTGAAAGATGATGCCCTGACTTGGAATTTAAGACATTAGGTAAGTATACACGCATTGAATCCATGCAATACAAACGTCTTGAAAAAAAAAGAAAAAACATTAGTAATCTATTCTAATATTGTTATAACATAATGAACAAAAAATCATGGATTAATACATATGCAATTTCCACTAAAAACCCTAAATAAACCCTTGAAAAATAACATGCAACCTCTTTATATAGGATATTGTACACCTCTGTTATATACGATATTATAAACCTCCATTATATAAGATATTACACACATCACTCATAGACCAAACCAACGAGTTTATGGTAGAGGACCAATTAAAATTTAGGGGTAGAGGACCAAATTTTAGGAGGGTTTAGGGGAAGGGGACTAGTAGTTGGGACCCCTAACTTTGGGGACCCATATTTTCCATATTACGACACCTTGCATGCTAAAATTTTGGATTTAGATAGTTTAATATTTTTTTTGTTAAAAAATGTGGTCTAGGAGAAAAAAAAATGTTTGAGAAAGTCATATGATGAACTCTTCAACAACATGTCAATTTTTTCACATTATGAAGCTTCAATCGATTATTAAGACCAAAGAGACCACTAGTTGGGATTGAATTCACCAAAATATATTTTCAAATTAACCTATTATTTTATTATTGGGTTATAATGTTGACATGTAAGCCACATATCAAAATATTTATGAGTTATTAACATGAAACAATGTGCCACATTAAAATACATAATGGTCCTTACGAAGAAATAATGTGCCATGTTCATTGATGTGTGGCTCATTAATGTGGAAGCCAACACAATTTTATAAATGGCTCGGTGGGATTTTCTCTATTAAGGTGGTTATTTAATGTCACCCTATGTGCCACTTACCACATCCTCTCCCTACCTTTTTGCATACCTCCTCTCCCAAAATGGATGGAACCTACACAAAACTTATCGACCATGTTATGTTATGTAGATGAATCTTAGTTGGTAGAATGCAAGGATGAAAGTGTTCACATAGGCATGTTGCTTGTAATTAAACCCACAACAGTGTTTTGTTTGTTTTTTCTTTGTTGTTATTTTTATTGTGACTTATTTACTCATATTTTTTCCTGCATGCCTTCTCTATTCATGGTTTTTGTTGCATGCCTTCTATGTTCCTTCAATTTTTGGGATCTTCATCACTTGATGGTTTTTTTGGCATGCTTTCACATCTAAGTAAATGTTTACTAGCATGTTAATGAACTAACATAGCTATTGTTCATATGTTTTCCATCCATCATGGTATATTATTTATATATGCGAAACATTTCTATTGGGTTGAGCTTATGATGGAAGATGCGTTGGTCTTTACTATGGAAGCCACCGCCATTTTCCACATAGCTAGACAGGTTTTTCTCCATTAATGTGGCAAGTTAATGCTACACTATGCACCACAAACATTCCTATTTTTTTGGCATTTTCACATTTGAGTAAACATTTATTGGTATATTAATGAAGCGATGGAACGTTACACCAACAAACATCTTTCCCTGCCTTTTGCATTTTTCCTCCTCCAAAATAGATGGAATCCTTAAAAGTTTTCATTCACTACCAATCCCATTCAAATTCACCCTATAATTATGGATATTCTTTACAAACTCATTTATTATAGGGTGACTTTGAATGCTCCCAAAAAATTGTTCTCACCAGTACATTCTAGAAGCCCAAAATAGAATTGTTATTTTAGCATTAGCACATAATGTTGATAATAAAGGCACATATCAAAATATATACAGGTCATTAATATAAAACAAAGGGCCATGTTGAAATATAGGTGTGTCAAAAATATTGAATATTTACTGGTATGTGGATGGAAGCCATGAATGTTTCCATTCGCATACTAGTAAATGTTACAGTCATTCTATCAAGTATATGATGTTCATTAACATACCAGTAAATATAGACTTAGATGTGAAGGCATGAAAAAAAACATGCTTGTGATATCATGTTGATGTTTTATTCCTTCACATGTTCAACATTACAATTATTTTTTCTCGTACCTCATTTTGTTATGTTTCCCATTCTTTTGTCAGTCACTTATATAATTTGTTCACTATTATAGTTTATAATGAGGAATGCAAAGAAGAAGAAGACTGTGTCAAATAATGAGGATAATAGAAGTGAAACTTGTTGAAGTCATTGATGAAGAGGGGAAACCAACTGCAACTATAATAGATAGCCAAAATAATGGCTGATAGAGGGTGCACTAAATCTTGGCCTCAATCAAAAGGGGACATCAACAAGTTGTAAAAAGATTCAAAATCCAAAAAAATTATAGTACAAGATATAATGAAGGTGAATAATCTGAGAAAAATAAAGAGTGTGATATAAGGGATAGGGAACTTGAGAATGGTATGGAAATTAAGGGCTCATATCATTTGTACAACCTTGTATGCAAGAATGTAGAACAAAGGAGTCAAAATCCTTGAAGTTGTTGATGAAGGCGTTAACCAAGAAGAGAAACCACTAGAAATGTTGATGCAAATTAAAAAAATGGCTCAATATGCTAAAAATGCAACATTTATTTTTAACCAAGACAATTGAAGTCTATGTATGCAAGAAAACCAATTAAAATAGACAAGGAAGGGAGCCTCAATCAAAAGGGAACATCACAAAATTGTAAACAAAATCAAATGTATTTAGTTTGATATATAATGTACTAAACTATATCAAGAAATGTAATGAAGTTAAATATATTCAGTTTCATTATGTAATATAATTAATTTTATTTTTATATTTGCCATCTATCCTAAAAATAGATCATTAGCTTAATGAAAGTGAAAAAAAATTCACCAGGAAGTGAACACCCCATTGTTGTTATTTGCTCTTGACTTTGAGATCTGTCATCATTACCCACATATAACAAACATCAATAATACATACAAACAATATAATCAATATAGAGTTGTGCATTACAAATATCATAAATTTAAGATAAAATAAATTGTACAAGCATTCCAAACTTCACAAAAATATACTATGTTAAGAAATACAATGGGAAAAAACTAAAACCCAACAAACATAACAAGTGTCAAGAAATACAATGTATGTAAAAAATTCCCAACTTGAGTATTCGATGAAACATTCACCCTTTAGAACAATTCACTATTTGTAATAAACAAGAATGCACAAATATATAAATTGTCATTAGAATGAAAAACTATCAATGATAATGATAATATAATGGACAAACTATAGACAACATGTCACAACATATAAAAAACATTTTTTTTCACAACATATAAAAAACATATGAACAACACTTAAGGCAAATGATATTTTTAATTTTGAACATGTTAATGAATAACACAACAACAATAACTCATAGTAACATATAATTAATGTTCATGGTTTCCATCCACATAATAGTAAATGTTTAATAATGTAATAACAACAACATACATAAAGCATAAAAACATGGTTTCACACAAAGATTTTTTTTATACGTCTACATCTCCATTTACTGACCTATAATAATGAAATTCATATTTTTGATAGAATTATTGTAATATTTATTAGTATGCAAATGAAAACATTCAAGGCTTTCATCCACATACCAGTAAATATTCAACATTGTCAACACACCTGTATTTCAACATGGGCCTTCGTTTTATATTAATGACCCATATATATTTCGATATGTGCCTTACTTGTCAACATTATAAGCCAACGACATAAAAACAATTACATTCCTTGATATGTGAATGAGATCCTTAATTTTTTTAAAAAGACGATAACTTTTATTGATATGTGAATGAAAACCTTTAGGGCTTCCATCCACATATTGGTAAATGGTATGTCTTCCAAGCCATGTTGTGTAGGGGGACATAAATGAATAAAAAACACGTCACTTGATTTGTATTAAATGCAAACATATATGAGCCACACTATGACATACATTTAGAAAATATCCAAGCTTTCCATTAAAATAATAACAAATTTCACGTTGGATGGGAATATGGATTCAACTATGTGTAATGTTCCATTCATCTAGCATGGAACTTCGTTCCATAATAATAACAGAAGCATCTGTATGCAATCATAAATGCATCACGTCCATAAATCAATCCTAGATTGGATGGGATAGAGCACACCTACACTTCTGATTGGGGAGCATACAATTGTTAAGTGGGAGCATGACCAATGTGAGGATCCTCGAAAACTGATTAGGGGATCACTTGTCACAACACACTGTGTGAGGTAGGGTTCCAAAGCCTACAGTCTAACACAATCGCACAACAACCCTAAAAGAGTCCTATGATTTAATATTTCACTAATCTAATAACAAGAAAAGTAAATCTAATCTACTGTGCATCAAAGCTTGTGGCATAAACTAGGGGTTAGTAAAATAAATCAATCAAAACATGTATAGGGAACTTTAAATAAAGTAAGTATGAGTAACACCCTAATACATATAATATGAAGAGTAATATTATTCAAGCCAACACTTATGTTACTTTTATCTACTAAAAGAGAGGAGAATAAAGTTAGAATATACTTACCTGAATGTGAACCCATCGAGACTCAATCTTTCCCTTGGACAAAGGGGCTTCACAAGAGGTTATTGTGGTTCATAAGGATCACTTTTTTATGCCAAAGCATCCAAGACCTATCCACAAGACTAGATTCTCCAAAATAAGAAACCTAAGCTAAGTCTCCTCAAGTAGAATGGTGGAAGAGTAGATTGTGAAAAAACACGAGCGAATAATAATTCTTGATTGCATATCTTAATAATGACCAAAATGGCCTTGTATTTATAGTATAAACTTACCCTAAAATCATTCAGGAATGTTGACTATGCTAGGTCGACCCGATCGACCTATCACATTTTCAGGCTAACTCATTAGGTCTGTGTTAGGTCAACTGGGAGGTCAACAAACCAAAAGAGAGAAAAGGGTCCCTAAAGTGTACTAGGTTGACTAGGTCACCCTAGTATGTTGAACAGGTCAAAAGGGTGCCAAACAAGGAAATGAAGGATGGAAAGAGGAAAAATACTAGAAGACTATGCAAGGGAGGATAAATGACTTAGGGAAAGGTTTTAAGAACTAGTTGGATTGGTAATACTGTGGCAAAAAGGGATAACAATCCTGTGAAGCAACAAATGTCTGTCCACTCCTTTCCTAGTACACTCTTTAAGGTGTGCACTGAGAGAAATTGAGTCTCGATGAGTTCTTGCAAGATGTAAAATATTAGTGATTGATAAAAGTTAAAAATATTATGTGTATACAACATCTTCCAACATGGCCATATAATTCAAAAGACTAAAAAGGTTGATATAAAAATAATAACATTTACTACTATGTGAATGAATACCTTGACATTAAATAAGATTGACATATGCATATAATGCACAATTTTAAGTAATAAGAAGGCGAAAAGGAAAAAAAAAAAAGCAATGGGTTCAATTACAGGCAACAAACCTATGCGTAAGGTTTCATCACTCCATTAACATACCACTAAATATTTACTCAAAAGAGAAGGCACGAAAAAAAAAATCTTTCTAGTAGGTTCCATGGTTGTTTAGGGGAGGAGCCACACAGTATTGGAAAAGTTATACGAAATTCTAAATCACATTTGAATCAAAATTTGCTATTAATTTAGAGGAGGTAGGCGAAAAGGTAGGGAGATACTATTACTGATGGCATGATAATAATAACCACCATGTGAAAACAAAATAAAAAATTGTTGTGGGTTTAGTTGCAAGCAACACATTTACGTGAGGGATTTCATCCCTATATTATGCCAACTAAAATTCTAGGGTTAATCCCTCCAAATTTCCTTGGTAATGGAGAAAAGTTTGTCTAGCCATGTGGGAAATGCTATTGGGTTCCACATTAATGAGTCACATTTTCCATCACAAGTTCAATTTGAAAAAATAACACAATAGAGTGGATGGAAAACATATGGACAACGACTATGACAGTCCATTCACATATCGGTAAATGTTTTTTCAAGTGTGAATGTAGGTAAAAAGAAAACATGAACAAATAAAACACAAAAGAAAAACATTCAGGGCTTCCATTAAAATATCAACAAATTTGGAGCAAGATGTGAATGAAAACATGTGGATGATGTGGGTTCAAAATTAGGTAATGTTTCATCCCTTCGACAAGCATCTTACAACAAGGTCATTGAAGGCACAATAAGAATAATACGGACGTGAAAAGAAAAAAGAACATATTTGTGGGTTGATTAACAGGGAACACACCTTGGTCAAACGTTTCTGCCTACTAAAAAAACCATGAACATAGAAGGCACAATAACAATAGTTTTCATCCCTCCATTCTGTAGACTAAAATTCCTTTACAACACACTACATGGTCAAGAACTTTTGGGTAGGTTCCATGGCCATTTGAGGGGAGGAGGTCAGCGAAAAAGGTAGGGAGACATTTGTTGGTGTAATGTTCCATTGCTCCATTAGCATACCAATAAATGTTTAATCATATGTGAAAGTACACAAAAAAAACATGAACAAAGAAATTACACCAAGAAACCCAAGAATGTATATGACACACAATAGAAACCAGGAACGTACAAGGCATAATAACCATAACATCAATGTGAAAATATAAATATCCAGGAATGTTTGTTCATGGCGCATAGGGTGGTAGTGAATGAAAACCTTCAAGGCTTCCATCCGTTTTAGAAGAGGGAGAACATGAAAAGGCATTTGTTGGTATAACATTTCATTGTTCTATTAACATACCAGTAAATGTTTACTCATATGTGAAGGCATGCCAAAAAACATGAAGAAATAAAACACACCAAAAAAACTAGGAACATTTGTTCATGGCTCATAGGATGACATTAACTTGCCACAATAATGGAGAAAAGTTTGTAAATCCATGTGGAAAATGGTGGTAGTTTCCAGAGTAATGACCTACGTGTCTTCCATCCTGAGCTCAACCCAACAAAAATGCGTCACATATATAAATAACAATGCAAATTGGATGGAAAACATGTGAACAATGTCTATGTTAGTTCATTAACATACCAGTAAACGTGTACCCAAAAAATTGGAGGAACATAGAAGGCATGCAACAAAAAACATGAACAGAGAAGGCATGTAACAAAAAACATGAATAAAGAATGCATAATAACAATAATAGTGAAGCAAAAACAAACAAAACACTGATGTGGCTTCCATTATATGCAACACCCCTGTGTGAATGCTTTCATCCCTACATTCCGCTGACTGAAATTCCTCTATGAAATGTGGCATGGTCGAGAAGTTTCATGCAAGGTCCATTCATTTTGGGGGAGGAGGTACAGGAAAAGGTAGGGAGAGAATGTGGTAAGTGGTGTGTAGGGTGGCATTAACTAGCCATATTAATGGAGACAAGCCCGTCGAGTCATTTAGAAAGTGACACTAGCTTCTGCATTAATAAGCCACACATCAATGTACATGGCACATCGTTTCTTCATAATGATCATTGCATCTTCCAATGTCACACATCGTTTCATGTTAATCCCTATCAATATTTCGATCCGTATCTAACATGTCAACATTATAACCCAATAATAAACTAATACGTTAATTTGAAAATATTTTTTAGTGAATTCGATCCCAACTAATGATCACTTTGGTCCCAACAATTGGTCAAACTTCCAAAATGTAGATAAATTAACATGTTATCGAAAAATTCATCATACGACTCCCAAAACATAATTTTTTCATTTAAACCACCTTTTCAAAAAAAAAATCTTTAAACTATCTGCATCCAAAATTTTAATGTATAAAATACCGTAATATGGAAAATATAAAACCCCAAAATTAGAGATCCTAGCTCCCAATCCCCTCCCCTAAACCCTAAATTTTAATTGGTCCTCTACCATAAACACCTGCTGTCGGTTCACCCGATGTGTACAATTTCGTATATAACAGAGGTTTATTGGTTACATGTAAACGTGGCGCACTTTAATATTACCGTTGTCTAATTAACGATAATTTGATTGCTTTGTTTTACCGGCACGTTGAGGAATATAGCCCTGAAGTCACATCAAACATGAAACGTTTGATGCATACTCACACACGACTCAGGAGCACGTCTGAAGCCATCCATCATCCATGGAAATAAATTCTGTTAAAATAGGACGGGAAAAGCCGAAACGAGAGGTTGCGAGGGGGTGAAAGAGACGTATTTCAGGGCCGTGAGGGACATTTGCGGCGGATATGAGTGATCCCTGGAAGAAGAGTAGTGTGTTGCTTGGCACTTTCAAAGTCGCCGAGGAGCGCAGCAGGGCCTACGACTCCCCCGCCATGACCCTCCGCAGCCCCAAAGCCAAGACCAATCTCTTTCTCGATCATAATAACCACCGCGCATCACCACCGCCCAAACATACGGCTGGAACGCCCATTTATAACGTATAAATCGATAGGAATAGGTGGAAAGGGATACGACTTCATGTCTTGGTGTAATGGTATTTTGTAAAGTGAAAGAGGTAATTCGGAATTCTATTTCATTTGAAATTTATGATCAGTGATTATGTCTCATTTTTTTTTTTATAAAGTGTTAATAAATTATACTATAGTATCGAAAAGTTTGTAGTTTGATTGGGGAGGATGATGGTTGTTTATATTCATCTATCATGGTACAAATCTCTTTAAGTCCTTGATATGGAGTGTCAAACAGTTAAAACTAGGATTGTGCCCTGGGTGACTTTGATGGTGTGGATGGCATTTACTCGTGGCTATTTCACTGAAGAAGCTCACTGATTTAGATATACTCTTATTCATTATTGTAATTTACTATATGTTTATTTTTGAGATATGGGTTGAGACGTTGACATTCTATGCAATTCAATGATTTCATGTGAATACCCCTTATTGAATTACGTACAAAAAATTATAATATAGTATTTATAATAGAGGCGATGATAGAAAATAAGGTGGTATGTTCTTTCATATGACATGACAATGTGTTGTGCATGAGAAGGATGTTTCATTTCACGGTGAGCTTGAGCAATGATGAAATGATAGGAAAAGACAATGCCATACAAGACACATGATAACGATAAAAAATTTCAAATTGAATTGGATGATAATGGTGAAAAGCAATAATAAAACATTTCAAAGCACTAAGTCAAAGAAGCTTAGGCAAATATACATATAAAATTTAGTGACATGTCAATATAATATAATTAAAATGCAACTGTATATAAAATTAACTATATTTTATACACTAATTGTTATTATAATATAATATAATAATATATTATTATAATATTATATATTATTATAATTAATATAGTTATAAAATTAATAGATCATTATATATAATTCTAATATATGTTCATAATTAATATATTATATATTATAATATATAATTAAAATTAAAAAAAATATATGTGTATGTGTGTATGATTATTATTAATATAATATAATATATTATTATTATTATTATCATTATTTGTTACGTAATAAATTTTGATTGGATCTTGAAATCAGGTTGGAAGATAATCGTGGTCGATATCTTAATTTATTAACCATAAAATATTATTCATTAATGGTCGGAGAATTACACCAACGATCATGAATGGTCCTGATAATTATGCCAGTAGCCATGAATGACCTCAAAGATTGTACTGGTGGTTATGAACGACCTCAAGAATTGCACCAACAGACAATAATGACCCCAAAATTCACACTAATGGCCATAAACGACCCAAGTACCAAAAACAACCACAACTAGCCTCATATGCCATTCTTTAGATTTGAATCTGGGTGGGGCTTAAAACAACCAAACCACATAACCAACTCACCCATATCTCATTGGCCAAATGTTGGGTAATTACTTTTAATATACTAGAGCTATGAATTAGTAGTGTTAAGACACCTTATCGAAGTGGGACATGTGGGTGGCCCTAGATCTGTAATGTCTACTGAGTGATTTACATCTGAAGTGCCCTATTGTGTTCCGTTTGGTCCACATGGAAAAGTATGACCTCTACTTCAAGGTGTCCATGATGGGGAATCAAGAACAACAAATAGCTCTGATTCCACTTGTTAGGATCTTGCTCCTCAATAAGAGCACAATATGATTACCTTGTATTAGCAATTAAACATGCGAAATTAACCAGAAGCAATAAGTAACTAGAATTCACAAATGACACAGAATATTAGAGACAACACAAACTGTATTAATACTCATCCAGAAAAGAAAATACAATAAAGAAGATGCCACTTCTTCTTCCACCTCTCAGAGGCTTCCCACACCTCAAGGGCTCCCAGTAATTCTCAATCAAGAGTTCACTCTCCTACCAAAAACGGTCCCAACACATAACTCAAACATAGAATTGGTGTTCACCTCCAACCAGTCAGTAATAACCCTGCCAGTACACAAGTAATCAAAGTACTTCAAGTAGATCTCCCATAAGCTTGCAACAACCTGCAACTCAAATGATCTTACTTACACATTTAGAACTTCTCCTTGATCTTGCAACAACCTGCAGATCACCCTGTTCTTACAATTGGAAGGATCTTCATTGCCTTCCTCTATTTGCTCATCTGTGGAACTAGAAGGAGCTACACTTGCTCAACTCTAACTAGCACTATGGCTATCTAGCACACTTTACAATACATGCCAATGGGTCTATAAATAGATCCCACACTAAATAATAACTTAGACTTCTAATTTATAATAATTAGACACGCAGCTCCAAGACCAAAAATAGCCTTTTACATGCAAACACTCGGTCCAACGAACTAACTGTTCGTGTAACGAACAGTTCTAGAATTGCACAGGCCACCGACGTTAGTCTTTTTTTGCCTAAAATTGATCGACGTCAGCTGACCTCCTGCCGATGCCAGTTGCCCTTCTGCACTGTAGATGACCGACGTCGGTTACACTACCGACGCTAGTATACTTGGAACTCAGCAACCTCCTCCATGTCTGCATAGTTGAAGCTTTTAGCTCTACAACCTAACAATCTCCCACTTGGAGATAAACTGCTACAACTATACCTATACCTATACATCATCTAGTTTGTTCCCTTGGCTTTGTATCCCTCTTCAAGATCACTCTTGAAGACCAACCACCACAAATCCTGTGGTGCACCTTCTGTCATCCAAATCACCTACCACATCCGCATCTACAAACCCATGTAGAAAAAAATACTTGACCCTGCATAGCATGTGCACCTGCTGCTGGTCCCTCTCAGATACTTGAGAATCCACTGAACTGCCCTCTAGTGCTTCTTTCTCGGATTGGCTCCAAACTTTCTAACAACTCCCACTGCTTGGGAAATCTCAGGTCTAGTACATACCATGCACTTAACCTCATTATGTGAATCAAGACACTATTCATAGAACTGTCCAACCATCAACGTGCTAACTAGTTTCACACAATCATCTGAAGACAAAGTCAACCTGTGACCTTCCATGTCCCTAGAACACACTCATGCCAAAGAATCTTGCTGCTCCCAGATTCCTCATGACACACCTCTGAACTAGCTTTACCTTTAGTTCAACAACTCCTTGTATGTGTAACCCTACAACAAGCACACAATATAGTAACATGATAATGTAGCTAATATTATCTAACCTGGTAAAGAGAAACACAATGGTCAAACCTCCATTGTCTTGCAGCTTACATAAGACCATATACCCTGGCCTTCTGTCTCACGTGTCCATTCCTGCTCTTCTTTATCCTAAACATCCATTCATCTCTCAGTGCTTTCTTCCAGCTGGCAACTCCACCCAAAAACTCTTGTTTGGTTCTTCTCTAAGGATTCACATCCTTCATCCATGCCAAGCTCCCACTGTTTCTTGGATCTATCTACTCTACTTCTTTAATAACTTCCTGGATCTTGACCATCAGTGAGCAACAAGTAGTGTAAAGAAGGGAAATGATGAATTTGAGGCTTACTTACCCTTTAAGTCCTCCATATGGGCACTTGAGACTCCTTGACAGCTTGCTGTCCACCCAAAATCTGTCACAGTGACCGATGCCGGTCACATCTCAGTCTGCATTCGACTGATGTTGGTTCCATGCGACTGCCTCATCACCGACATCAATTCCCCTTGACCGACCTCGTTGTTTATTTGTCTAGAGTCACCGATGTCGGGTTGCACATAGTCGACATCGATCCCTGTCTGGGTGTCGACGTCAGTTTTCTAACCGATGTTGGTCTCTGTGTTTTACTTGTGAGTGATGACCTTTACCCGCGAGCTCCTTTTGGATCAAACCCTTGTCCATATCAACCTTGCTCTGCTCAAAATTCTTCAGCCCCTTACACTGATCTCTGTCTGTCACCTTCTCCTTGAAAACCAAGGCTTTCCTGTTCTTGTCACAAACATCATATTTCTCAAGAAATGTCACTTTCTTCTTTTGCATACAGAAATATCAATCCATGCTCTTCAAATCCGAAAGCATACCCTTTGACTCAAGAACATGCATCCCCTTCTTATTCATGTGACCAAGCCCATTAAGCCACATCTTTGAATCTACAGCTGAAGTAGATAAACCAGAAAGAGAATCAGTAATACAAGTAGATAGATAAAGCATACCTACTTTCTTACCTCTTGCTACAACAAGTGCACCCTTGGTAACCTTCCAAGAGTCCGCTGTGAGAGTTACTGTGCAACCCTCATCACCCAACTTTCCAACAGAAATTAAATTCCGCTTCAGGATTGGGATATGCATGACCTCCTTCAACACCCATGTGTTCCCTGTCTACAATTTTAGCTTCACTTTCCCTTTGCCAACCATCTGACAAGGCTTACCATCCCCTAAATAAATTTCTCCAAAGTCTCCCTGAACATACTCATGAAAAAAATCCCTATTTGGGGATGCATGAAAAGAGGCACCAAAATCTAAAACCCAAGATTTTACTTTATCTAAAGAACATACCAGAGCATCCTGTGCAATGAAATCTGCAACATCTGCTTCTTCATGTCCTTCATGCTGATCTTCATCCAACCAACAATCTCTCTTTAAGTGCCCTTGCTTTCCACATTTCCAGAAGGTTATTCTGCCATACCTGGACTTGGATCTCCTACCTATCTTGGACCTTGATCTCCCATGCTCGATCTTCTCTCTTTGCCTTCCCCTACTTTCCACACTCAGCATTTTCTGATGATTCACTTGTGCTTTTCCTATGAATTTCTTCATTCAAGATTACACTCACAACATCATCCACTTTTAAGATTTTTGAAGCAGACGTAGTATTACTAACTGCCATTACCAAACTCTCCCAACTTTCAGGTAATGAGCATAAGATTAAGAGAGCTTTAATTTCATCATTAAAAATAATATTGACTGAACTTAACTGGTTTACCAAACCATGGAAATCACTAAGATGACTATGAACAGATCCACCTTCCAACATTTGCAAATTAAATAATTGCTTCATAAGAAATACCTTATTCGAAGCTGAGGGTTTTTCATATAAATTTTCCAAAGATTCCATCAACTCTATCGTTGTCTTAGCCTGAGATAAGTTGGAAATCACAGACGATGCAAGGCTCAACCTTATAGATCCCAGAGCCTTTCGATCAAGAACCTCCCATTCTTCAACCTTCATATCCGTGGGCTTGCATGCAACCCCACCCAACGGTAAGTATAAATCTTTCTGATACAGATAATCGTCAATCTGCATCCTCCATAATTGATAGTTCTTACCATTAAACTTCTCCATTCGTAGCTTACTTTCTTTTGCCATTGCTATACTCCCACTCAAATAGAAACCCCTATGAGTAACTTGTAATCAACACACACTAACCAGATTTGAAACACCTGTTAGTAACCCAACCAAAAGCTCTGATACCAGTTGATGGGGAATCAAGAACAAAAAGCAGCTCTGATTCCACTTGTTAGGATCTTGCTCCTCAATAAGAGCACAATATGATTACCTTGTATTAGCAATTAAACATGTGGAATTAACCAGAAGCAATAAGTAACTAGAATTCACAAATGACACAGAATATTAGAGACAACACAAACTGTATTAATACTCATCCAGAAAAGAAAATACAATAAAGAAGATGCCACTTCTTCTTCCACCTCTCAGAGGCTTCCCACACCTCAAGGGCTCCCAGTAATTCTCAATCAAGAGTTCACTCTCCTACCAAAAATGGTCCCAACACACAACTCAAACACAGAATTGGTGTTCACCTCCAACCAGTTAGTAATAACCCTGCCAGTACACAAGTAATCAAAGTACTTCAAGTAGATCTCCCATAAGCTTGCAACAACCTGCAACTCAAATGATCTTACTTACACATTTAGAACTTCTCCTTGATCTTGCAACAACCTGCAGATCACCCTATTCTTACAATTGGAAGGATCTTCTTGCCTTCCTCTATTTGCTCATCTGTGGAACTAGAAGGAGCTACACTTGCTCAACTCTAATTAGCACTCTGGCTATCTAGCACACTTTACAATACATGCCAATGGGTCTATAAATAGATCCCACACTAAACAATAACTTAGACTTCTAATTTACAATAATTAGACATGCAGCTCCAAGACCAAAAATAGCCTTTTACATGCAAACACTCAGTCCAACGAACTAACTGTTCGTGCAACGAACAGTTTTGGAACCACACAGGCGACCGACGTCAGTCCCTGTCTGCCTGGAGTTGACCGACGTCGGCCGACCTCCTGTCGATGCTGGTTGCCCTTCTGCACTGTAGATGACCGACGTCGGTTACATTGTCGACGCCGGTATACCTGGAACTCAGCAACCTCTTCCATGTCTGCATAGTTGAAGCTTTTAGCTCCACAACCTAACAGTCCACATAGCCACTTTGTTGAAAGTGTCCTGATGAACTCAATAGGAATGGGACTTGGGTTGATGAGTACAAATTATTTGTACCTCACGAATACACCAAGACCTTGAAGTCAAAATGTTGGGTAGTCAGTTTTAATATATTGGACCCAAGAACTAGAGTAGTGTGGATGCACCTTCTCGAAATGGGACATGTGGGTGGCGTTGGGTCCATAGTGTCCATCAAGTGATCCACATCCGAATCACCCTACGGTGTTCTATTTAGTCCACATGGAGAAGTGCGAGCCCTACCTCAAGGTGCTCACATGGCCACTTTGTTGAAAGTGTCCTCATGAGCTCAATGGGAATGGAACTTAGGTTGATGAGTACAAATTATTTCATACCTCACCAATACACCAAGACCTTGACCTTTAAAAATGTGGGTAATCACTTTTAATATACCGAAGTTAGGAACCAGAGTAGTGTTTAGGCACTTTCTTTAAGTAGGACATGTGGGTGGGTCTGGGTTTTTAATATTTACCGAATGATTTGCATTCGAAGCGCTCTGCTATATTCTATTTAATCTACATGGAGAAGTACAACCTTACCTCAAAGTGTCCACATAACCACTTTGTATATAATATATTATTATTAAATAGTTATTATAATAATATAATATATATAAAGTTATTATAATATATATATATATATATATATATATATATATATATATATATATATATATATATAATTATTATTATTATTATTTGGTTTGTTAAAAAAGACAAAAAAATGCAGTATATTTATAATATTCTAAAATATGATATATTATTATTAATAATATATTCTATAAATATTATATATAATGCAAATGAATAAATAATGAAACATTGCATTTAGTCTTTGATTATTATTTAACTTTTTGATTTTTAATCTATAAATATGTAAACAAATATTTATCACATTTTTTTCGAGAAATTTCTTTTTCAAAAGGTGAATTCATAGATGACTTCTAAATCATCAACAAGTTTAATGATTAACAATTTCTATCGATCACACTTGCCTTTTAAATCGACGTACATGTACATTTTCCATGTTAAGTTCAAATATTTATTATAAACATACCTCATCATAATCTATGATTTATTAAAAGCATACCTATTCAATATCTACCACAAACGAATTAATGGGAAGCACAAAATATAATGTATGAATTTATGCTTAAGACTAAACATGTTTTAATTTATGCTTAAGACTAAACATGTTTAAACTTAATAAGATGTTTAAAACCAAAAAAAAAAAAAAGAGAAAATAGAGAAAGTGCAACTGCTTCACCATAATATTTTATATAAAAACAATTTAATAAATATTATTATATAATATAAAATATATTTATTAAAATAAAAAATATAATAAGTAATATAGAGAGTCTAAAAAGTATTTTTTTAAAGAGTCGATGTGAAAAAAAATTGTGTGAAAGAAAATTTTGATAAAAGTTTCAAATTATATTTTGAGATCCATCATCAAATATAATATATATGAAAAATCACGTGAATTTTTTTTGATAGAAGTCTCAGATTACATTTTCCGATACATCATCAAGTAAAACACATATAAACTTGAATCAGAATACTGTCGACATCATTTTCACATTCTCTTCATAAATTCTTTCTGGGGTCTCTGGTTCGACCCCGTTACGTTGTATACTCTCTGTTGGTTCTTCGACCATCCCGATAATGCCTCTGGGCTGCTCATCTATCTACCATTCTGTTAATTCTGTTTATTTTCTTGTCTTGCAGGCGCATCTTATATCAAACAACAGTGCATATATATATGTGGAAATGGTACGGAAAATGGATAATGTGAACCAAATCATGTCTTTGATGAAACTTGAATTAATGTTGTGTTGAAAGTATCATATGTTGATCCTTAAAGTGCAGGTGGGCTATTGATTCCTACTCACACGCTTGGGTTTAATGCCACATTTTACTCAGCAACACCCAACAAGGAATTTCAGGTGCCCACTCTCTAATGAACCATTACCAAAGGCATCATAATAAATCCCGTGAGTAGACTCCTTTTCGTGCCATAATCAATTCAGGGCTACCATGCGAGTGTGAAGTTTGTATTATAGTTAGTAGTTGTTTTTGATGGTGTAAGGAATGTTATAAGGGATATTTTTTTACTTTCAGGGATTAATAAATTGGTAAGATGGATGAATAGAAGTAACAACATAAAATTTGGGACCTCAATATCTTATCTTTACATAAACGATATTGTACCATTGATTCAAGTCGCATATCAAATGTTGAGTCGTGTTTCAATCAAATCAATGCTCACGACATTTTCGTCCACTCTTAACAATAGAAAATGACAAACCAAAGATGTTGCCACCCTGCAAGCTACAAACCTTTTTCTAATGGGTGATGTAGGACATCTAAATCCAACCACTACCTTGAATATGGGTTTAGTGTATGATATGCGCCCCCTAGCATATGGTATCCCTTGAAATACCCTATCATAGCTACTCAAAGTCACCGACTAGTGTATGTTGAAATCTTTCACCACTTGCATGTTTTGTATTGTATAGCCCTTCTTCACCACTTCTCCATTTCTCAAGCTCTTCAGGAAACAAAACGTCCCCTCCTTGCACAACTCATTGCCACATCATATGAAGGAACACACAATCTCATTATGTACCATCTCTTGCACCAAGAATATATGATTATTGTTGCTTACTATTGTGTGCACAAAAGGTGAGATGGGGTCAATGGTCATGGGTTTCAAGATAGGTATGACTACGGGCTCTTTGAGGTATGATACCATCTCCAATACATTATTGTTTCCCCTGACCATCACCGCTCAACACTCAAAATATTTCACCACTTGCATGTTCTATATGACATTTTCATTTCTTCCAAGGGTCTGTGTTTGGTGTTTCTGTATGTTGTTAAGCATGACTTAATTGCTCCAAATATTAATATATTCGCAACATGGATGAACATAAGCTAAAAGATAGACTTTGGTACCTTAATGTCTTATCCGCACATAAACAACATTGTAATGCAGATTCAACCCACTCATTGGACATGGAGCCCTATCAAAATCAAGTCAACGCTCATGACATCATCATCCACCCTTAATAATATAAAACAACCAATCAAAGATGTTGCCATGATGTAAGACATCTAATTTTTTATTTTTCATAAATCAGGGTTTTGTAAAGTGAAGGTATATAGTAAATTATTTTTATTATGTAATTTGATTTTATACAATGCTAAAGCTCATTATTGAGACAATATTTTAAAGTTATGTAGGTAAAAAACAATGTCATATTTGGACAAGCTGAATTTAATTTTTTTCATTGTGAGGTCATATTTTGCCCGAAGCCTAAAACATTTAAAAAATATGCATTGCTCTATTGGGTGGTGTGTTGGATTGTTCATATGGTGAAAAAATTAAATCTTCCACCTGTTGATGGTTTTAATCTCCCTATTAATAGTCATACACCAATTCCATGTAGCAAATAAATGCATTGTTATTATTAAGTGAGAAATTCCAATGTCAATCAAAATAAACAATAGATGCATCTTCGTCAAGACTCTCATAGGGAAGATCATCACCACATCATTAATCCTTTGGAGTCTGGGGGTTGTCTTCATGTAATAAAGCTTGCAAATTTTTCACATCAAAATCTCACAAGTGAGACTTATTATTTTAAACTTACATAGGTAACAAACAATGCTGCATCTGGACAAGCTAAATTTAATGTTTTTCATTGTGAGGCTTTATTTCATTTGAAACTTTAAACATTGGACCTTAAATTACCTACACATTCTGATCCATATGACTTACATGATTCAATACCAACAAGCTACTCTCAAATTACATATAAATCATTCCATATTCCTCAATGAGACTAATTAATGGTATATTGGTAGACCTAGGACTTAGAAACCCTTTTTCAATCTCTCATGTTCTTAGATATAATTTACGTATCATTATCATTTACATATTAGATTTATTCATGTGCATTGATACTCGACTTTTCCTTTAATTGAAAAAATAAACCATAAAATAAAACCTTTCGTAAGTGCATTAATATTGGTCATAATAAACAAATTCAATACTTTACATGCCCTTCACTTATTATAGAGGGCTCTGTAGCTTACATGGAGTCAGCATGTCTGATTGGTCATTTTAAATTATCAAGGGTAGGCGAAGATGTCATGAAAGCTGATTACTATCGTTTGTTGCTTCGACAATAATTACACTTCTAGAGATGATTTTATGCCTCTAGCTTGTATCTTTTATTGCACATTTTCAAGTTCATACTCATGTGTGAAACAAAAGTATATTTGAACATATCCTTCTTTGTTCATCTCCTAATTGCTTCCTTCTTTGCATAGACTATTATGTTTTCCATTTAAATTGCATCCTCTGATATAGTCATTATTGAAGCCACCTTATCCTCTAGACTGGTCATTGCAGACTCATAGCTTAGGTGAATGATCAAAAACTTAATTCTTTAGGCTTACTAGATTATTAATCAATATTCTCACTAGGCACAATCAATATCAAACATAGGATGATTGTAAAAAATTATTTGAGGATTACATGAAAGAATGTAAACTGATAGTTGTGTCTCATGTGAACCCATGACTGTTGACCTTGTATGGAGGGGAAGGGCAAAGACATACATAACATGAATGTAGTGAAATATTTCAAGGTGAACACAAACTCATTTTCACTGTCACCTTCACAAAAAATATTAGATTTTTATTTCTTAATGCTTTGAGAATAAAATGTGAGATGAAGTCAGTGGTCATGAGTTTTGAGTGTGATATGACTGTTGATTTACATTTTTTCACTTTAAAATATCCACTTTACTATTATGGTATTATTATATTATTATATATTAAATTTATTAAATACAATATTATAATATATTATATATATTTTACTAGGTTATGGATTTTGATCAGAGCATGGATTAGTTTGGAACACAATCAGAGGCCCAAATCTCCATGTAATTTATTATCCCCATGAATATCACATGTATACCAGATATTACCAAATGTATACCAACTATTACCAACAATTGGGACCACCAGCCTCAAGATTAACCAATAGCCACAATCAACCTCATATGCCTTTTTTGAGATTTAAACTTGGGTGGGGCTTGAAACAACCAAGCCACTTAACCAACTCTCCCACATCTCATTGGCCAAAATGTTGGGTAATCACTTTTAATATATTGGAGATAGGAACTGGAGTCGTGTGGAGGCACCTTCTTGAAGTGGGCCATATGGGTGGGCTTGTGTCTGTAGTGTTTGTTGAGCGATCCACATTTGAAGTGCCTTGTTGTGTTCCATTTGGCCCACCTAGAGATATGCAACCCTTATCTCAAGGTGTCCACATGACCACTTTGTTTAAAGTGTTCTCATGAGCTCAATGTGAATGAAACTTGGGTTGATGACTACAAACTAATTATACTTCACCAATACACCAAGACCTTAAGCTCTAAATATTGGGTAATTATTTTTAATATAATGAAGCCAGAATCCAGAGTAGTGTGGAAGAACCTTCTCAAAGTGGGACATGTGGGTGGTCATAGATCCATAATGTATTCTGAGTGATCTATATCCAAAGCATCCCACTGTGTTCCATTTGGTCCACATGGAGAAGTGTGACCCCTACCTCAAGGTGTCCAAATGACCACTTTATTGAAAGTGTCCTCATGAGCCCAATGGGAATGAAACTTGGGTCGATTAGTATAAATTACTTGTACCTCACCAATACACCAAGACCTTGAGCTCTAAATGTTGGGTAATCACTTTTAATATACCAAAGCTAGGAACTAGAGTAGTGTGGAGGCACCTTCTCAAAGTGGGATATGTATGTGGGCTTGGGTTCATAGTGTTTGCTAAGTGATCTGTGTTTGAAATGCTCCGCTATTTTCTAATTGGTCTAGATGAATAAGTACAACCCCTACCTCAAGGTGTCCACATGACCACTTTGTTGAAAGTGTTCTAATAAACCTAATAGAAATGGAACTTGGATTGATGAGTATAAACTACTTGTAACTCACCAATACATCAAGACCTTGAGCTCATTTATATATTATCAACACTATATTATAATATATATATATATATAAAATTTATATCATTTCTATTTATATATTATTATTTATATTATAATTAATAGTAATAATATATTATTATAATATAATATAGGGAAACCCATCTTATGTGAAAGCACAATGAATATTATATGGTAGAATATTACTACTTCAAACCACTAGAGGAAAAAATCATGCAAATAGAACTCTCTGACTATTTTGTTTGAAATCATGAAAATCTCAAAATATGGTGAATCAACCAAATTACTATTATCAATCCTACTAAACTGTGCAATACCTAGATATCTAACAATTTAATGCCCAAAAATTTAAATTGTCCAGATTTTAGATAATTATAAGGATATGCAAAAGGCTATAAAGGATGATCTCAATGCTAACATTGTAATGAAAATCCACGGCTAAAGACCAAATGTGGCAAAACACTTTGAATATTTGTTTTGCTATGTACCATACCTATTTCAAGAGTCATCCAAACAGATTTATGTATGCAGTTGGACAATAGGGTTGTTGGGTTAATAATGAGAGAGGAATGTGGAGTACATGTTTCTTCAACGACTTAAAGTTGCCTGACACATTATTAGGGGTCAACATTGTTAACAACGATGTGATTGGCATCTTAAGATCTATAGATGAATCTTGTCTGCCTATATGCTAGTAAAATGTTTATGATGTAATGATAAAAAATGTTTTGATAGTTTAAAATATGTAATATAATAAGGATTAAAAAATTTGGTGTGTCAAATCTCATTATAAAAGAATCCATTTCATTTTCTACAATTGATATTTTTTATTTCATGAAGTAAGAGAGGAATGGATTAGGCAACACTACACAAACATTGGTCCATCCCGTGGTACATTCCTTAAAGCACAATCTTATTCTTATTTAATATTGAAGTTAAAGTTATGTTTTAGTCTATGCAATGTAGGTATATCATTTGGGTTATGAAATGTCTCTGCTACATTGAAAATAAGTTTTCTACACAAGTGATACCATGAATCTTCATATACTTATTAAAAATAATAATATTTAATAATGTATAGTTATTCCAGATCTTTGTTATTTAATTTTGTTACATCTAGTGAGTTTATTGTTTAAAAACAAGCATTGTAAAAGTTCACATAATATGTAATACATTCATTATGTATTTTCTTTAGATATACTCAATGCATAATAGATTCTATAAAAACTCCAATGTTTATTTTCCTTAGAAACCTTTTAATGTTTAGTTTCATTTCGAACCATGTATATTCTTTAGAAATATATCTCTTAATTTACCACTTCTACATTATAGTTTAGTAACATAGACCCAGTTTGTTTAACATTTTACAGTGCTTACTAATTTATAATACAAATACTCTTTCCATAATACCTTATATATAGATTCTTAATAGTATAATTCAAGCCCTTGAATAAGTACAATTTTTTTCACCTCTATTCCATTGTAGTTAAGTCAAAAATAACATTATGTGAAATTAATAGGCAATTAGTTTTCCTTTGGCATTATAACATAGACCTAGTTTTCCTTTGGCATTTTAACATATCTCTCTTAACTTACCACTTCTACATTATAGTTTAGTAACATAGACCCAGTTTGTTTAACATTTTACAGTGCTTACTACTTTATAATACAAATACTCTTTCCATAATACCTTATATATAGATTCTTAATAGTATAATTCAAGCCCTCAAATAAGTACAATTTTTTGCACCTCTACTACATTGTAGTTAAGCAAAAAATAACATTATGTGAAATTAATGGGCGGTTAGTTTTCCTTTGGCATTTTTTGTCTTAACCAATCTCACCACTTCTTATTTTGTATGAAATCTTGATATCCAAAAATTAATCAATAAAAAGTTTTCATTATGCCTTTTGAGTTTAAATTTTTTAGGCCCTCTCTATTAAGTCTAAAATAGCCATAACATAGGGAAAATATAATCCATGATCATTTGAAACCCCACACACATACACAACAAAATATGTCTCTTACTTCACCCTTGCTACATTTTAGTTTAGTAATTTATAGTTAGTTTGTTTAACTTCTTATAGTGCTTATTCATTTACTATATAAGGGCTCTTCACATAATCTTCTATAGAGGTGCTTAGCAGTATAGATCAAGCCCTAAAAAAATTACAATTCTACTGTACCTTTAATATGTTATAGTTATGTACAAAATAATGATATGAGAAATTATTGGGTTGTTAGTTTCTTGTTGGCCTTTTGGTCCAAAGTTTTGTTGACACTTATAATTAAGGGTGAAATCATGACATCCATAAATTATTTGGTGTTTAGTTTTCCTTTTGGCCGTTTAAGATTAACATTGTTAGGCTCTATTTGTTAAATCATAAATAGTGAAGTGAAAAATTAATTGACATATAATTTTATTTTTTCCTTTTGTGACTACATTTTTCTATGCTTTTAGCATGCAATCACGATATCTGGAGCTAATTGATGTTGGGTTTCCTTTTAGCCTTTTAGGTTTAAGATTTTTTTTAGTACTCTGCTAAATTCAAAATCTAAAATTAGTCTATCTATGGTTAATACATATCATGTCACATGCAAACACAATGTATTTTTTAATTTATATAATGTCTAGATACACAATTTTTCCAACAATGAACTGTGATCAACATTTATTTAAATGGTCATGTTGAGTATGGTTGCCAAAATTTTACTACGATGGCATGAAAATGGGAAAATTTATTTAATCTACCAGTACAATAAATTTAAGTTAGGCATTTCAATACCAATGATATAGACTGGAGGAGGGTGAAGGAAAATAATGGAAATGGGGGAGATTGGGTTTCTTGGATTGCATCGAATCGGGTTGATGATTTTATTTCAAGGGAATGTGCATGATCTAGTTTCTCATCAAATTTCAAAGTGTAGAGTAGTATTTGCAAGGGAAATAATGCAACTCAAAATCAAACTAAGGTCGATATTACATTGAATTAAAACTTTTTCTTTTTTTTAAGTATCGTAATCAATTCTCCCTTTTATATTTGTGTGAGAAAATTATGAAAAACAAATCTTGAATTTTTAGGTATTGGTGTTATTATGTACCATGACACTATTGTGTGTTGGATGCTAGTCCACATGATAAATATTTTTGTGTCAAATACTAGTAAGGGAAATCATCCTAATTATAATCACATTGAATTCAATTTTATGTGCCATTACAATGTTTGTATTCTTGTGAAAAAACCCAAAAATTATTTGATTGCATACCATGAAATTCAACATGTTGATAGTAAAATTAGTCTTACTCATGGTTAAAGTCCCAAGGCCTATTATGTACCATATATAAATGATAATATGTGATTTATATTTTAAGGGATTATGGAGTGTAAAAAACTAGGTTGTTAAAGTCCTAGAATCATAAATCAATGAATAAGTATCCAATAATTACATCCTCTAATTTATACAATAGTTGACTTTTATGATTATTCTATAAATAACGAGTGAACTAAAATAGATGTACTTAGCTAAAAACTGACTGAGACAAATGAATTACATGCTGTAAACTGGTATAGAGATTGTGTAGAGTGTCATGAACTATAAACATAAGTTAAAACCCCTCCTAGATAGTAGCACAGTCCTATGGATAATAGTGCACTATGATAGTGTCCTCTAGGGTGCGATAATGTCTTTTTGCAAGTAGGGATAATGATATTCTAGGTGGAGCTTGCTAGGACCTGAGATGCCCATGCCTTAATGGATGAATGTTGGTTCATTGTCTATTCCCTATTTTTGACTAATTTGCATGCAAAATCATAGGCCTTCATGTTTTTTAGGGTATTTGATGAGCACAAGTAGAAAAGAGTGGTGTTAGTAGGGTAGACTAGATGTGACCTCAACACCCCATGTGCTGAGCATTGCCTACAAACCAACACCTCAAAAAGAGATCAAGCTTGATGTAGTTATCTTAATTTAAGTGTTGGTGCAAGTGCAAGTGATTGCTAGTATGAGTGCCAATTTTAGTTCTTTGACTATGACTTGAGATTGGATATTTGAGTAATATGAGGTTTGGACTACTGTAAATGGGTGTATGTAGACGTTGGGTACGATAGAGATTAATGACCTTGATTTGTACAACTATTTCTGAGTTTGTTTATGAATATTTGCATGTAATTTCCATATAGTGGATAAGTGATTTAATGCGGTCTATATATAGCATTCTAGTGATTTTCATGAACCTAAGAGTACTTTGGGGATTGAAAAGATATCCATTGGGAGAGTAAGGAGCAAAAGGATAGTAACACGGTCCCTAGGTCACTAGCACATTGTGTCCAAAGGGCCATGCTAGTGTCTAAGTGGTATAAGATGGTGGACAAGGGGACTGAGTGCCTAGGGGTTGGATTAATGTTGCTTTAGTGTATATAGGAATAGGCCAAACATGTACAAAAGCTAGAAAATGATCAAGAGAGGCCTTAAGATAGGTATAGGGATAAATAAGGACAAGGTGGTCTCGAGTGACACTCATTACACTAAAATGACATTTTAGATGACTAGATTTGTCCTCCCTTTATTCTAGAAATGTAACAAAGTGAAATGACTACGATAAAGGGAAATAAACATACCTACACTATTTTAAGAGGTGAAGTCCATGAATCTGGGTCTTAGTTTGTGAAGCATGCTCCATTACATATCCTGTAAATGAAACATGAAATAATCAATCCTTACTTAAGAAACATCAAAAGTAAAGACAAAACTAAGTAAAGGGATGAGAAAAAGAGGAAAGGAATGAATACACATTATTGGGTACATGAACCAATGCTAAAACATGGTGATACCCTATGTGTGTCCATGTATATGGTGATAAAATGGTGAGTAACTTTGATTGAGCTGATGGCTTGGTCAATCCTCATGTGTGGGCGGATCAAGAAATCAAACTAGCCTTTTAACTCCATCATTGCTCACCCTTACTTGGATGATCATAACATGTGAATAACTTGGATTAGATTAATGGCCTATTTAACCCTCCTATGTTAGTGGATCAAGAACTCAAGCAGGCTATGAATCCATCATTGGCTACCCATGTGTAGTAAATGCATATGATACTGTAATTACACAATGTAACTAAAGTTGTGTGATGTAACTGAAACTGTGTAGGATAGCTCTGGGGCCACTTAGAAACTTTGAAATTAAAAATAGCTCAGGGGACACTTGGGCACTTGAGTATGTAGTTCAAGGATTACTTAGTAATGCCAACCATTTTAGATGAAATAAGGCATCAATATGGTGAAAAACTAGTGTAAATGGTGTCTGGAGTAATAACATGGAGTATGCCATGGAGCTGCCATTCCATCTAAGGGTACTGGTGTTAAACTAAACACATGAGAACAAAGTGATATGCACATGCCCATAAATATGATATTTTTGCATATGGATTCTAGACTGAGTCATAATAAACTATGTTTGAGTATATAAAACTAAAATGGGAGTGATCATGTCATGCATGATGCCCCCAATTTAAGAAAAACTTATGTAATCTATGTGAAAATTGAGTATATACTGAGCATGTCTGATTATTTATGATTGAAACTATGCAAACTTGAACTGTATATGCTATAATTTTATAGAAATTCCAATTTTTTTATTTCTAGGGATATTAGACAATAATGTGGTCCCTTGGAGAGTAATGAAATGAATTAGTGTCCTCTATGCAACACTATTGACCAAATGTATTTTTTCTATGCTAAACTAAAACTAATCTATATGTGACTATTTTTCATTGTGTTTCCTAAATCTGAGCTCTGTAATATGTGTTTTCATGCTAAAAATTATGTTTTGAGTGCACTATGATGGCCCAATCTCTATGACAAACCCATGTGAATGCCCCCTCTTTTGAGGGAAGTTGTTGAACTTCTGTAATAACTATCCTTAAAATAAAATCTATGCATCCTATGTGTTAGATTGAAAACATATGATATTTGTGTGATAGACCAATATAATGTGTTTACATGACATCATAATGTAAGATAATTTGAGCATAAGTTGGTAATGTGTGATGTATGTTAGATCTAGCATTCAAATGGTTGTCAAGATAGATATAATAATGTAAGCATGTACATAAACAATAAATTTGAGTATAATATGAGTAAACTACCTAGGGAGATAGGGCATGATGTCTATCAAGGCACTCTAAGAGGAAGGGTAGATGCATGAGGTCCCTCATGGCATCATAAACTAAGTGAAAGTATAACAAGCAAGAGACAAGTGTCATGGCCATGATGCATACATGAGAGCATACATACAAACACATGGGGCATGCAAAATAGGCCAAGGGGCCACCATACAAGGGACATGGGTACATGTCACTAAGTCAAAGAAAGAGTAAACATATAAGGACATATTCAAATATCCACATATGCATTGAGAAAACAAGGTTGGATTAGAGCCACATGGAAGGACATGTTCATATATTCACATACACAATCAAGAAGGCACACATAAGGACATGGGCACATGTTCAAATCATACACACAATGAAAGGAATTTGTCATAGAGCCATAGGTCAATGGCATATTTAAATGACCTCAAATAGATGTAGAATCAAAGAGACACAAAAAATTCTAGACTAGTAAATCTATAAATGAAAGTATGCATGAACATGTGGTACAAATTTGTATAAGAGCAAAGATGTACATAAGTTGAATCTATATTAGTGGTATTAAGTAAAAAAAAATTGAGGGGTTTAGGATTATCAATATCAAGATATAATCAATTCTAAATCTATGATATAGATATAAAAAGATATAACCTAACAAACTAAAAACTATGTAGTATGATGTCTTTAATGGAAGAATGTATCAATGCTAAATCTGTATATTTATGTATGTGTCCCCAATGAGTAGATATTAGCAAATATGGATCTATGTAGAGGACCTAATTCCTATAATGATATATAAACACTCAAAGAGAACAAGTGAATAATGCATGTATGATAAAACTGACTAGACTAGCATAAATAACATATATAGTACTTGAAAAATAGAAGGAATGTAGATATGAAAATGCATACAATCTAAAATTTTGTATATTTCAAAATCTTATATTGTTTTTGTTTTTTATAAGTATAAGCTATGTACAAGCAACATGAAAATAAAACTATATACAAGGATCAAGGTAAGATAAACTATGTACAAGTAAACTATGAGTTATTTAAATATAGAATCTCCTTAGATGCATGATGTTCAGTGGATTCTTTACTGCCTTACTATCAAGTGAAGCTAGATGGTATACCTTGGGGCTAAGATTTTATGTGATTACGTATAGACCAAGCTAATTTAGTTTGAACTTTCCTTTTATCTCTTCTTTGGCATTGACATTTCTGAGGTTCTCTTTAAGAATGAGCTCATTGACTTCAAATTCTTTGTTACGAACACAACTATTGTATGCCTACTAGATTCATTTATGGTATGCTTTAAGATGCTCTATAGTTTGGATGCGTGTGTGATCCAACTGTTATAACTCATGTAGATGTTTTTCTCTATATTGGTCATCTGTGATAAGTCTTTGAGAGAGATTCATAGGCATGAGATTTATAGTTCTATCAGAATAACTGTTTCAGGGATGTTAACTAGTGAATAAGGAGTAGCTCTTATTGGTGTGTGAATACTGGTGTGGTAAGCCCATAATGCATATACGAGATGATTATTCCAGTTATCAATGTATTTGGTAACTATTTTGGTCAAGATGCTATTAATTATCTTATTTATAGCTTCTTCTTGACCATTACCTTGTGGTTATTATGGAGTACAAAACGTGTGTCAGATCTTATATTTAACACAAAATTTCTTCTCTATTTTTTTCTTAAAATAAGCTACATTATCTATAATGATGGATGCTAGCAAGCTAAAATGGGAAAAGATGTTCATCATGAGGAAGTAACATATATCTTCTCCTTTTGTGGATTGTAATGGGACTACATCCACCACTTAATAAAGTATTTTATGGTTGTAATGATAAATTTTTGTCCCCCTAATGATTCTAGGTTGATTTTACCAATTGGATCAAAGCCCCATAACATGAATGGCCATGGAGAGACTATGGGTTATAATTGTTGTGAAAGAACATGGTGTATATTTCTATATCATTAACATTTATCACATAGTTTGGCATATTATTGACATTTTGGTTCCATGGTGGGCCAATAATATCCTTGCCAAAGTAATTTATGTGACATGGCTTTCCCACTAAAGTGGACACCACACTTGCTATTGTGTATTTGGTTAATGGACAAATTAGCCTCATCATATGTCAAACATCAGAGTATGGTTCCATCAAAATATTTTTTAAATAATTCCCCACCAATGATGACATAATGGATGTCATTCCTCTATACTTTGTGCTTATCATTTTTGGTGAAAGTATTTGGTATGATAGTCTTGTGCATAAAATTATATACATCTAAAAACCATTCAGACACTATTGTACTACATGTGTTGGATAAAAATGATAGGGCTATGAGTTCAGCTTGGGATATCGATGATGACTGTAACCATTTTATAGTAAATATAACCTATTCATCATTGATATCAATGGGGATCAATGATGCAACACTAGTTATTACATCGGCATGATGATTATCTTTGTGAGTGATATGTCAAATAGAAAAGTATTCAAATTGAGCTTGTACACATGGAACCATATTATCATAGGGAATTAAGCATTATGCCTTGGTTTGGTAGACATCTGTAACTTGATTGATGACCAACTATGAATTTCAGTAGACCTTAATAGATTTTATTTGGAGAGACTAAGCTATTTGGATATCGAGGATAAGTTCCTTATATTCTATGATATTATTTGTTCATGAGAAACTTAACTGATATGAAAGTAGTGCTATGTGCCCAAGTGGGTTGATAAATAAAATTCTAGCTCTGATGCTTGATTCACATTTAGAACCGTCAAAGAAGATTGTCCATGTGTCATAAGTGACGTTTTAAGCTATGAAATCATATAAAAAAGTATCATTGATAGGATTTGTATATAATAGTGGTGTTGATACCAATTAGTCTAAAATTATCTATCCCTTTATCTATTTTTGTAACATGTTCTTTAGTTCAAATTCTATGAGTAGCATTACCCATTTGGAAATACGTCTAAAGAGATGTAGTTTGGACATGAGAAATTTTAAGGGACCTACTTTTGTAATTTGTGGATCATATAATGCCAGAGATTTTGTGTAGTGAACATGAGTGCTAAACATAGTTTTTACATTATGGAATAATTTTTTTCATAATCAACAAGTGTGCGACTGATCTAGTAAATAGATCGCTCTTTACATTGGTCATCATGTTATGCCAAGAGTGTACTGAGGGCATGATCAATGGATGAAATGCAAAGGAGAAGTGGCCTATTAGGTATTAGTGGTATCAAGATAGGTGGATTAAATAAGTATTATTTGTGTGTATCAAATATTTATTGACATGTAGTGTCCCATTCAAATTTAGTATCTTTCTTGATAGATCTTGTGAATGATTGAGTCTTATCTTCTAGTTGTGCCACAAAAATAACGTGTGGCCTAGACTTTGACCTATAGAGATCAAAGTTACTTTAAGTTTTTAGGTAGAGACATATCTATTATAGATTTGACTTTCTTTGGATCTACCTCAATGTCATGATAGGATATTATGAAGCCTAATAATTTACTAGATGTGACCCCAAAGATGCATTTTTTGAGATTGAGTCACACATTGTATTGTCTCAACCTTTCAAAAATAATTCAATTACATGACATTATCATTATTTTGATTAAGCTATTAAGTCTTCAACTATTTTATGAATTAAATCATGAAAAATGTGGGTCATAGTTCCTTGGTATGTTGCTCCAGTGTTATTTAATCTAAAAGGCATGACTATGTAGAAAAAGGTACCCATGGTGTGGTAAAAGAAGTTTCTTCTTGATCCTCTTCAACTATCTTGATTTGATTATAACTGGTAAAACTATCCATGAAAGAGAGCATCTCGTATCCTACTATGGAGTCTAATATCATATCGATGTTAGGTAGGGGGAATTCATCTTGGGACATGCTTTATTTTAATCTTTGGAGTTGAAATGACATCAAATTTGGCTGTTAGGATTAAAAATTAGCACAATGTTAGATACCCATTTGGGGTGAGTAATTGGTCGAATAAAGCCTACATCAAAGAGGTGATGGATCTTATCTTTGATTAAAAGAGCCACCTTATGATTCATTTTTAATTTTCTTTTATTTAACTAGCTTTTCATCTAGATAGAGTGTAATCTTGTGTACTGTGATTGAAAAATCGATGTCAGGCATATCTGAATAGGACCAAACAAAAGTTTTAGGGAAGTCCTTTAAAATTTGTTAAATATTTTCATCCTCTTATTTACATAGGGTGGTAGATAATAATATTATGCAAGGATCAATGTCTATTCCATAATTGAATTTAACTATCTCTTCATTAAGTAATGTAGATTGATTGATGGTGTAAGGGTTATAGGCATGGTGCAATCTGTGTTGATGGGGATATCATTTAAAATGTCTAAAATCTCACTAAAGTATGCCTAGGCATTTATGGAAGTAATAAACATATTATTACTATTATTATAGAAGGAAGGGAGATCCTCATATGCCTCTAATAATTCTAAGAGAGCTTCATCTTTAAATAACTCATCAAAAAAGGGTAGATCTAGGGGAACAATATCATCAATAAGGTTAGGATAAACAACTGAGAGTGAAAAGATATGATTAACTATATTTTTTATCCATGGAATGGGTGGATAAAGCACTATATGTTGATAATAATAGTGAGAATACTTAGAATTAGATGTGTTATCCTTATATTTGAGTCCTTACCTTCCTTTTTGATCAGATGCTTCAATATGATTAATAATTCCTTATTCATGTTTTCCAAGGCCCTATCTTGACTAGCCATTTTTTTGAATCATTTTAATGCAAATGGAGAAGTGAATCTATCATCTTATACTCTTGAGGTGTCTAAATAATTCATATGTGAATTCTAAACAATAGACTATATAGGTGTTGTAGCAAAGTCCATGTGAGGAATATAGTTGTGTGAAGGTTTTGTATTCTTACAATATTTGAATGGTCCATGATCCATAAGGCATGTGTATATAAAACCTTTGTAACTAAATTTTAAACATTCATTTAACATTGAGGGTACTATGTGCTTATCATGAATCTAAGGTCTCCCAAGCAAAATATTGTAATTAAGATCATTGGACATGACTTGACATGTTGTAGGTAATGTTTTGGGTCCCAATGTAAGGTTTAGTTTTATTTGCACTATAAATGTGTGGAATATTATAAAATCCTCAGATGTTCATATTAGAAAGATCTAAATACTTATCATGGATATTAAGAAGTTGGAGAAAAGAAATATTACAAATGTTTAACCTTGATCCCTTGTTGACTAACACCTATTTGACAACCACATCATTAAATCACAATTAGATGTAAAGAGGTAGATGTTACTCTATGATGTGATAAGGTGGGAAATATTCTCTTTTTAAGGAGATATACTCTTTATTCCAATTCATAGTATTAATTATGGAAGAAACATAAGCTAGCTCTATTGTCCTTGGTACCTTAGTATCATAGATTGTGACATATAAGACATATTTGTATGTGTTATAATGTTATAGAAGCTCTACAATGGAATCTATGGTTGGAAGAATAATGATATGATTGATAAAGATATAACCATGGATTGGGATAAATTTTCATGCTTTAAGACTCCTTGTGGACACCATAGCTTGAACCATAGGGTCTACTATGAGCATAGAGCTGGTAGTAGAAGTGAGATAGTAGCTAGATCGACAGAGTCAGAGGTATAAGTAAACACATTGTTGTTATCTTATGTATAATAGTGATAGGTAAGAAATCAAAGTGAACCAAATAGTAAAAGGCATTTAAAGGAGATTTTTAATTTGAGGTAATGTATTTTTTGTCTTATGTATTATATCCTCTATGTGTGTGATGATTTGAGTCATGATTAAATTACACATAAGAGAAACATAATATACTAGAGAAATAATGATAAATGAATATATTTTAACTAATATAAGACATAATGTGCATATGTGTTTATAACTTCTTTGAATTGATCCCAAATGAAAGAAAACAAGCATGCAAATAAAAGTAGATTTTTTTGCATTAGATAGTGATAAACATCTTCCGTCATTATTATCATGATTAGACAAAAATAAAAATCAAAAGATACAGGGATTTCAAATATGGGTATGAGTTTTAAAAGGCTAGAAACATAAACCCCAAAGGTAGTCTAGGGTTAGGGTTTTTTCACTATTTGAAGTAAGTTAGGTTCACTAAATGATTTAGATTTTAAGGGGATTATGGAGTATAAAACCCTAGGTTGCTAAAGTTATGGATTGATAAATCAGGGAATAAGCATATGCAATTATTATAGCCTCTAATTTTACAATAATTAACTTTTATGATTATTATATAAATAAAAAATGAACTACAAGAGATGTACTTAATTAGAAACTGATTGAGATAGATGAATTATAGGTTGGAAATTGGTAAATAGATCATGTAGAGTGTTGTGAACCAAAAATAAGAGTAAAAAAATCTCCCAGATAATAACACAATCATATGGATAGTATCACACTATGCTAGTGTCCTTTAGGGTATGATAATGTCATTTTATAAACAAGGATAATGATCTTTTGGGTGGAGCTTTGAATGATTCTGAGATGCATGTGCTTGAGTGGATGAATGCTAGTTCACCATCTATTCCCTATTTTTAATTGATTTTCATGCAAAACCCTAGGCATCCATGTTTATTAAGGTATTTGATGAGCATAATTATAAAATAGTGGTGTTAGTAGGGTATGCTGCACATGACCTCAACACCCCACGTGCTGAGTGTTGCCTACATATAGATACCTTGAAAGGGGATCAAGCTCGATATAGTTCTCCCAATCTAAGTGGTGGTGTAAGTGCAAGTGAATGATAGTATGAGTGCTAATTTGAGTGACTTGAGTATGACTTGAGACTATAAATATGAGAAATCTGAGCTCTAGGATACTATAGATAAGTTTATGTAGAGGTAGGGAAAAATAGGGATCAATGACCTTGATTTGCACAACTATTTCTAAGTATTTACATCTGATTTCCATCTAGTAGTTAAGTGATTGAAAGTGGTCTAGATATAGAATTATATTGCTTATGAAGAAGTTAAATAGGTCTAGGTAATCCCTATAAGTACTTTTGGGAATGGAAATATATCCATTATGAGAGTAAAGAGCAAAAAGACATTAGCAGGGTCCCTAGGTCACTAGCGCAGTGTATTAGTGTCCAAATGGCCATGCTAATGTGCAAGTGGCATAAGTTGGAAAATAAGGGTCTTAGGTGCCTAGAGGATGGATTAATGTTGTTTTTGGTGTATTTGGGAATAGGCTAAACTAACTTAAAAGCCAACAAATGATCAAGAGAGGCCGTAAGATAGGTCTAAGGCTAAGCTAGGACAAAGTGGTTTAAAGTGACACTCATTGCACTGAAATTACATTTTAGATGAATACAATATGCATGATTTATTGGATTTTTTTTTATACTAGCATTTCATATAAAGCTATACACCATAAGCACATTAAAATGGTGCATGTCAAGTTTATATTGTGGTAAGGGAAAAATATAAGAGATAATTTTTTGATGTGGGATGACAATATAAATATTGAAAAAACAACTGAAGGAGGAAAAATGTTGTTACCAAATATTTTTTGACCAAAACCTTTAACTATGGGATAATACAAACCAAAAAAATTGTTCATGTACTGAGAGTATGAGCTTAGTGAGGATAGAAACATGCCTTTTATATTGGGCCTTTAATTAGAGGAACTACTTCAATGTATGGTGAAATATGGGCACCACAACATTAACACAATGGAATCCTAAATTATCACCAATAAGATCAAAATATGAAATAATGTAATTTATAGTTCACATTAATATATTAATTGATATTGTTGGGGATTGAATAACCGTTTTCCATTTATGAATCCATTTTTCTAATTGTGTACATTGATTTACTTTGACTCACAAAATAATGGAGTTATGGAAACATGGGTTATAATTTCCAAGTAGGGGCATGTGATATTTCAATGTGGATGAGGATATCCAAATAATTCAATAGTTTAATTTATTTAATAACCCAAAGGGATATTTATTCATGAATACATTCCTAAATAACAAGAATCACCAAATATCTCTCCAACTCACTCAATTAAATTCCAAAAAAATATTATAACAAATTATTGATATAAACAAATTAAAATCTTAACCCTTAATTATACTATGTTATTACTAAAAAATAACAGACTATTTCCAACATCCCACTGTGCCCCCGCCCCGCCCCCCTCCCCCGCCTAGTGTGAACATAGGGAAAGAGAAAACTCCACACATACTAGATAAAGTAATTCAATACACACTTTGATGGGTGAAAACACATCAACCGATCCATGGATGGGAACACATCAACAATCCAATTATGATGTAGGACATACATGTTAATTCGTACTCCATATCTGTGTGAACATACACATTTGTTCATAAACACACTAAATATACATGAATAGGGGCATACAATGCTATTCATGATGACCTACATACCTAAATAAGGACTTACACATCTACTTAAAATTTATACCTAGTGAGCATACATCATCACTAATCACACCACACATGTAAACACATAGACATACTTTTATTTACAATTTATCTTCATTGAGAACACAACATCACTAAATACACACAACAAAAAAAATACAAAATTATAGTGGGACTAGGTCCTCACTTTGTTTTTAGTGGGTACTGACCACCTCACTAAACTTCACATTTGAAGCCACTGTACATGATCACTATCACCTAATCAGAACCATGACCTTTTCCATAACTAATTTTTTTAATAACATATGTAGTCAATTTTTTTTCCTCTAATCCCTATATAAAATAAATTTTATGCAGACTTAAATGAAATGTACCCCTATAATTTTTTTATCAATGTACCCATCAATTATAGTCTTCACCCAATGTTTAATCACACAAGTCCATTCAGTCACTAGGTTGAGAAATCATTCCAAATTTTCTTCAATCCATATAAGATGTTCTATTTCATGGGGTCTGAAGTAATGGAATTTGAGTCTAGATGGACGTGTTTCTAGAAAATCAAGCCACTCACACCATAATATTTCATATATTTTTCCATGAATATGATTAGAAATAATATCCTCTATAAACAATCTTATTCTTATAACTTATTCCTCTATTAACTCACTATCCTCGAGTGTAGCCAATTATCAAGGTCCCTTCGACCAGGTAACCATTTTAACATATTTAGGTCTTAAAAACATAACCATTGTTAGAAACTGTCCTTGAAATATCTCATTATGAAATGATAAATGTGGTAGTCTCTAAATGTTACAACAAGACACTGAATTAGTACAATAATTATAGGTAGACATATATCTAAAATTAATGCAGTGTCATACACAAAAAATTCTTATTATTAATTACAAAATTATTTTTACTCATCATCATTCTTATTATTTTTATAAATCAAACTTAAAAAATTATACAAATAAAAATTCATTTACAAATAAATATATAATCAACAAAATATAGATTTATATATAATTCATGAGAAATTATATAGAATAATACAAGCTTCAAACTATTTTCCAAAAAGTTCTAAATTTTCCTTTAACAATTTTAGGGTATATATGGACTTCAAAGAGACTATGAATCTTCATATTCTTGACCTTTCATTTCCTCTTTTGAAGTATCCATGGTAATCATTAAAACTTCCATGCATTTCATTGTGTTAGAATTAGCTACAAGATCTAATGAATCTAATAGAAAGCATAAATAAGAGATAAAATAGTAATAGTAATAAACACTAAATGTATATCTAAGATGATAACATAAATGAATAAATAAATCAAATATGATAAATTAATTTGATAATTCAATATTAATCTGATATGGAATACATAAATAGCCATTACTTAAATAAATCAAGGCGTGCATGATAAAGATCATAAAACTCATACAACACGTGTAGTTCAACTGATATCTATCTACATAAATAGTGGAGTGCAACTCCACACTAACAAGATAGGTGGCCAACTTGTGTAAATGATCAACACAAGTTGACTATTAGTTAAACAATCTTATACTATCTTACCTTGAATAGTGGAGTGGAACTCCACTGTAACAAGATAAGTGTCTAAGTTAACTACTAGCTAAGCAATCTTACCTTATATGGTGTAAATTATTAATAAACATGATAAACTAATTACAATAAGTAATTAGTGCACCAAAATAATAAATAATAAATACAAGTAAATGCAATAAAGCAAATAAATGCACCAACACCCCCCATAAGTGAAGCTTAGGTAGGGATATGCAGATAAGAGTCTTGACATTGTGTAGCCATATTAGGTACTTTATACAACTAGATGAGGAAAGAAAAAATCTTGAAGAAAAAAAATTCCTCCTCAAAATGAAGATCTAAGAGACCCCCCCTAAAGAATTGATATCCCCTAAAGAATTGATGTCTCATACCCCAAAAAGAGATCAAAAGTGAAGATACTTGCTCTCAGTGAAAGGCTTGGTGAAAATATTTACAATCTGCTCCTCCATAAGACAATATTGAAGATCAATGATCTCTACCTGAATCAACTCCTTGATAAAGTTCAAATGGATTTGTATGTGTTTGGTTCTTTGATGATGAATCATATTCTTTGAGATCTGGATAGTGATCTGGTTATCATAGTAGATGACTGATGGCTTCCAAAATGGAACACCAAGCTCAGTGAGAATATTTCGAAGCCAAATAACCTCAATAGTGGCATTAATAGTGCCATGATACTCAACCTCTATATATGAAAGAGAAATAGCATTTTTTTTCTTGCTCTACCAATAAGTGAGGCTAGATCTAAAGTGAAATCTGTAACCAAAAGTGGACATATGATCATCATAATCACTAGCCAAATCAGAATCTGTGTATCCCACCAAGCTAAACTTGTACTTTTTGTATAGTGAATCCCATATCTGATAGTGCCCTAAATGTAGCTCAAAATTCACTTGGTGACTCTCTAATGAAGTTCATGTGGTGTTTGCATAAAGTGTGAAACCATTCCAAGTACATATGAAATGTTAGGTCATGTATGATTCAGATAGATGAGCCTGCCTACAAGTTGGTGATATAATTTAGCATCAACCAAGGAAGTGAAATAATGAACCTCAAGTCTAACTCCAAATAAGAAAGGAGTCATTGCAGGCCTACAATTAGCCATGTGAAATCAAGCTAACAAGTCCATGGCATACTTAGGCTATGAAAAGTGTAATCCCAGAAGAAGATTATGTTATTTGAATCCCAAGAACATAATGCAATAATCTCATGTCTATCATAAAAAACCTATCATCAAGTGCAGTCTTAACACTACTGATGATGGATGTTGTGCTCCTTATAATAATGAGATCATCAACATAAAGCACCAAGTACAATAGTGAATCTTTATATCATTTAATGTAGACATTCAGATCTGAGTGACATCTCGAGAACCCAATGGAGAGAAGAAATGTGTCCATCTTAGAATACCAAGCCCTAGGGGATTGTTTTAGACCATAGAGAGACTTCGTTAAGCAACATACCAGTGAAGAATCCTGAACGAACCCTTGTGGTTTCCCCATATAAATATCCTCATGAAGATCCTCATGAAGAAATGCACTCTTCACATCCATCTGATGTACAACCCAACTATGAGCTGCACTAATAGCTAGTATCAAGCAAATAGAATTCATCTTAGCAACAAGTGTAAATGTTTCTATATAGTCAATGCATTCTACTTGGGAAAAACCTTTGGCCACTAAGCGTGCTTTATACTTATCAATATTTCCATCCGCTACAAAATTAGTCTGATATATCCACCTACATCATACTAATTTTCTTCCCTTAAGAAGAGGAACAAGATCCCAAGTGTTGTTCCTAATAAAAAATTCATACTCTTATTTCATCACTGAATCCCACTCAACTGTCCCTATGGCTTCTTGAAAAGACTATGGATTAGAATTTATGGCAATGTAAGAATGTGGAAGATCATGCTATGACTGTGTTCTCCTTCTATCTCATGGATCCCTAACAAGAGGGTCTACATTTGCCAAAGTGTGTCTACCCCACAAAAGCATCAATGGGCAAGGATCTAGAGGAGGAGTAGGAACATGACCTGTTAAACCTTGTAGGGGAAGTATTACCTCATCATCCCTATGAGTAGATGAAGTAAGAGTATCATTTTCATTACTATCTGATTCTTCTAAGGAAGAAGAATGAGAAATGTTAGAAGACAAGTCTGAAGGATTTTCTTCAAAGTAAACACTTCTTTCTATAATAAGCTCATGTGAATCTAGATCAATGACCTGATATCCCTTAACACCATCAAGATATCTCATAAATATGCAAGTTTAGCTTTATTGTTCTAAAGCATGATGTTTGTCTGAAGGTATGTGAGCCTATGCTAAATTTTTAAAGACTCTGAAATGATGCACATCTGGCTTCTTATTACACCAAGCTTCAAGAGGTGCTATCCCCTTTAAGGCTTTATGAGGAACTCTATTATGTATATATGCAACACAATTAATCATTTCCACTTAGTACTTAGGTACTAATGATTTTTCATGAATCATACAACTTTCCATCTCTTTTAAGAATCTATTCTTCCTCTCTACTACACCATTATACTAAGGTGTGTATGCAACTTAATGCTAAAGATCAATTCATTCAAGAGCACAAAATTATTCAAACTTATTGTTCACATATTCCCTCCCATTATCTGTGTGAAGAATCTTGACATACTTCCCAATTTTTTTCTCTTCTAGAGATTTGAACTCTATAAATCTATCAAATACTTCACTCTTGAGTTTTAGAAAATAAGCCCAAGTATATCTAGAATAGTCATCAATAAATGTGAGAACATAGTGGGTTTTACTAAAAGATAAAGTAGGTAATGGACCTAATAAATCACTATGAATAAGTTTGAGGACTTGTGTAGCCCTCCAAGCCTTCCATTTATCAAACTTATCCTCTAGATGTTTGCCTAAGGCATAACCATGACATTCACCCCCTGAAAATTGAATCTATGGAAGTCCTGTAACCATCTCTTGCTGACTAAGCTATTGTAAATAGTGGTAGTTCAGATGACCAAACCGATCATACCATAACTTGTTCATTGAATTAGTGTGTGAGAGTAAAGATGTAGAGGAAGAATGAGGCACAAAGCAGGACAATAAATAAAGATAAGTATTATTAATGACTTTTCCCACTGCAACTAAGGCATTATCCTCTAATTTTATGATTGATATAGAATCGAGTGTGAACTCAACTTTCATACTAGTATCAAAGTGATTGATTTGGTAGATAAAAATAAGGTTAGTTATAACTCTGGCACACAAAGGACATCCTCAAATACACCACTATCAACATCAATTGTACCTTTTCTTATAACATCTACCTTAGAATCATCACTTATGAGAATATGAGGCAAGGAACTTGGTTCTAATCTAGAAAATTGTTCTTGATCAGAACCCATATAGTGTGAAGCCCCCGAGTAAATGACCCATAACTTGGGAGAATTTGTTAGTGAAACTAGTGCCGTATCTTTTCCTTTCCTTGAATTTAAAGGAGTGGAAGAATCCTTTGAAGAGGATTGATTGATGTTAATCTTTTTCAGAAAACCCTTAAGTTCATCAATCTCTTTCTTCCAACAATCTTATTCACTATGAAACCCTTTTTTGTAATAAGTTCAAGGAGTGCCAGTCCTTTTTTATGAATCCTTTTTCTTATTAATGGATTTATAATCTCTCTGTGAGAAATATTATTGCCCTTTATTCTTATCTTTTTGTGACTTATTCTGATTATTCTGCTTCTTTTTACTTGAACCTATATTTGATACTGATGTTGAAACTTGATTAAACTAAGGTTGACTTGTAACTAGAGCTTGAGATTTGGATGACTTGATTAGACCCATAGCTATTAACTTTTTTTCTTTAACCATTAGAATCTTATAGAATACCTCAAAGGTGGGCATTTGATAAGATGTACCCAATGTGAGCCGATGAGTCTGAAAGTTAGAGATAAATGATAAATATTTAGGACCTAATTTATGTAAGGCACTGTAAATTAATTGAATATCCTTTTTTATCAATTTTACATTAAAAAAGTTGTGCTCTAAGATCTATGACTTTAGTGATGTAGTCTTGTATTGTAATATAATTTTTAGGATCCAAACTAATGAGTTAATTGTTAATTTGGTAACCACAAACCTCATCTATTTTTCCAAACAATGATGCTATTTTATTCCAAGCTTCTTTTGAGGTTGTACATTTGTCAAGATGGAAATTCAAATCTAAAGACATGTAAGACCAAATGCATCCAATTACTTTAGTAGTTTCAAAGAGAAAGTGTTGTAACTCTTTTGCATCAGTAGGTAGAGTAAGAAGAGTTGTTATGTAAGGCATATATCCTAGCATCATTCATGCATTCTAAGAATTTTGTTTCCATGTATTATAGTTGTATGCTGTTAATAGTGGGAAATTAGGATTCCCCATGATGCAATAAAAAATAAACTATCACAAAGTAGAAATCAAAGGAAAAAAACACCAAAAAACACCCTAAATTACTTATTTTTATCCCATCCATTAATTATTTTCAACACTTTATAATTGAGTGTAATTACAAGGCTGGATTATAATTTTTCTAGTTTACAAAAAGATCATTTAGGCCCTCTAGTCTAAAAGTAAAAAAAATATGTACTTTATTACAAAAATTTCTACACCAATGTGTTGTGCTCAAAAAAATATTAACTTTAAAAAAAAATGGGACCTGAATTTGAGGTCATATGTGAAAGTTATGATCCTCTAAAGTTGTAAAAATGAGGATGGGCAAGAGCTGCTATATACAAATCTGAATTCTAGAAAATTTTGGAAAAAGTGAAAGTACAACAGTGAAGAGCACAAAATTTTAAGTGATTTATAAAAAAAAAAATTGCTCAAAAATACCTCTCGGTGTTCAAATGGCAAGCTCCCAAAGTTGCCCTTTCAAATCTACCTACTGATCTGTAAGGCCTACCAAAAAAAAAAATGGTTTGCACGGTCCGTACGGCCATACTTGGGAGTAAAAAAAAAAAATTTCTTCCAGGGTGATTGTGTCCAAATTGGACAAATTTTATACGGATTTATAGGTTTTGACATCTTTTGCATGCAACCATGAGGTCCATTTTGCTAAAAAATGCTTCAATTTTTAAGTACCCATTAGATTTGGGCATGGTGCTTCTAGATCAAACCCTTGCCAATTTCACCTCCTGTACCCAATTTGGATAAAATTGTATATGATTTTGACTATCTTGGGCACTTTGAACTCAATGGTGAGCTCAAAAATTTTCCACAAAGCTCCAATTTGTGCCTGTATACAAAATAAGAAAACTAAACCTATATCTGGATATTTTTCTCTTAAACATTTAACAATCTATAGATTCAAAATAGCTCTGATACCATGTTAGAATTAGCTATAAGATCTAATGAATCTAATAGAAAGCATAAATAAGAGATAAAATAATAATAGTAATAAATAATAAATGTATATCTGAGATAATAATAGAAATGAATAAATAACTCAAATATGATGAATTACTCTGATAATTCAATATTAATGTGATATGGAATACATAAATAGCCATTGCTTATATAAAGCAAGGCGTGCATGATAACGACTAGGGAACTCACACAACACATGTAGTTTAACTGATATCTATCTATATTAATAGTGGAGTGAAACAACATACTAACAAGATAGGTTTCCAACTTGTATAAATGATCAACACAAGTTGACTATTAGTTAAACAATCTTATCCTATCTTACCTTGAATAGTGGAGTGGAACTCCACTATAACAAGATAAGTGTTTAAGTTAGCTACTAGCTAAGCAAGCTTACCCTATCTAGTGAAAATTATTAATAAACATAATAAAATAGTTACAATAAGTAATTAGTACACTAAAATAATAAGTAATAAATACAAGTAAATGTAATAAAATAAATAAATGCACCAACACAATGACTTGCATGAAAATTTATTTTATAAAAAATATACCAAGGTGTACACTTTTTTCATGTTCAAGCTTAAAAAATTACATGAGAATTATACTTCATACCTTCTTATTTTTTGATACCCCCATTTTTTATTCTTCTTACCTTTGTCAATTATTTTATTCTTCTAATTTGATGATTTATTTAATTGTTCTATGTATTCTAAAATTTCTCTAACTTTATGTTTTAGTGTTATATGGGTAAAACCATTAGAATATTATGATTATGCACCTATTGATATAGGTTATATTGTTTACACACATGCTACTACTGATATTTGAGATGAACACAAGATATATAGGCTTATACATATGATTATGGGTCCATGATTGGTTGGGGTTCCATTTATGCTCACTCTGGTGGAATTTTTGGGGCATCTCCTAACAACACTTCAAGTTCTATATTTCCTTATTTACATTATCATATTGAGATTTAATGAGATCATATATTTCATAGTGTATACCTTCACATGTTTAATGCTTCTATTTGTGTTTATATTCCTATTGCACTTACCATTATTTTAGTATTTTTTTAAATTATGAGTGCTTTTATTCCTAGATGTTACTTTTATTCTAGAGTGTTTGATGTATTTTCTCCATATGTTTATTTTATAGAATGCCTCTCTTTTTTTACTTATGATTGATGTATGCTCTTTGATTTTGTTGTATAGTCTAAATTATATGCTTGTCATTGTTTCCTTTGTGTGCTCTAATTTCTATGTTTTATCTTTAGGTGTGACATTATTTTCATTGTTTACTCTAAGTGTGACATGCTTAATATGTGATTAGTGTGCCTTCCATGATTGATTCATTTACTCTATGTTGCTATATAATTGGTGCCTTGATATATATCATGCGCATAATTATCCTTGATTTTTCATGATCCATATCCTACATATATATTGTTTTTTGTCCTATTTATCCATGATTCCTATCATGCATATATTGGGGAAAGAATCCATATATATGCTTTAATTTGATATATCTATTGATACACTACTAAAATTTGGGTATTTTTTTAATGCTTATTTGATTACATATTTCCCCTTAAGGGCATATTACTCTTGTGTTTGAATTGACCATGCCTTATCCACATTGGGGTGATGTTATTATTTTTGCTTCATTTATTATATATAAAACACAAGGGGGCATGAATTATTAAACCAAAATTCACTATAAATTATTCATCTATACGTAAATCATTACTATTATGCATTAATTACCTAGACTGAGAGACACATGGGTCAAATTGCTTACTAGATACATTGTTTAGGATTATACATTTATGCTTTATTTTCCCATTGTACACATGGTAAACACAATCCATTTAATATGAGATATGGGATTCATAGGTTCACCCCACACTTTTAAATGTAGGAATATGATTTGATTATTTTATATCCAATCACATGGTGGTACAGACATACTTCACAATTCTCCTCACAAGACACACACATATTGAAAGGAAACACAAACTTTGAGACATGGATTTCATAGACAAAACTTAATAGTTTTTAGCACAACTAGGGGTGTTTAATCCTATCCTTATTTTTTTATTAGATTTAAATATTTCCTTCATTAAAAAACTCATTCAATTGCATACATTTTCACATGTTTTAATATTGTTAAAGGTGGGGTTTTAAGAAGTGACCTAACCCTTTACAATAACCAAGAGGCTAGGTATAGAGACCAAGGTTAACAATAATCTTAACAAAAAAGAGAAAAGCTACATAGAATAACAAAAACACAACTCAAAATAAGTAGAGAGATAACAAAGGGAGAACACAACTAGAACAAGGACCAAACATAATCAATTGTTTGACTAACCTTTTTTAGTGAGATCCTTGCATAATTTAGATAGTATGTCATCTTCTTCCCTGACAATAGCTTTCATCTTCTTTTCAATTTTGGATATCTTTAAGTCATCATTCTTTCTCTTTGATATAAATTTGAGCATCTCCATGCTATGAAAACTTCTCATAACCATGATATGGCTATATTTCATGAGAGTGTTGAGGTTTTCATTGAGTTTTTGAATTATTTTCTCCTATTTGTATATTATTTCCTTCATATTCTAGAACTCGATGATTATCTCTAGGAGGTATGATTTGGTGAAGTATATACAATCATTTTGACTTAGTTTGTTTACCTCTTATTTGAATCTATTTTGGTCCTTTGTGAACCAATGGAGGATCAAAATTTTCAATCCACTTTATCCTCAACTTTATCAAGTTTATTCTTGTATTTTAGTTTCTTTATGGCCTCATTAAACTCCCTTAAAATGTTGATTTCCTGATTTTAGATATTGGTGTTCCTATTTTCCTCTTCTGGGCTTTCTCTTGGGTATTTCTTTCATTGGATTTCTCTTTTAGCATATGGAAACTCTTAGCAACTTATTCCATATTAATCCTTTCTTTTGCCTCCTTAGGATTGTTACTTGGGTGGGAATCCTCTTGAAGGATTTCAATATTGGTATTTTTTTCAGAGGCCTTATTTTTATTTTGCTCTACTATTGGGAGGAGTTGGGGTCCTTCTCATTATTTTTTAAGTTAAGGAAAATCAACTTCTGATCAAGTTCTTATACTTATGTTTAGTGATAGTTTTTAGAGTTATTTGGGGTGAGGCATAACTAATTTATTCTCTTTTTTCATAATGATAGGAGTGCATGGGTTCGAGGCTTTGAAGAATTTATAAATTATAAGGATTATGGTTTGGTTTAGGGGATATTTATTATTCCCCATCTTAACTTTAGGGATTGAGATTTTAAGGGAATGAAGGATATAAAAGGGCAAACTGAGTGTGATGGCATGACAAAAATAGTTCAAAAAGGGAAAATGAAAAAGGTGAACAAGAGAAAATCTACCATTAAGGGTAACGTACCTCATGATCTATTTAGCTACCCTATCCAAAAGATTGGGAAGGTCCTTCCTCTGGAAACCCCCAATACACTTAGAACTTTATTATCAATAAATTTTTTGGCTTTTTCCTCTTTGTAATCCCTATTGTATTTGGTGTATTTTATTTCTTCCACTTTGAGCCCAGTGACTTGGGGGATGATACCTTCAATGATTTCAACAAAGATGTTTTTGATCAAGACAACTTTGTCATTCCATTGTTATGCAAAATTCTTTGACATATGTTTATCATTATCATATATGTTTTGGATGAAGTTACTTAGTCCTACCTATAGATATTTTTTGAGGATGTTTGTGGTCATGGGATTGATTTTGTTCAAATGTTTCCCCATCTTGTGGTGATTTTTAGTATAGTGAGAAATGCGTGTGGTGATCAACAATAGAAAAACATTGTTTCCCTTTTTTAGCTTGAGGCTTGTTCTCAATGTTTCTCCTAGCCTCCCACATGAGAGCATTGTCATCATTATTGGGGTTATTTTTTTCCCTTAATTTTCACATGTTTATTGGTACATAAGTTTATGTATCTTAGGTATAAGAGCGTGGATGTTTGTTTTAAGATCTTCATGAATTTTCATGGTAGTAATAAGGTAACATCTATTTCATTTTAAATTGAAGATCATTATCATTATTATATTTACTTTGAGAAATATTACAAGTTCCAACCACACTATAATATGTTAAACCTCTAAGGTACATTTATTTATTTTACTTACACACATAAAAGTGGAATATATGTAGACACCTAATATTTGTTTATTGGTAGTTTTAGTTATCAAATTACATTATTATAGAGTATTTATGTGTTTATAAATTATCATATCATACAAGAATATTATTTTTACATGTTTCAAGTGCATTTTTCCTTATTTATTTTCCATTTCTATGGTTTTATCTCTCCTCCATGTTTTTTCTCATTTCCTCTCTTTTTGTATTTTATGTTTTTATTAGGAACATAATAGTATGGTCCTAGCTGATTAGGAACATACCACTACATTCTTGGATACTTGATTTATTAGCCCTTATAATCCTTATATTATGTCTTCGATGCATTTTTACCTTTTTTTAGCCTTTCCTATCTATTTTATGCCAACTTGCATGCTAATATGGTCCTAATTTAACTTTGACAAGTCTATAAATACATATATGCATACATGACATTACACACACACACACACACACACACACACACACACACACACACACACACACACACACACACACACACACACACACACACAGACACACAGACACAGACACACAGACACAGACACACACAGACACACACACACACACACACACACACACACACACACACACACACACACACACACACACACACACACACACACACACACACACACACACACACACACACACACACACACACACACACACACACACACACACAAAAGTGAGAATCTCATGAAAAATGTCATGAGTGATAATTAGAAGTATAAAATCTATTGAAAAATAAGAACTTAAGTGTTTAGGGTAATATTTAATTTGAAGTCTTCATATTTCATTTTGACACTTGTTCATGCCTATTGAAAAGTCATATAGGGATTAGTGTATGCATACATGACTACTTGATGAAGTAAATTGAGTGTGTTTTTACAAATTATATATGAACTCAACATTGATAATAATGGGGGGATACTATAGTCCTATTAATGACTCCCCCATTTTAAAGGTATTACAAGGTATTGTGAGTTGATTAGGGTTTATATAAAGGAGATTATTTCCTAGAAATTTTTGTGGATTTATGAAAAAGTGAGTGAGGGTTTAAGATCCCAATAGTATGGGATCAAAACATTTAATTTTGTTTCAAATAATGTTACAGTTACTAAGATAGAAGTGGTACTTTCTTGATCAAAATACTAAAGTTCTTTGTTCACCACAATATTTATAGGCTATGTATGCATTGTTATATATACCTATTTCCACATGTTTCTACCTTTCAAATATCTAGATATTTTTAAAAAATCAAAATTATTATCATAATCCTATCTTTACACATTTTAATTATTTTAAAATACTCCTTTATGCAATCAAGTATGATTTTTACTATTATATTAGAGAAAATATGATTAGATCTAAAATTGAATATATTTAAGGTTATATGTATTGCATTATGATGTATAACTAATATCCCATATAAAACTACCAAATATACAATGCTTTCATAATGATATCATGAAAATATTAAAGAGTTATGGAATCATGCCAATATTGCCCAAAATATCATTATTTAGAAATATTCGATAACACTTGCATATATAGAGAATACAATGTGTGCATGAGGATGAAAACTCAAATCTAAAATATTAGTTTCAAACATGAAAATTTATCCAAGATAATCTTAAATAAAATAGATTGCATCCAATTGAATTTAATTCTAGACTATGAAATAAATTAGTCTAACTAGAAAAAGTAACAATGTATTGAAATTACTTCACCAATAAATTAGAATCATAAAACTATATCAAAATATGACTAAGATAGAGTAGAATATATGAATAAATGATGGGCCACTTTGAGGGGAAAACCTTCAAAACCTTCCAATAAGAAAAACATTCAAAATATCATGATACAATAATAAGCCCTACCTCCTATATATACCCTATTTATGGTATGGAAACACACTAAGACAACCCTAATATTAATATGAAGTTATATAAATGATCATACAAATTAATCAATGGTTATGATCGCCATAGGTCAATCACACATATCCTGATACATGATATATGCAAAGGGAATAACATCTTCGTTCCCTTCAGACCAAAATTATCATTGATGTTGATGATCATTGGATGATTCTATAGGAATGCTTCATATTCCTATGTCACATCTTCTTTGGCCATATTATTCAACCTAATTAGATACTCAGTAATCACCCTCATCCAAAACCTCTTAGTGTGTGTTTATTATTCCATTAGGTTTCAAAATGATTATTCCTTCCTCATCACGTTATGTTAATTTTGTCTTAGAAATCTTTGTCTAATGACCTTATTCAAGTAGGAAACATGTAAGACCAGATGTATTTTTTCTAAGTGAGGTCACTCTAGTTTGTATGGTTCATAACAATCTTTTGAAATAATTGATAAGGGTCTTAATAATTAGGTGAAAGTTTTTAATCCTTCTTCTAATGTTTCAAGGACATTTATTTATATGGCTATAAATGCACAAAGAATCTATCTCTAACTTAAAAATGTAATTCATTACGGTGTTAGTTAGCTTGTTGCTTCATGTGGTTATGTGCCATTTCTATGTTCTCTATGAGACTAGAGAGTACCTCATGTTGCTATTGATGTGTTATTTGACTACAAAAACATTTGGATGGACCTTGAAAGATGAGGTAAAGGATGGTGGATGGTACCCATATAACTCTAAAATGAAGATATTTAAGGTGAGGTATGGAAATAAGTGTTATACCACCATGATTCTAGTGAAAAATATTAAGCCCATCTCTCTTATTTATTTAAAAAAATAAAAAAATAAAACCATTTAAACCCTTATTGAACACCTCAATTTACTTGTTATCTTTGGGATGATGAGATGAGCTAAGAGACATTTGGGTAACAAAACATGATAATAACTCAGTTCATAAATTAGTTGTAAAAATAAGATCATGATCAATTACTATGATATTAGGCTTCCCATGGAAATTATGAACTAAATCCATAAATGTTGTTGATATTGTATTTGTTAAAAATGGATAAGACAATGCACAAAAATGGGATTATTTTTTGAGTCTATTCACAACAACCATGGTGAAATTTTTGCTTTCATATTTTGGTAAATACATTATAAAATTCATGGAAACCTCCTCCCACCTTTGGATAGGAATAGATAGAAGTCATAATAAACCTTGGGGATTAATTGTCTCCCCTTTGTTTTGCTAACACACCATACATTCTACCTTAATTTTTAGGAATTAACCTTTTAGACCTTCCCAAAATAAATATTATTTGAATTTATGATAATTTTTCAAAAAGTTAGAGTGCCTAGGTACTAAAGAAGCATGAAGTTATGTAATAACCTTATGATTAAGAGTTGAATTTTTTGTAGAGATACGACCTAAAGTTTTACCATAGAGCATCAAATTTACACATAATTTTATATGACACACTCAGATATTGTTGGAAATTTTGAATAAGATCCTTGTAATGATATCATTTTCCCACTTTGATCATGTTTCATCTACCCAATAGGCCTATAATATGGACATGGCACACAACATTTCCTCTATGGACCCATCCTTCCTAGATAGTGCATAAACCATAAAATTATCCTATTTCCTTTATTCATACAATCTCAAAGTCATATCCCAATGTCTTAATGACCAATTTTTGTTTTTATTCTAATGGAAACATCTATTCTAAGAAGTATTTTAAGATATCATATTTTGTCTTCACTTTAAAATGTCTTCCCATAAAATACAGTCACCATTTTTTTACTACATGAAGCATGGCCATCATTCCATCTTCATAGATAATATCTAAAAAAATATTAATTTTGAGCTATAAACTCTCATATAAAATTGGTATTACTTATTGCATGAGTACCACTCTCATGCCATACTCTAAAGCATCACATTATGGAATGAATGCTTCAGATAAATTTAGAGTAGATATAATTGGGGTGGTATATATGACCTATTAAACATTTTCAAATGTCTGGTGGATATTTCATTCTAGTGGAAAAAGTTATTTTTCAATAAGGTTGTGATTGCTACTACTATGATTCCATAATTTTTTGTCAAAAGACAGTTGTAACTCGTGAGCCCAAATAATACTCATCTATTTTTAAGGGTTTTAAGAAATTTACATTCTACCATAGCCTTAATATTGTGTTGATATACCTTGACCACATCGTGTGAAATAATAAGGATCAAATACTTGATCTCTTTGACTCCAAACATGCATTTAGAAGGATTAAAAAAAGTTAGGTTTTTTCAAGAATATACAAAACTTAATTTACATGATGCAAGTGATCCTACCTTGTTTTAATGTATAATAACATATCATCAAAGAACACAAAGGAAATTTTCCATAAAAATGGCCAAAAAATAGAGTATATCAAGTTCTAAAATGTAGATGGTGATAGGACCTAGGCTCACAAAGCTCTGATACCAACTGTTAGGATCCTACTGCTCCACTAGGAGCACACATGATTACCTTTGTATAAGCAACTAAACACATAATTTAACTAGAATGATAAGTAACTAGAAATATGAAACAACATAGAATATGAGAGACAATACCCAATTGTATTAATACTTATCCAGAAGAAAATACAATAAATAAGATGCCACACTTCTTCTTCCTACACCTCTAGAGCTCCCACACTTCTAGGGCTCACCAGTAATTCTCTTTCAATAGTTCACTCTCTCAATTACGGTCACAACAATCAACTCAAACACAGAGTTGTTTTTCACCTCCACCAGTTAGTAACAATGCTGCCAGTACACCAAGTACACAACCATACTCCATGTAGATCTCCTTGCTCTTGCATTAACCTACAAATCACTAGACCTTACTTACCACATAGATATCTCTACACCCTGAAGAACCCTTGTCCTTGCCTCACCAAGTCCTTATGATTCTTTAACCAGTACCTTGGTGGATCTTCTACTAGAACTTGCACAACCTGCAACTCTCCCTGATCATACACACTTAGCACCCCTTTACAACTAGGAGGAGCTAATCCCTGCTCTCTTCTACAAGCCCTCTTGGCTATCTAGCACTCTTGCTCTCTCTCTTCTGAAGGAGCTAATCTTTGCTCTCTCACTCTAGTACAATTTTACAATACAACCCATGAGTCTATCATATAGATCTCATGCATACAATAATTAGACATTCTTAATTACAATAATTAGAACACAACTCCAAGACTAAAATAAGTCTTTACATGCAAACTGACTGTCCAAAAATAGACCAATTCTCAACCCGCATGCAAATGCATGCACACATAGGTTGTCGATGTTGGCTCCTTCCTAACCGATGTTGACCAACTCATAACCGATGTCAGTTGCTTCTACACTGTAATATGACCAACGTCGGTTGATCAGACTGACGTCAGTTGCACTGCAACTTGTTTTACAACTCAGCAACCTCCACAACTCTCTCCTATTCACATTAGTGAAGCTTTTAGCTCCACAACCTAACAATCTCCCATTTGGAGATAAATAGCTACACCTATACCTGTACTTGTACACTGTCTAATTTGTTTCCTGGCTTGTATCCCTCTTCAAGCTCAATCTTAAAGACCAACCACCACACAACCTATGGTGCATCTCCTATCATCCAAGTAACCTACCACATCTGAATCGACAAGCCCATGTAGTAAAGTCCCTGACCATGCATAGCACGAATCCCTGCTGTTGGTCCCTCTCAAATACCTGAGAACCCACTGAAATACTTTCCAGTGCTTCTTACCCGAATTGGCTCCAAACTCTTTGACAACTCCCACTGCTTGGGAAAACTCAGGTCTACACTCGACCTCATGTGATTTTTAACACTATTCTATGCTCAGCTTAAACTGTCTAGCCCTCAATGTGCTTACTGGTTCTGCATCTTGCAAATTAACCCTTGCCAACACCTCCTTCACATAAGCTCCCTCTAGAGACAAAATCAACCTGTGATCTTCCATGTCTCCTATGCCAAAGAATTTCGCTGCTCCCAAATTCTTCATGACATACCTCTGAACTAACTTTACCTTTAGCTCAAAAACTCCCTACATGTGTGACCCTACAACAAGCAACCACACCACATACAGTAACAAGATAATGTTGCAACCATTATCCAACCTAATAAAGAAAACACAATGATTACATTGACCTTGACCAAAGCCATGCTTTGTCATACACCTATCAAACCTATACCACTGTCCTACAGCCTGCTCAAGACCATATACCCTGGCCTTCTGTCTCACGTGTCCATCCACTCTCTTCTCTAACTTGGGAATCCATTCATCTGTCAGTGCTTTTATCTCGACTGGAAACTCTACCAAAACTCTTGCTTAGTTCTCTTCTGAAGAATTCATGCCATGCTCCCACTATTTCCTAGATTCTACCTGCATTGCCTCTTCACGTCTTCCTAATTCTTGACCATCAGTGAGCAACAAGTAGTATAAAGAAGGCAAATAATGAATATGAGGTTCACTTACCCTTTCATTCCTCCACATGGGCATTTGAGACTCCTTGACAGTTGCTGTTTGCCCAACATCTGTTCCAGTGACCGATCTCGGCCATCTCCCAATCTGCAACTGACCAATGTCAGTTCCCTGCGACTGACCCTGACTGCCAATGTCAGTTTCTCCTAACCGACATCAGTTTAAACTTGCTTGACACCACCGACTCTACTGGTCTACACATGACCGACGTTGGTGTTCGACGTTTATTTCTCTTGACTGACACTGGTAACTGTGTTCTCTTGTGAGTGATGACTTTTTACCCGTGAGCTCACCTTGGATCAAAACCCTATCCAAATCAACACAGCCCTACTTAGAATAATTCAGTCCCCTCAGCTGATCTTTGTCTGTCATCTCCTCCATGAACACCAAGGCTTTCCAGTTCTTAAGTTTGTCAAAAACATCTGTCTTCCACTTAAGAACATGCATTCCCTTCTTACATATGTGACCAAGCCTAAAAAGCCACATCTGTGCAATAGAAGGTGAATCAGTAATATAAGTAGATAGATAAAGGATACCTACTTTCTTACCACCGTCTAATTCAAGTGCATCCACTGTGAGTGTTACTATGCATCTCTCATCACCCAACTTTTTTGAAGAAATCAAACTCATCTTCAACACTGGGACCTACTTGACATCCTCCAACACCTGTGTGTTACTCGTCTACAATTTCAGCTTCACTTCCCCTTTGCCAATAATCTGACAAGGCTCACCAGCCCCTAAATAAATCTCTCCAAAGTCTCCCTGGACATACTCATGAAAAGATGCTCTATTTCAAGCTGCATGGAAAGAGGCAACAAAATCTATAAATCAAGATTCTACTTTATCCAGAGCATCCTGTGCAACAACACTTGCAACCTCTGCTTCTTCATTTCCTTCATGCTGATCTTCTACCAACCATCAATCTTTCTTTACCTACTCTTTCTTTCCATCAAATAGTAATTGACCATTCATGTTATTCAATTTCTCTGTTCGTAGCTTACTTTCTTCTACCATTGCTATACTCCCACTCAATTTGAAATCCATGAGAGTGACCTGTAATCAACAAAACACTTAACACACTCTGACCACCTGTTAGTGTACTTAACCACCCTCTGATACCAACTTGTCAAGATTGGTACCAACTTGGTCAACCTGCTCTGATACCACTTGATAGGACCTGGGCTCATAAAGCTCTGATACCACTTGATAGGACCTAGGCTCACAAAGCTTTGATACCAACTATCAGGATCCTACTACTCCACTAAGAGCACACATGATTACCTTTGTATAAGTAACTAAACATGAAATTTAACTAGAATGATAAGTAACTAGAAATATGAAACAACACAGAATATGAGAGACAATACCCAATTGTATTAATACTTATCCAGAATAAAATACAATAAAGAAGATGCCACACTTCTTCTTCCCACACCTCTAGAGCTCCCACACTTCTAGGCTCACCAGTAATTCTCCTTCAACAGTTCACTCTCTCAATTACAGTTACAACAATCAACTCAAACACAGAGTTGTTGTTCACCTCCACCAGTTAGTAACAACGCTGCCAGTACACCAAGTACACAACCATACTCCATGTAGATCTCCTTGCTCTTGCATTAACCTACAAATCACCAGACCTTACTTACCACGTAGATATCTCCACACCGTGAAGAACCTTGTCCTTGCCTCACCAAGTCCTTATGATTCTTCAACCAATACCTCGATGGATCTTCTACCAGAACTTGCACAACCTGTAACTCTCCCTGATCATACACACTCGGCACCCCTTTGGAACTAGGAGGAGCTAATCCCTGCTCTCTTTTACAAGCCCTCTTGGCTATCTAGCACTCTTGCTCTCTCTCTTCTGAAGGAGCTAATCTTTGCTCTCTCACTCTAGTACAATTTTACAATACAACGCATGAGTCTATTATATAGATCTCATGCATACAATAATTAGACATTCTTAATTACAATAATTAGAAATGTAGCTCTAAGACTAAAATAAGTCTTTACATACAAACTGACTATCCAAAAATAAACCAATTGTTGACCTGCATGCAAATGCATGCACACATAGGTTACCGACGTCGGCTCCTTCCTGACTGATGTCGACCGACTCATAATCGATGTCGGTTACTTCTGCACTGTAATATGACCGATGTCGGTTATTCAGACTGACATCAGTTGCCCTGTAACTTGTTCTGCAACTCAACAACCTCCGCAACTCTCTCCTGTTCGCATTAGTGAAGCTTTTAACTCCACAACCTAACATATGGTGCATTAGTGAGGCCAAAGACATAACTAAAAGTTCATAATGGCCCTCATGAGTTATAAAAGATATTTATGAATATCCTTCATCTCTGATTTGGATTTGATAAGACATATAATGAAGAAGATGTCACATCCTAATTCTTCCTTAGACCTAATAACCTATTTGATTAGTGGATTTCATGGTTATTGTTTGGTTAATTACTATTTTGATTAAGCTAAATTTCATATGCTAATTATGCGAAGATATATGTTTCTATATTTACATGAATGTTAACCATGGAGTTAGCTATACTTTTATATTATGTACATGATGATCATGTTTTCTTAGTTTATTTTAGTAGTATATTATGGATTTTATATTGTTTTAAGCTAACTACCTTCATTACTATGAGGTGGATGTAGGATACAACCATCCCTTAGAGTGTGACAGAGGGAGGACATCATCATATAGGGTCACATAAATGGAGGTGTTGGGGTATGATAGATTGAAGAACTAAAAACCCACACACACACCATAGATAGATTAATGTGCTTTGATTAGTGTTTGATTTAGATAACTTTAGTATGTCTTTTTTGTTATCTACATTTAAATGACTGCTAATATGCTTTCTAATATGATATTGATATCTGAATTATGTTCATGTTGACTTAGTTATTTGATTTCACTTATGATTTTCATACTTAGCTTATCTCATATGATGATGATGTTATAACGAGTGATTGAAATCCATTTATGTCTTTAGCATTACTTACTATTATCTTTGGATTTATTTGGGTATGGTATGACATTATCTTATTTGCAACACCTTGCTATAGAACATAAATACGTGTGTGTTAAGTTAATTAGACTCAACATAGTCTATACAATTAGCAAAAGTGTTAGTTGATTAGTAACTAAACACTAGTATTCTGCTAAATTCATGTTATTATAGTTAGGCATAATCTTTTATTAAGTTATTGTGTTCAACAAAGATGTTAATGATTATTGACAGGGTCTTTGTGCTTAATCATTATTAGTATTCTTATAAAAAGTGATTGTATTTGACTAAGGTTATAATACTAATATTTCTAATACTGGCTATATTATTTAATTACTAGGTGTAGTCATTATTTAGGAAATATTATAACAACTAGTAGTGAAGGTCGATTCATTTGATAATAGTTATAATGCTTTATGACTTTGTGAAAGTTGATTGCTTAAAGTGATAATCATAATGATTAAAGTGAGTTTTTGAAGTCATTATGCATACATAATTTTGAAGGGATTATAACTATTATTATATTGTTTAATCTTTGGAACATTAGAGATATTGGGGTTTTCTATTGAGTTGACTTGTGTTAATAATTTGTTAAGAAAAACCATCATTCTATTTTCATATTTTTTATCACAATGATTTTTGGTCTTATGTAACTTAGTTTCATGAAAATATTTATTCACCAAGTGCATGGATACCATTGGGATGTGAAAGAGAAAGAGGAGTTCTATTTTGCATGAAAATATCATGCAAAAGGTTAAATGGAGGGAGAGAAGGCCTAGATGGGGACATGACAAGGTAGAAAAAAAGAGAAAAGGTATTCGAGATTTAGGTACAATAAAGTTAAATATTTTGCATAGAAAATTTCTCTTATTAGGTTGGTGTTGTATTATAATTCATATATCATGTGGAATTTTTGATAATTTTAGGAAAATTTCTTAAGGGTTTTAGTTAGTTTCATTTTATTGAAATTATTAAATGGGATAAATATTCAGCCCTATGGATGGCTTGAACATCCACAAAACTCAACATATAACTCAGTAAACCCTATGGTGAATAGATTTGGTTATGAGTTCTTTGACTTCTTATAGAAATTACCCAAATATAATCTTGTATATATGTTAGACTCAAAATTAGAACCCTACAGTATAACTATTTTATTAGTTATGTGTATTCACCTAGAACTTGAAGAGTCTTTTCTCAATATTTTTATGTTGAACGAGATAGAACATTATAAACATATATACATGGACTTAAGTCTTAAACCCCAATAGGGTATGACTATATAATTAGGGTTTTAAACTAAAAATTATTAAAGATATTTTTTCATCCATTTATATTATGTACGGGCATAAAGTTTTTTTAATATTATATCAGGTTAAGTTATTATCCTAGGTAAGGGATCGGTTGTGTATTATTAAACTCAAAATTTTAGTATTGAAGCATATATAAAAAACCTTCTCTGAATAAATATAATATAGTTATGGTTAAATTCCACTTATTGACTTATATAAAAGCATATATATATATATATCCATCAAGGCATTATTATCAAGACATCATTGACTTGATGACTTATATGCGCACGCGCACACACACATATGGATTTAGTACAGGTTAAGTTACACCTGGATAAATAAACAAATCTATATTAATATGAAATTTGTGTTGTAAATGAATGACTAGAAATTGATGGGTTTATTACAAGATTTATATTACATAGTGGTTTAAACTTGAATGTAACTTAAGGTAAAGATATATTTGAATGGTATTTTATTATAGTTTTATCTAAGGGTTTCATTTAATAGAAATGGGAAAATTATATAAATAATATAGTATATAAACTATTGTGTAAGATAGTAGCATGCATTGATATTTATATTAAAATTCAGAATTAATTCTTGCAAACCATAGAAGTATAAGGCATAATTCTATTTTTGGTTTGTTTTATATATATATTATATCAAAAATAGAATATATATATATATATATTAACACACACACACACACACACACACACACACACACACACACACACACACACACACACACACACATGAAGGAATTATAAATTCTATAAGAGAATAAACATATTCATATCCACCTTAAATTTTAACTATACTTACTTATAGCTGGCTGGGTCCATAATAGGACTGTGTGCATATGGAGAATATTTTCCTTTATGTAGAATTTTTTTATCATTAGACATGGCTAAGATGTGATCAAAACTGTGTAAATTTGGATATGCAAAATATGAACCATGGTTTAAAAGGATATAAAACATAGTCATTATTCTATACTTAACATTTTATTATGAATAGAATTTTGTCTAATTGGATTATAACATATACGATGTAAAATTTATAAATTTTGTGGGCTTAACTCATTATATACATAGCTGAGTGTTTTATAGGTATATAAACATATGGAATACATACAATTTGTTTATTTAGTACATATCTAAAAGGTGTATACCATATATGTATATACACACTCAAATAATGGTTCTAAACATTAATCACATAACAAATACATATGTGTATACCTGTAATTTGAGTTTCATGGTTGAGATATAGATGTGTTTAACTATTTGATGAAACATTTAATCATGTGGTATTTAGGATTAAATACAAAAAATGTGATGATTATTATACTATTTGAATTAGCTTATTATTATACTTTTGATAAGTAAACACTAAGTTAGAAATATATGTTATTTATATGAAATAACATTTGGAGTCGCATATTATTATTTAGTAACTTGATGTCTAGATAATCTCCTTACCTAGATGGCAAGATTTTATTGAAGAGAGTGTATGAATTTTATTATTATTATTATGTAATAAATTAGATGTATAAAAATTCAATGCATTACATCTGATGGACTAAATGTACATATTTGATATTTCCATATTTAGCATATTTTCTATATGCTAATAGGGAATATTTTATTTGAATCTATTAGTTTTTTATATTACTATATATAACCAAATCTCACATTAATGACCCTAAATAAGCAATGTGATGGATTTCAATCAATTAATTAGATGCATAGATAAGGTGTAATCTAATTGAGTGGTGTGTATGAAATTAATTGATCTTAAAGATCAATACCTATATGAAAACATTGGCCAAAGTAATGTTTATAGTAAAACATTATCATTTCATGTGTTTGATATAGTTTACATATTTTTATGATATCATGTTAGAATGGATTTTTTTATGGTATACATCATGCATTAATTATATTATAGCACACAAGTTTTAGTTTGTCACTCTATATTCTTGCACCATCATTATCTACCCATCCATGAAGGGAGGCCCATTCCCTAGTTGGGAGATAGTGTAAGGGATCGATGGTCTATGGTTAGTGTGGAAAATCACTCTGATAATGCTCTATTTCCCTACAACAGTACTACACTAGATACTACACTAGAGATTACTTATGGATACTACAAGTCTGTTGAGACTCATACTTCATGAAGCTTTATATCATTGTATATTATATTGAGACATTTATTATTGCTGAAATTGTAATTTTTATTCATATGTATCATATAGCAGTTGTCTGTAATATGGTATTAGCTTTTGCTAAAATTGTAACAATACTTTTATGGATTAATGTAATCTTTATTTATATATTTAGAATTGTACTTAATATTAATATAGTTATTATTATGATCATTAGCTAAATTTATTAACTATAAACCTTTATAAGGTCAATTAAAAATAATATATTTAGTTAAAGATCAATCTTGTTGATTTCATAGTGATAAAATCTATTATTTGAATTTGTGTAATTAATTTAAAAAAATAAAAAATAACCCTATTATAGTAACCTAATGGGGTTATTACATTGTAGTATCAGAGTAGAGGCTCAAAATCTAGGACTTTATGTGTCCACTAATAAAAACATAATCTCCTATTAAGTAGGAAGAAGAATGGTGTGCTCTAGACTTGAAGGTGAGGGTAACTCAAATACCAATCCTTCCATTTATCCAAATCAATTCACCAATGAGTAAGCTACAAAGTTGGATTAGATCCTTACAACCATGCATGAAATTAGGGACCATCAAGAACCTAAAGAGCATCCTACTAAATAATAAAATCCTCAAGAGCAGAGGCATGAGGAAATGCCATAAAGTGTGATAGATTGAATAGCTATAGAGTTGGCATAGGATATTAAAAAGGTAAACCCACCCAAGTTTAATGGAACCATTCTGGGAGATAGAGCTAGAGCATGGCTACACAAAATTACTCTAAAGTTACTAAAGTAGTCTGAGAAGCATATAATCTTGTTGGTGAAGCAACAACTTGATGGAAAAATAAGAAGCTTGAGATGAACCTTTACTCTACCACCACCACTTAGGAATAATTTGTGGAATTATTTAGGTCATGATGACTTTCACTACTATATTTTGATTAGAAGCTGATGAATTTTTAGAATCTTAAGCAAGAACTTTTTGTGAATAAATACTAGGAATAATTAACCAATATATTAAAGTATGTACCTCAGTATTATGAAGATGAGAGGTTAAAAATTATGAAGTTCAGTATGGGATTAAAACCCCAAATTAGTTGTGAGGTGGATGTGCATGGGCCATCTACCATGGATTATGTCTTTGAGAAGGCAATCAAGTAGAAAAAAAGATGAAATCTCTTGCCCAAGTTAGATATTAAGTTCAATAAAAAGTTTGGAAGTTCTAAACCAAATTTTAAAAATAAGAATTGGAAGTAGAGGAGTGGAAACTCTAAGGGCCAGTTTAAAATCCATAATGCTAAGTTCAATAGTAGTTCAAGAAACAAGAAACCTAAAAATGGTTTCAAGGAAGGTTTCAAGGGAAACCAATAGTCCAATAAGAAAGGGCCACTTGAAGGTTGATTCATTTGTGAAGGTGATAATTACTCTCAAGAGTGTACTAAAGATAAGACAAGTGAAAGAATAGGGGTTATGCTTCTAACAGGGAACATTTCAATAGTGGATTCATGTAACTGTTGACAATCATCAGGTTGAGTTCAAAGCTTCACCCATTAAACTATTAGGTATTTTTTAATCATATAGTTTCTATATTAATTGACACTAGGGATAAAAAATGTTTTATTACTCCTATAATTCTTAATAAATTATCTAGAAAAGATAGAGTGATGAAAAATTCATGACCAATGCAATATGGGAATGAGTCAAAGGTTAACGCAGATAAGTGTCTAGTGGAAGCTGAGATCAGGCTGTCTAAAATCACTACAATAATGGATATATATTATGCACCTATAGGGTCATATGATGTGATCATATTAATCAATTGGATTGTGGAGAACAAATCTAAGGTTGATTTTTATCTGAATAAGGTTGATTGTCAAGGTGATTTTGGAAATCAAACACAATTTTAGGGTGAGAAAAGATAGTTGAAGATTAGGCAGATTTATACAATTCAACTAAAAAAGGCTCAAATAAAGGGATGTCAAGAATTTATTATAAAAATAAATGAGATGGAGTAATATAAGGAACCATCCTTATAAGATTATCCTTTTCTAAAGAACTTTTAGGATGTCTTTTTAGAGGAATTGCTTGGATTATCACCCAAATGTGAGTTTGATTTCTTGATTGACATCATATCTAGATTTGAACTATAATCCAAGGCACCATACATAATGATAACTAATAATTGGTTGAGTTAAAGGCTCAAATTCAAGATTTATTATCGAAAGGGTTGAATTAACCAAGTGTGTCACCATGGGGTGCACCAATGGGCTTCATCAAGATGAAAGATAATACTCTTAACTTGTGTTTTGATTACAGGATATTAAATAAAGTGACAATTAAGAACAACTATCCATTTCCTTGCATCGATGATATATTTGATTAGATGCAAGGGGAAATCATATTTTATAAGATTTATCTTAGAGTAGGGTATCATCAGTTGAGAATTTGAGATGAGGATATCCAAAAACAACATTCAGAAATCAATATGGGTACTATGAGTTCATAGTTTACCTTTTAGGTTGATAAATGCTCTGGAAATATTTAAGAATCTCATGAATAGTGTGTTTAGGGATTATACAGAATGATTTATGTTGGTTTTCTATATGAAATCCTCATATATTATAAGGATGAGGAAGTACATCTTTGACATCTATAACTAGTTTTGTAATGTTTGTGGAAGCATGAGTTGTATGACAAGTTATCCAAGTGTGCACTTTTGCAAAAAAATGCAATATCTAGGAGATATTATCTCCATAGATGGAATTTTAATGGATCTAATAATGATAAGATCCATAATGGAATGGATAGTACCTAGGAATGTGCAATAGGTAAGGATTTTCATAGGATTAACAAGTTATTATAGGAAATTTGTTTTGAATTTATCAAAGATAGCTAACCCAATTAATTCTCTTCAATAAAAGAATCAAAGTTCTGTCTAGTTAGACAAGTGCAAGAAAGACTTTTAGGAGTTGAAAAGGAGGCTTAATTTGGCACTAGTGCTAATAGTTTCTGATCCTAATGGTCAATTTTTAGTGTCCACAAATGCATCTAGGGATGGACTTGGAGGAGATATTATGTAGGATGTGTTATTAGTATCATACAAATCCATAAAATTGAAGCCTTATGAGGTGAATTATGCCCTTCATGATTTGAAACTTGATGCAATAGTGTATGCCTTACAAGTTTGGAGGCATTATCTATTAGGAAACTATTTGAACTCAAGACTGATAACTTGAGACTCAATTAAATCTTCACCTAAATGAACTTGAATGCATGTTAGAGACATTGGTTAAAATTTTATCTAATTATGATTTTTTTATTAACTATATCAAGGGAAAGGAGAATAGATTTGCTAATGCTTTAAGTCATAGAAGGTATATAGAAGCCTTGGATACTATCAAGAGTACTTTCTATGATCAAGTAATCAAGTTCTCTATAGGAGATGAATTATATGATTAGGTAAAGAAAGCATTGTCAGAGAATGCTTAGAATCCTAAGTATAAGGGATTCAAGTTAGAGAGTGGTGGTATTTTAAGATACAATAGTAGGATGTATGTGCCTGATAGAAATAATCTTATGAAAATGATGCTAAAGGAATTACACAATGCCCCATATTCAATACATCTAGGAGTAACCAAGATCATGGTAGAGCTAATACTTATCTATTTATAGAAAGGGATCGTGAAGGATGTAGTAGATTTTATGTTTCATTGTTTGGAATGTCAACATGTGAAGGTCGAACATGTGCATCTGGTAGGGTTATTATATCCTCATGATATACTAAGATGGAAGTGGAAGGTGATTATCATGGAATTTGTAAAAAGGTTATTATTATCATAGAACTAAGATGATATGATCTTGTTTTTGGTTGATAAACTAACAAAAGTATCTTACTTCATAACAGACAACTTGATAGATGATACACCTATGCTTGCAAAGAGATTCATGAAATAGGTGTACCACTTACATAGATTTATATAAAATATCATTTCAAATCAATATCTAAGAATGAATTCTAGATTTTGGTTGACTTTGAATTCATCTCTAGGTACGTAATTGAATTTTAGAACTACTTATCACCCCAAAACTAATGGATAGATAGAGAGTTAAACAAGTTTTAGAATATCTCCTTGATATGTATTACATGGATCAACAATAAAAGTGGGAAGAGTACCTTCCATTGGTTGAGTTTGATTACAAAAACTCATACCAGTCATCATTAAAAATGGCTCTGCTTGAGGCATTATATAGAAGGAGGTGTATAACACCAATCAGTTGGGACAAGTTAGAGGACATAGTAGTATTTGGACCTGATATGCTTGTGGAAATGGAAGAGAAAGTTAGATCAATCAGAGAATTGTTGACTGAGGTCAATGATAGATATAAAAGCTATGTTGATTTGAAGAGAATAACAAGGAAACTTTTTGTAGGTGATAAAGTATCTATGTGGGTTAAGCCTTATAAAAGCTCTCATAAGTTTTAGAAGTTAGTGAAAATTTTGCCTAGATATGTGGGACCCTTAGAGGTTTTTAAAGTGGTCAATCATGTAGTATATAAGATTACATTACTGCCAGCTTAACTCTTTTACATAATGTCTATATGTAATAAAAAATGCATCATGTCTATAACTAAATCTTAGCTCAGAGAAGTTAGGGCATACCTACACTTACGATTGGGAACACATTTGTTAAATGGGAACATGACCAATATGGGGATCCATTAGACCCAACTAGGGGATCATTTATTACAGTACACTATGCTAAGGAGGGTTCTAAAAACTCTAGTCTAATATAATCATGTAATAACCCTAAAGGGGTCCTAGGTTTTGATATTTCACCTAAAATAATAATAATTAAAGTAAATATAATCTAGTGCTCACCAAAGCTTGTGGCACAAAGTGGGGCTTAGAAATAATAAAAGTAAACATGCATAGAAGACATATATTCACGTCAATGTATATGGAATCATAATGCATGGAAGAGAAGCATAAATTCATGTCTATCTACTCTTACAAAAGAGAAATAAACTTAGGAATACATACCTTTGAAGACAAACCCATGGAGCCTCAACCTCTCCCTTGGCTAAGGTGCTTCACGATAAATTGTTGTGGTATGTAAGGATGACAAAGACAAATCAAATCTAGGATTGACAACCTATCAATGCATCCAAAAGACTTTTCCATAAGATACGATTTATATTTTCAAAGAAAGTATGGAACCCTGAGCTTTACTTCTCAAGTATAATGGTCAATAAGCAGATGTTCATTTGCTCTTACTTATTCTTTTTCTTTTCATAGTAAATGATGGAAATGATCTTGTCTATATAAGTGGATTTGACCCTTGACCCTTCCAAAAGTCTTGATTGATAAGGTTGACCTAGTTCACCTAGCATAATTTTGAACTATAATTCACTAGGTCCCAAGGTAGGTCAACCAAAGGCTAACCTAATTCATAAGTGAAAATATCCTAAAATAGTTTAGGGTTGACCCAGTTGACCTAGCATAGGCAATTGACAAAAAGGGATTTAGGTGAGGAAAAGGAGGATAAAATGTAGAAAATGCCTAAAATGGGTACAATTGAGAAGAACAAGCTTAGGGATAATGGTTTTCATAGATAAGTGTGTAGATAACAAGTGGTTAATGGGGAAATAATCCTATGAAGCACCAATGGTCTACCCACCCCTTTCTGAGTGCACCCCTTAAAGAATTCACTCAGAGAGATTGAGACTTGATGCATTATTACAAGATACAAAGTGTTATTAATAGATAAAAGATTGAAAATATTATGTGTATACATATGCCCTACTTGAAGCTCATCATGTGTCACGTGAGTGCAACACGGGATGGTGCTTTGAGAAATAGAATATGATAACACATAATGTTGATGCTAAGTAAAGTATAATAAGCATTAAATAAGATAAATGAAAAGATAGAATTCAAAAACACATACCTTTACTTACCTTATTGTTGTAGATAAACAAGTAGACTACAAGAGATGTGAAGGTGTCCAATGTGAAGAAAATTAGGAGAACTTGTAGAAGTTAGTGAAAAAAATAGCTAAAAATTGAAATTTTTGGAAGATAGGCATATAATAGTGGAAAATATTCTTTACATCATCATGATTCTAGAACATTTTAAGGTTTAAAAAATGGATTAGTAGAAACAAAGATATAGACAAAACAAGGAATCTGATGGAAAGGATTTGAAATATTTAAGATTTTTGAAAAGCGATTTTAAATAGGGTTAAAATGAAAGTCATTTGGTATTTTTGACTTGTGAAGGAGAGAAAAAGAGCTATGAGAGACCAAATGAGCTAGGATTGTGAGGAGACAATAGTCTAGGCAAGAGGGACCTCTATAGGTGGTAACAAGTGTAGGATAGGTAGGTAACTAAGAATCTCAAGCTTATTTTTGAATATTTTAATGAATTAAGTGTATTTTTATAAATTTGTGTTTAAAGCATTTTTAGACATCAAAATATAACCAAATCAGGTGTTAAAGGCAGGAAAAATTAATTAGGGAAATGGGTTTGAAGGGTTTGGGGAAATAACTATCAGAAGGCACTTATTTCACAAAAAGTAAGGGGTTAGTAGGGAAAAAACTAGGTCAACCCAGTCAACCTAGTAGGCTGAAAAGTGACAAAATCCATATTACTAACCTAGTAGGTCTGTGCTGACGTAATTAGTTTTTTAGACTGCCAACATAGTACATTATTATTGACTTAGCATAAAAATTCCAGTATGATAATGCATTACTAAAGGGGGGGAATAAGAGGGTTAACTTAGATTTTTAAGTCAACCAAGTTAAAATAAGGAAATTTTGCAAAGGACTAACATCGTATGAAAATGTGTGCAAAGGGATAAAAGAGTGTTATAAGGGCTAAAAATGATCGAGTGAGAGTTAAAAGGGCTAAGTAGGCTAAAAATAGGTTTAATTTATTAAAAATGAATAGATTAAAGTAAATTTAGGCTTGTTTTTGGTTAAAATTGAAAAATAATGTGTTTTGATTATACATAACATGGAGGATATAATACATGTTTTTTATTTCTTGGTTGTAAGGATGCTAGAGATTTTGGCATTTGGTGGGTGTATTATGGCTCTCAGACTTATTGGAACATCTAACAATAGAAGATAAATCTATATTGATTTATTTAGGCCTAGGTGGCATATCAGAGATGTGTAAGATACCCCTTAGCTTAGATTTATTAGTCATGTTCTTGGGATGATGGGAATGATTGACTAACACCTTTTAGACTCTACATTTTGAGGGGGATAATATATAGGTGGCTATCACCTTGGAGGATGTGCATGCCATCCTAGGATTAATCATAGTAAGGACACCCACAATCACAGGAGTAATTGATAGCATTGAGGAGAGGAGAACTTTAAACATATGGGTGATGGGATCATAGATGATACACCCTAGATTGAGGGTGAATATGTTTGATGTGTATATGGCACAAAATTTGGACATCTAGAAGGCTATGATAAGACTTATGATAGCATGGGTTTTATGCCACAAGTTAGATGGTAACGTACCACTCTTTATGATATCCTTAAGTTGGATGATATTAGAGGAGAGGGTACTATATGACCTGGGCTCTATCATCTAGGTACAACTCATCCATGACTTGTATAGAGTGTTGTCTAGAGGGAATAAGTTATTGAGACTAATAATATTATTGATGGCATGGGTCTATGAGAGGTTTCCCATGTATCAACTAGTTGGGTTGCCCTATGTAGTTGATGATAGGTTACCTTAGGTGAAAATATGGAGACAGAACCATGTAGCATAGGATGTGCCCCATGTGCTAGTGATGTGGATAGTTAAATGAACAAATATAATATGAAAACCATATGGCCACATCACTATGATATGGCTTAGTTTGGACATAGTGGCACTAAATTTAGCATGGACAAAGGTGATAAGATAATGCACCTAGTAGATGGAGCCATATCTGGTGGCACAAGTACTAAGGTAGATGGGCTTATGTCACCCAATGGCACTAAATAGTGGTGCCCATATTTTGGGCTTAGCATGTGAGAGAGCCATGAGGGAGAGGAGGACTAGGGCCACCATTAGTGAGGCCAATGCTTAGGCCACATCATGAGAGGCCATGGATGGTTGAGCATGATAGGCAGTAGAGTGAGAGGAGATGGGCGTAAAGGTAAGAGTACCAAAGTTAACACCTCCAACTCCATAATAAGTGGAGAAATGACCACTAAAAACATGAAATCAATGGAGGCAACAAGATTAAGAGATAACATAGATTATATATGTCTTAGATGACCTAACAGGTAGGTCAGAACAGAGTTGGACTATCGAGAGACCACTCAGGTGTAGCATGATATGGGTATAAGTGGTGTCTTTAGGATTTAATTTTAGGAGTGACCGATAGAGGAGGTTTTTGGAGGTCACATAAATGGTGAGATCTTGCTTGATGGTCATGTAAATGGTAAGAATGTAGTAGCTGACACACATCCAAGTAATAAAATGTGATTAAGTTTACTTAAAATAAATTAGAGATAGATAGATTTTAAGATATATCAGTGATCTAATTCTATCTAGTTTGCTTTTTGTAGGTGTGGTAGAGGATGAGGAGATCAGATAGGGATCCCTAGTGAGGGGAGTACTCTATTATGTCCTAGATGAGGAATTGATGTCATACGACCCCACTACATTAGAGGATCCTAGGGTACCATCTACCCTAGCTCAAGTGAGCTAGGTTAGATTAGTTGGAAAGGTCATGAGGTAACTATGAGCACACATAGAGGGGATGCATCCATCAACAAAGATGAGTGTAAAAGAGACATGGGCATGGTAGGCCCTAATTGAGGAGAGAGCTATGCATCTAGTGACTATGACATAGGCACATGCCTAGGAAAGAGTGACACATGCAGTGACCCTAACCCATATGACATAGGTACATGAGCAAGAGAGAGTGACATATCTAATGACTTTGGCCTAGTTGGCATAAGTATAGGCTTAGGTAGCTCATCTATAGGGTTAAGTGTTGGTATTGAGATCTTGGATAGCTTCTTTACAATATTTTGTTTGTAGGAGTCAGACCAAAGTATATATGGGCAATGTGGCTAGGCCATGAGAAAGGCAAGATGGGGCCCAACTATAATGCTAGAGTATTTTATATGGTTGTATTTTTGTATTATAACTCATGATATATATATATATATATATATATATATATCATGAGTTCTAATATATATGTATATCTCATGGCCTTATATATATATATATATATATATATATATATATATATATATATATATATATATATATATATATATATATATATATATATATATAAGCCCATGAGATAGGTAGGATGGGGCCCAAATATAGAGCTAGAGTATTGTATATGGTTGCATTTTTGTATTTAAGCTCATGATATATATATATATATATATATATATATATATATATATATATATATATATATATATATATGGTTCATTTTAGGATGTTGGATATTGATTGTATGTGTTTATCATTATGGTTGTGGTTATTGATGATTGGATATATTTCTTTCTAGCACATTTATTTAGATTTATGTTGTATATGCTATGAGAAATATATGATTTTTGTTTTTTTTATAGCATTATGTAAGACACATGCATGGTTAAAAAGAAACAGTAAAAAAGGACTTGGTAAAATATAATCAATAAAAAATGTACTACACACTATTTCAAGTTGGGAAATATGTAATAACAAGAAAATGAATAAGTATAAATAACCAAAGGGATGAAAAAACAAGATGGCACAAAGTTTGTTTTTAAACCAAACAAAAGATTGGGGTACCAAATTAAAATAAGTAAAATCACACTAAATCGCATTGGGAAGCATGAAAATAATGTAATAAAATAGAAGTCACATAAAAGGACAAATGGTATAAAAATAAATCAATTAAGTCAATCAATCATATTAAATCACATCAATAAGTATAAGAGAGAAACAAAATTGTCAAAAATTAGTGTTAACTTTATCACACTAATTCAAGTTGGAAAGTATGAGAAATTCAAGAAATGGTTGGATTCTTACATGAAATCATAAAATAAGAAGATAAAAGCAAAAGAGAAATTAATTAATCGTAAAACATACTAAATCAAGTTGGGAATCATGTCAATGACATGTAACTTCATAATCAATCACATCTTATCTCATATTTAACACATATAATTTTGATTGTGACTTTGATTATTGGAAAATTTTGTGAGGAGGGATAGGTCCTATCCATGGTCTTAAAGTAAAACTCATGAATGGAACCTCAAAGAGGTGGAATAAATGTGAAAATATAGTAACAAAGGATATGGGTAATAGGAAGGTGAAATTATGGTAATTTGTGAGGATGGCCAAGTCCTATCCATGGTCTTACAATGCAACTCACAAATGGAATCTCAAGGGGAGTGATCAGTGGACAAAATAATTTTTCTTAAGAGGAAATATGAGGAATATAAGGAGCGAAAAAGGGAATGTAAAAATCATGACTTGGGCATCTTATGAGAAGACCTTAGGAGATAGGAGTCATACTAAGGACCTGAGAAGATACTAAGTGACTAGTGACCATCAATGTACAAAAGAAACCTATTCTCTATAGACATAAAGATTTGTAGGTAAATAATCATGCTACTAAGATCAAATCATGAAGGTATATTGGTACAATAAAATTAAAATGGACCTACATTCCCATGACGTGTTCCTCATTCCTTAGGACCCCTCACAGAGCCATCTATCTACTGTGAATATTGGGTACTTACATGAAAAATTAGTTAGCATTAAAAGATTTTTTTATTCTCCTTTTCTAATCTATTGGCCTACTACACCCTAATGGACCTCAGATCTACCATGAGGACAAATTTATAGTTTGATCTTCAAATAGAAAAAGGAGATGTGCTTTGAATAATGTCTTTTAGTGTGATTTAACTTTTAAGAATTTTAAATGTTTTTACCTTTTGTATCATTGCCTTTTGTTAAATGATTTGGATTTTAAATATTTGTAAGGATTTTTAAGATTCCTCCTCCATATAGACTTGGAATGAAAAAACATGAGAGATAGAGTCATACACATGAATGAGTTATAGGCTTAGGCTAAAGGAAGCTAAGTAATGAAAGATAAGACTGACTAGGACACTTAGGCTTGATAATAAACCAACATGTTGTCTCAAATCTCAGCCGTGTATATGCTTAGTTTATGAAAAGGGAATAAAGGGAAAAAATGATATCTAACATGGATATATGAAAGGAGATTATAATGAGATGAATTTTTTACTAACTAATCACATGGTAATAGGAAATGACTAAAGGGAACTAGGTTTGTATAACCAAGTCATAACGACAATTATCCATGAAATATAGAGATAAGAAAGCAAAAAAATATGAAGAAACAAGAAGAGAATTTGTAATAAATAAGATTAAATAAAAAAAAGAGAAAGCAATGATAAAGAAGACATCCATAAACAAACATGAATGATAATATAAGTATTATATAGTGCAAAAATTAAAATCACTATGTAAGATAAATAAGAATTTGACACAATGTCAAATGATATAAAAAATAGATAAAGATAATATTAGAACACACATCCAATATAAACGTAAATGTAAAATCACCATGCATGTGCTCATGAATACTGATAAATCTATCTATACACATTATCTAGAACATTAGATAGATCTCTATGAAGCTAGATGTGAACTGATGCTAATGTCTCATCAATATTTAGTTGAAATTGGGAAAATAATTCTCATCTAATATCCTTAACAAAAAAAGTAGGAATGATTTATGGATCACTTTGAGGAGGGATATCAATCAAGGCATGTTCAAAAGGATGCAAATGAGTGGAGTCTATAGGAGATGCAGGAATCACAAATGGGGAAGTATCTATAGATTAGGGACTCACAGGTGGAGAAGGATCCATAGGTGAGGGAAGGTCCATGAGTGAAGGAGTCATGGGTGGAGAAATATAAGGTGATGAAGAGAGCATAAGAGGGGATGGAACCATAGGAGGTGGAACCATGAGGTAAGAAATGGGAGCCTTCTTGTAGAAACAACTTATGGGAGGAATGGTATAAGGTCTAAAATTAGCTATAATATGATCCTTAAGGTGTTTTTGAAGGATGTGACAATGATTGGTGTGATGGGTTCCACATTGATGCCAAATATAATACACCTCTCTGTACTTAGGAATAAACTCAGGTATTACCTTTAAGGAAGGTATGGCCTTGTCTGAGGTCTGAGGGGAAGAAGGATGTAAAGTATTAATTTATTATCGTAGCTTATGATAATGAATGGAGTAATGATTATTCATGTTGTGGAAGTAATAGATACACTTATGAGTACGATTAGTAGAATTACTCATAGGAGGTGTAATAAAAATGAAAGGGGCTTGAGAAATATCATTAGCCCATTTGGTGGGTAATAGATCCATTAGAGGTAAAGGAAGAAAACCATCACCAAGATAAGGTAATGGTGGGGAAACAATGGGACTAGGATCAATGGAAGGAGCAATGGGATTAGAAGCAGGGATAGACTCAGTAACAATGGGAGTAGAAATAGGCTCAAATATGGTGGGAGAATGAATGGGATATGATATGGGATTTACTGAGGGAGGGGTGGGTTCTACAGAAGGCCAAAAAAGGGTCATATGCATCTCATGGATAAGTAAGCTATAGGTGTTAGGGGACCTAGAAAAATGGTAAGGCCTACTCATAACATGATCCATGAGCATCCTCCTACAAGGTTCTTCAAAAACTAGAGATGTCAACACCATCTTTACCCTATGATAAAGAGGAAAAAATAGGAACTATGACTGATGGAATATGGGAAGATACATGAAAATACTCAAGTAAAGAAGAATGATAATGGATAATCTTAGCATCACAGGCTTGAACAAGACTGCCTAAGAATGAATCATCTAAGGAATAACCATCATCATAATTAGGTGTGTGAAGATCAATGATGAAATTAGGGATGACCTTATCATCTGATGAGGTGTGGTGAATATAGTGTTGAGTTTTAGTCAAGATAATGATAATATCATTTCAAGGGGGTTTAAGAGAATGAGGCTACAAAAAATTAAGAAGCTGAGAGATGAGATGAGGTGAGAGATTAGAAGTTTTAATCTTTCAGTTAATCTCATCAGGCTCATCATCATCATCATAATCTAAGAGATTAAGAAGAATATTCCCAATGAGTTTGGGATGAATATTGTAACCTTGAGTGGAATTAATGATAAAATTGAATCATTGAGACTCATAGAATGGAACACTGGGCAAGGGTTCAAGAGTAGGAATCTTGAAGACACAATGGTCTTGGAATTGTTTGAAATTCAAAGGTTTAGTGTCACCCTGAATCCTATATATATCTCCATTATGAGGGAATTTAATGAATTGGTAGGTGGAAGAAGCAACTAATCTCGTATGGTGAGTCCGCAACCTACCAATCAAGAGGTTATAAGAAAGAAGAGAGTTAAATATCATCACATTCACATGAATGGTTATAGGTGGGATGGTAATGTGATGCCACACATAAACTAAAGGAGGAATTTACCATTTATCATATCCTTCACATGTGTTTCATGTGGATTTGAGATTGAATTTAAAATATCCAAGGGTTTTGATAAAATCAAGAGAGGCAACATAGGTGTTGGAACCCTTGTCAATCAAGGCATACTTGACTTGGATATCACCTATTTGGACACTAATGAATAAAGGAGGATCATCCACATGAATTTGAATCTCATAAAGAATCATAGAGGTGATAGGAAATTTTAAGGAAAGAGAAGTTTTCATTATTTCATCGACATATATGGACATCTCTTCACATTGTTTTAATATGCTATCCTTAGATCTAGATAAGGTGACTTCACATCTTACTAGGGGAGGATGAGGGATGTTCATTTAAAACAATAGTTTCATAAGATAATTTTTATGATGCAGAGAAGTCCTCATAATCTCAAGAAATAGAATTTGGGATGGGAGATTAGTTAGTTCTATGATGGGGTCCCACTCAACATAACCCCTAATAAGGTCATCATAAATATGTGTATAGTGATTAATAAGGTCATCGGAAGGAGGAACTAAAGTGAATTGAAATTTGTGTTGATAAGAAGGAAAAGGTTTAGAACAAGGTTGTAAACTATGGTGAGAAGGTGAAGTGGTTGGTTCAGGTTGGTGTTGAGAACTGGTAGAAGAATTGTTAATAGAATTTTGATTATCATGAGTGTTAAGTAAATAAGATGGAGAGATGGTAAAAATAGAATGAGAGTCTTATTCAAGGGAGGAGTTGGAAGTGGTTCAATGAAGGTTATAAGGTCATCTTGTCCCAACTCATTTAAGTGAATTGGAGAAGAATCATAGATAATATGTAATGTTCAAGAAAATGGAGGGGTGTAGATAGGTTGTGGATGAATAAAAGTAACCACCCTTCACATATTAGTCATGTTAACCACATTCTCTTTAGAAGTGGGGTCAATAAGACTTTATACATTATTGGTGGAAGGGGTGGGATTCTCATGGTTATCTTAATGGATTTGGTGATTAGGAAGAGGGTATTTAGATATAGCCAAATGAGCATTAACTTGATTCAAGGATTGAGATGTAGTATGAGTTTCATGAGCCTTAAAAGAAATGTCATAGGCTTGTTGATTATTTCAAATGGTAGAATCATGATCAAAATTTGGACCAAGAATAAAATCCATAGCTGAATTGTAAAGTTGCCTATAAGTCTCATGAGAATGACCCCAACTATCATGAAACCAACAAAACTTGTTAGGATCATACCAAGATTTCATAGGATGAGTGTGATCAAGTTCTCATGGTAGAGGACTAGGTAGATGTTTAAGTAATTTAGTTGAGGATAAATATTTTTGAACATTCATGGTATTTTGAGATTACCAATGAGGATTTGTATATTGTTAAGAAAAGAGAGCTATTTCTAAGGATTGATTAGGAACAACAACTTAAATAGTGTGAATGATGATATAAGAATCCATGACACCATCATTGGTAGCATTGCAATTTTTGTTCTTAAGTACGAGATGAGAACCCATAGAAGGTTGGGGTGGCTCAAATTAATGAATAAGGAAATCTTGAAATTTAGCTTGGTCAATAGCCTCCTCTAACGTATGTGGAGAGAGTGTGGACCTAATATTGTAATTTAAGAAAAAGGGCATTGGTAAATAAATGGAAAAGGTTATCATCAACCATGTTATGTTCATATTTGTTGGATAAAGTTTTCTACCTTTTAAAAAAAGCTTGGGTAGTTTCATTTTCAATTTGTTTATAATTTATGAAGTGGACCAAAGTGTTTTTGGGAAGATCACTAGTTTTAAATTATTAAACTAAAGCATTCATTAAATCTTCCAAATTAGAAATATAATGGGTTCTAATTTGGTTGTACCAATCTAAGGCATCCCTTGTAAGAGTCTTGGATAAGAGCTTGGTAGCGTCAAATTTATTCAATTTGACCCATACTTATAAAGATTTCTAAATGTTTTAAGATGAAGGGTAGGATAATTTGATCCATTATAAGAAATGGTAGGGGTGATACCTCCTATATCAATATTATCAATTTGAGTGGTAAGTGTATACAAAATATTTTCAAACTTTTATCACTTATTGGCACTTTATATCTTGTAGGAACCCATCAAGTCTCAATCCATCTAAGTGTATACCTTAAAGGGTGTACCGAGAAAGGGGTGGGTAGACTATTGGTGCTTCATAAGATTGTTTTCCCTTTTGACACTTTCCATCTACACATTTGTCTCCTAAAACCATGTACCCTAAGATTATTCTTATATGATGTACCCATTCCAAACATCTATCTTATCATTATCCTCATTTTTCTTTTCTTGACCCCCTTTCACTAGTTGACTATACTAGGTTGACTAGGTCGACCCTGTATAGTTTTTAGCCTCTAATTATTGTACAAGGTTGACTGGGTCAACCCTATATTATTTAAGGGTATTTTCACTTTGAGTTATGTTATCCCTTTATTTGACCTAGCTCAAGACCTAGTGATCTATCTCCCAAAAATATACAGGGTCAACTTGGTCGACCATGTATAACTGACATATTCAAAAGGATTTAGGGAAAGATCTGCCTCTATATACAAGTTCATTTCCAACTATTTGTAAGAATAAGATAAGTGAATAAGAATAAATGTGAATGAACATCTACTTATTGACCATTATATTTTACAAATAAATATTGGGGTTCCATACTTTCTTTGTACATATGGATCTTATTTTATGGAGAAGTCTTTTGGATGAATAAATAGGTTGTGTAGATTAGAGCTGATTTGTCTTTGTTATCCTTACATACCATAACAATATCTTGCGAAGCACCTTGGCCAAGGGAGAGATTGAGGCTTGATGGGTTCATATTCAAAGGTAATTATTCTTAACTTTATTTCTCCTTTGTAAGAGTAGATAGATAATGTAGTTGTGCTTCTCCTTACATGCATTAGGATTTCATATACATTGACACGAGTATATATCTTCTATGCATGTTTAATTTAGTTTATTTTGTTTCTAACCCTAGATTTATGCCACAAGTTTTGGTTTTGTACTAGATTAGATTTACTTTCTTATTATTAGAATAGAGTGAACATTAAACCTAGGACTCTTTTAGGGTTGTTGCATAATTGTGTTATACTATAGGCTTTAAAACCCTTCATAGCATGGTGTATTGTGACAAGTAATCCCCTAATTGAGTTTAACAGATCCACATCTTGGTCATGTTACCACTTAACAAATATATTCCTAATCAAAAGTGAAGGTATGCTCTATCTTCTTTGAGCTAGGATGTATTTTTAGACACGATGCATATCTATTTGCATACATTCTGGTGAGCTTGATGTGAATCCTATCCCACCACTAGTTGGATTGTATTCATGATTTCACTTTATTCTTAGCATTTTATTTACTTTGGCTTCACCTTCATAATATATTTTGGTGAACCCAATGTGATCTAACCCTTGTAGGATTTGTTCATTTTATTTCATTTATTTCATTATTTTTCATCATTATTTCTATCATATATTTTTCATACTAGATTGACTCTATTGACCCAGTAGGTACAGGCTATTGGATCAACCCCATCAACCTATTACAGGTTTTTAGATTTTCATACATCTAGTCTATACTAATAGGTTGACCCAATTGACCCTATACATTCCAAGCACTTAGCAATAAATTTTTTCAAAGCTTGATCAACCCATTTAACCTAATTAGTAGAATTTGCAAGCATATATCAAGGTTCTTAAAAAATAATCTTCATTCTCTACATCTTTGATCCACTAAGGTTAATATTTATCTCTATATCTCTTTCTTTACAATATTTCCTTTTATAGTTTATAGTCTTTAAAATTAACCTTGCATAGTCAATTGGATCAACCCTGCTAGCCCAATTCTATGTTCTGTGTGTTGTTTGGATAACTGGGTCAACACTAATGACCTTGTTAATTTTCAAACCTTGATTTTATAGTATAGGATTGACCCTATCAACTGTGTTCTATATTGTAGTCATATAATGTTGACCTTATCAATATTGTACCCTTTTTCAAAGTTGGAGTTAACCTTGTATGCTAGTAATTAATTTACACTTTCTTTTCCTATTACTTGCATGCTTATAATAGATCACATAGTTTAATTAGGTTGTTTTTAAGAAATCATTTAGTTTCACTATTTTATATTTTATGCACACATGAACAAATCACAAAATATAAACAAGCATTTTAACATTTGTCTACCCAAGGCCAACCTACTTAGATTTCATCACCAAGGGAGAATCTAACTTAATACTCTGGTCAAGTATAAAGCTTGGTTAATGATATATTTTGGCTAAGCACCCAACACCCTTATCATTGTGGTGTGTGAAGTGAGGGGGTAGGCCCCAATACCAATCCTATATCATTGCCATTACAATCCCTTTCATCCCAAACTACTTGAAACCATATTTAAATTGCCTTTCTAGTTCCTTAATTACATCCAACTTCCCTTCACATTTAAAATCATATCTTAATAATCTAATAAATATTCATGTTGAATAATTAGTTAGCTATTTACTTTCCAATTTTATTTCTTGCTCTTTGCTCAATTTTATTTTGTATTACAAAACTTACATTAGCCAATGTTGGTGTAAGGTTTTGTGTTGTGTGCTTCAATTGGATTGGCTAGTATTAATCCAATTGATTGTTTATTTCTCTTATGTCATTTATCTACAAATTTTTTACAAATTTTATCTTATCTGATCTCATAGTTGTTATAGGCTTTTTAATTTTCCCTATCCACTATACTAGGTCAACCTAGTTAACCTTGTACCCTTTTCCAACCTCTATTCACTGTACTAGATCAACCCAATCAACCTTGTACTATTTTTAGACCCTATTTTTTCCTTTTCTATCCCCTGTTCACTGTAATAGATCGGTCCCATTTACCTTGTACAATTTTTAGACCTTATTTTTGTGCTAGGTTAACCCAATTGACCCTGTACTATTTTTAACATTTATTATTTCTTTGATTTCTCATCTATCTTTCTTTCCCTTCATCATGGAATTTTTTCTTGATGATAACACTAAGTTTTAGTCAATAGACGTGATGAATTTTACCAAAACTCATAGGGTCTCTAATAGACAAAGTAGGGCTCCTCTCTTGGATGCTAGTAATGTTCATATTATCACTCACACAATGAACTATGGTACCCATCCTAACTACCTATTCACAACATAATTCTCTCTTCTTATTAGAAGATCATCCCAAATTAGAGTATACCCCCAAAATTCTCTTCTTTATTTTAGAATTTCCTCAACATCAAGGAAAATATCCTTCTACCATTTACAATCTTATGATTAGTGGTCAATTTGAATAACCTCATTCACCTACTCCTACATTCTCAATTGGATTTAGGGGTACCACTTTCTTTGATTCTCAATCTCTTCCTTTGATTATTACCCCTTATCATACCATGAACTGTTCTTCTCTAACTTCTTCTACCTCCATGCCTAGTATATCTAATAACATGGTAAGTTCTACATCTAGTGAACCTCTAACAAGATCCACTATCCTTAATCCTTCCACTAGTGATTCATTTACTACCCAAGGTAATCATGCAAATAATACTTCTTCTTCTCAACTATTCACTAGTCCATATTTTGATACACAAGTAAATTTTTCCACTAATGCTTCACATTCTCATAATTCCTTTCAAGCTCATATCAACACCAATAGTGGTACCTAAGCCACTAATAACAACTCTAATGCTTCCAATAATGTTAATCAAACACATCAACTTTTGTTATAAATACTCAATCAAATGAATAGATTTCAAGATAAAAACATAAATCAAATGATGGGAATGCAAAATCACCTTCTTCATCTTCAATCTCATTCTCAACCAACAGCTTGGGCCACACATAACTAGAATGTTCCCCCTCCTCTTCAATATTCCCATGGCAATCTCATTACTGAACCTCCTTTGGTTAACATAACTATTAAGCATATCCAAAATGAACCTATCACTACTCAAATTACTAATATTGGTATTAGAGGTAACACACCTATAATTTCTTATAATGTATCAAATGATCCCACCCTTCATCTTAAAAAAAATGGAAATCTTTAAAAGGATTGGGTCAAATTGAACACCTTTGATACCACCAAGATCTTCTAAAACCTTTGTTGGTGATTTGATTGAATGGTATAACCAAATTACTAGACATTCCATCTCACAACTATAGGATTTAATCATTTTTCTAATGAAAGAATTCCAACATGATGACCTTCCTGAAAACTACCTTGGCCATTTCATCAATGCCAAGCAACTACCTAATGAATCTGCTTATACTTTCATCAAATGATGGAAGTATCTTACTCATAAAGTGGACCATAACATGAATGATGACACTCTTTTAAAACTATTTGTCACAGCCCTTAAGGCTCCCCTTCAATACAAAGTTCAAATATTTTCACCTAAAACTTTAGAAGAAGCCTTAGACCAAGTAAAAAGATAAGATTTTCTTATGATTCAATTTGAAACACCTCAAACAACTACTAAAGAATCTTTCCAATCATTTTCTCATAACATTGATTCATACAAGCCTCCCAAACCTCAAAATGGAGTATCTAATTTAACCATTTTTAACCCAACCCTCTCTCCCTTGAGTCTAAAACAAATTAAGAAGAAATTTCCACCCTTTAAAACCATGATCTTTGAGCCTTCTAAACCTACTCCAAAATGGTAAAATCCTAATAAATTTTATTGGTGGCATGCTACTTTAGGTAATTCTCATGAGTCTTGTCATGATCTTCAATGATTTCTTCTTTCTTAGTTGCTTGGTTCACATTTCAATCTTGATACTCTCACAAAAAAACATTATCAAGACTATCTTCAAGCTTCTCAAAGTCAATCTCAAGAATCTCAATCACATCAACATCAACTACTAAATGAATAAATATCATTTTCTAATGTTTTTCAAACCATAGTTGATCCTCTTTCTTACAACAATAAGGAAAGGATGGATAACATGAACAAATTTAAACATATTATTTCATCTATTGAACCTCAACCTCTTAGGTCACATGAAACCAATAGTATCTAGTTCAAATGCTTACTCCAAATCATATCATACATGGTCCTCCTTTACCTCCTTTACCTCCTCATACCTCTCCTACACATCATATGTCACACTTAACATCCTCAAACTCTAACAAACCAACACATTTACCTATCTCTAAATGCACATACCGACCCAATGTACATATTTTTAATGGTTCAATTTCACCTCACTCTAACTCACATGTTGGGGCATATTTCAAAGCCCATCCCTATATCCAATCACCCTTTGGGGCATCTTTTAATGCCCACTCTTATTCTACAATGCATAATAAAAAACAAATTCAATTTCAATAAACTTTTCAAGACTTATAGGCTTATATTTCACATGCTCATCTTTGATATAGACATTAGCATAGATATTACTTGTTCTTTTTGTCCCATGTTTATTTGTTTTTGTGCATTTCCATTCTTTTAGTTTCACTTTCCTATCATCATTGTTTTACTTTACATTCTTTGGTTTTCTTACACATTACTTTTGGAATTTATTTTCATTTTTGTCCTTATATATCTCTTTTATTTTAGTCTTTTTTTATCATTCTTTACCTTAATAGCTTTATGATTATTTTTCCCTTTATTTAACATTTACCAAAAATTGTGTTACCCTTATGAGTTGTAGTGTAAGACCATGGATAGGACCAAACTCTCCTCACAAATTACTACATTCAAACATTTTTAAACCATTATCATTGATTTCTCTTTCTCTCTTGAGTTTTTCTGAAAACTCTCTTCTTGTGTCTTCATGATTGTTTGCTTTCTTATCTCTAGTTTTCATGGTTAATTGTCATTGTGACTTGGTTATACAAACCCTGTTCCCTTTGGTCATTGTATCCTTTTATCATGTGATCAGTTAGTAAACAATATATCTCATTATACATTCCTTACATTGATCCACCTTTGGATCTCCTTTTAACCTTATTTCCTTTTTCACAAACTAAGCATATACTTGATTGAGACTTGAGATCACATGCTAGTTCATTGTTAAGCCTAAGTGTTCTAGTAAGTCTTTATCTTTGGTTACTTAGCTTCCTTTATCCTAAAACTAAAGCTCATTCATGTGTATCACTATATCTCTCATGATTGGGCACTCCAAATCCGTATGGATGAAGAATCTTAAAAATACATAAAAAGTTGAAAGCCAAATCAATTATACAAAAGGAAATGATATCAAAGGGAAAAATATTTATAAAAGTCAAATCACACTAAAAGACATGATTCAAAGCACATCTCCTTCTTCTAGTCTAAGCTCAAAATCCACAATTGGACTCATAATTAAGCTAAGGTCCTTTGGGGTGTGGTAGGCTAGTAGATTAGAAGAGGAGAATAAAAATGTTGTAGTGATACCTACTTTCTCACACAAGTACCCAATCTTCGTAGTAGATCAATGACTATGTAAGGGGTCTTAAAAAATGGGGAACACATCATGGGAAGGTAGGTCTATTTTACTTTCCTTGTACCAATCTACCTTCATGATTTGATCTTAATAGCACACTTATTTTCCTACAAAGCTTTGTGTCTATAACGAACATGTTTCCTTTCTACATTGATGGTCACTAGCCACTTAGTGTCTTCTCATGTCCTTAGTATGCCTCTTGCCTCTCCTAAGGTTTTCTAATAGGATGCCTAAGTCTTATTTTTTACATTTTATTTTCCATTCCCTATATCCCTCATATTTACTCTTGAGAAATATTGTTTTGTCTACTGATCACTCCCCTTGGGATTTCATTTGTGAGTTACTTTGTAAGACTATAGATAGGACCTCGTCATCCTAAAAAATTACCATATTTTTCCTTCCTATTACCCACATCTTTTGTTACCTGATTATCCCAATTATTCCACCCTAGTGGTGTTCCCTTTTTGAGTTGCATTGTAAGACTGTAGATAGGACCTGACCCTCCTCACACAATTTTCTAATAATACAATTCACAATTAAAATTACATGTGTCAAATATGAGATAAAATGTGATCAATTATGAAGTTACATGTCATTGACATGCTTCCCAACTTGATTTAGTATGTTTTATGCTTACTTAATTTCTCTTTTTCTTTTATCTTCTTATTTTCTGAGTGCATGTAAGAATACAATCGTTTATTGAATTTTTCATACTTCCTAGCTTGAATTAGTGTGATAAATTTAAGACCAATCTTTTTCTAATTTTTTTTTAATCTTATACTTCCCTACATGATATAGTATAAGTGATTGAATTAATTCATTTGTTTTATACCATTTGTGCCATTTTACATACCTTCCATTTATTTACATTATTTTTCATACTTCCTAATGTGATTTAGTATGATTTTACTTGTTTTAATTTGGTGTAAAAAGCTTTCACTTTAGTTTTAAAAAAAATTCCTTTTTACCATCTTATTTTACCATACCTTGGTTCTTTATACTTAGTCATTTTATTGTTATTACACATTTCCCAACCTTAAATAGTGTGTAGTACATTTTTGATTGATTATATTTTACCAAGTCCTTTTTGCCTATTTCTTTTTAACCATGCATGTGTCTTATATAATGCTAGAAAAGAAACCACATCTCATATATTTCCTATAGCATATACAACAACAACTAAATACATGTTCTAGAAATAAATGTTTCTAAAACATCCATAACCACATCCATAATGATGATAACATACACAATCAACATAAATATGCCATAATGATACATCATATATATACATCTCATGAGTTTTGATACAACAATTACAACCATATCTACAATGGTCCATCTCTATGGCTGGGCCCCATCCTATCTATCTCATGGCCTAACCATGCTCCCTATTGAGGCCTCAATATAACTCCTTTGAATAGTACATTATAAAGAGGCTGTTTGAGATCTCTGTCTCTCTACCTGTCCCTATAGGTACACTACCTACACCTGTGTTTGTGACAACTAGGTCTAGGTCACTATATATGTCTATGTCTTCTACATCATTATAACCAAATGCGTAGCTCTCTCCTATTCCAAGTCTTGCCATGCTCATATCTCACCCACACCCATCTTTTTTGATGGTTACATCCTCTCTCTATGTGCTCATATCTACCTTGTTTCCTCCTTTACTAATTTAAAATAGTTCACCTAAGATTGGGTAGATGGCACACTAGGGTCCTCTAATGCAGTAGGGTCATATAGATGTAGAGTATCATCTAGGACATCATGGAGTGATCTCCTCATAAGGGAACCCAATCTCTCCTCCTCATATTTAGTTACACCTATAAAATCACACCCAAATAGATATTAGATCACTATCATATCTTGCAATATCTATCTATCTCTAACATCTATTTAAAAATAAAAACTTAATCATCTTTATTACCTATCTATGTCTTGGCCACTATGGTCTCACCATCCATGCAACTACTTAGCATAGTCTCTCCATCCATGTAGCCTCTTAAAACCTCAATTATAGGTTGCTTCCTTAGCTCAAATCTAGTTGTCATGGCTTGCATCCACCTCATCTTGTGCTTGAGTGGCCTCTCTATCCTATAAATCTCCTTTAGATCACATACTAGGCCATCTAGGACGATGATAGTCTCCACTCTCTCCTATTCCTCCTACCTCTATTGATGTCATACCCTTAGTGGCCATAACTAATCTCAATATGGGGCTAGTGGTGGTATCTCTAGTTCCACTACCTCCACATCCCTTTCTTCCTTCTCTATTCCTTATCATGCTCACTCAGTCTATGGTTGCTCATAATGTGGTTTGAATGTCAACCTCATCACTAGTGGCCCTAGTCTCCTCCTTCCCCATGGCTCTCTCACATGCCAAACCCACTACTCAAGCATAAATATTGATGTTACTAGATGTGGTAATCTTTTATGTCCTAGCACCTATGCCACCTGATGTGGCTCTCTCCACCAAGTATAGTGGCCAATAACCTCTATTCTCACTGTAGCTGGTGTAACTATGTACCAACTTAGCCATGTAGTCACTATGTGCCCATATGGCTACCACACTATGTCTGTATGTCTCATCATTTACAATATTATCATGTGGGGCATGTAATGCACTACCTAGTTATTTCTCCATCTCTACAATTAAGGTAACATATCATTGATCACATGGGGTAAGCCAACTGATCGAGACCTGAGAAACCTCTCATATATCCAAGCCATCAATAATATGATTAGACCTATCAATTTTTTCCTTATAACTATCACCTCATATATATCTTGTATGCACTAGACCTAGATGACAAAACCAAGATCATATTATACTCCCTCCTCTAGGATCATTTTACTCAAGGCTACCATGAATAGTGGTACCTTGCCATCCCACTTGTGACATAACACTCGTTGTGTCACAAGCTCTATCATAGCTTTTTAGATATCTATAATATGTGATGTATATACATGAAACATGCTAACTCTCCTACATGCTAATATTGTATTTGAGCTTGTATCCCACATGGATAAGGTTCTCCTTTCTTCCATGCTATCTAGTATGCTTGTAGTCATAAATGTTACTATCACTGATAGCCCTAGGATGGCATACACATCCTCCATAGTGATAACTACCTCTACCATGTCCCTATCCACCTATTATTTAAAAGTGTTAATCAGTCGTTCCCAACATCTTAGGAACATGACTAATAGATCCATGCTCACGGGAATCTTACACATATCAGCTATCCCTCCTAGACCTATAGTTACTAGCCTAACTCTATTTCCTATCATTAGATGCTCTAGTAGATTTGGTAGTCAAGACACATCTACCAATCTCCAAAATTTGGATCATCGTTGTAATGAAGAAACCATACAAAATGTATTAATTCCTTCATGTCATGTATAATCACAATACATTCTTCTTATAATTTTAATTAATAATAAGCCTAAAATAGTTTAATTTATTCATTTAACCTATTTTTAGCCTACTCGGTCATTTTTTCCCTTGGTTATTTTGGGCCATTCTAGCCTTCTCTTAGCCTTTTATACACATTTTCATATCATTATGGTTCTTTGGTCAACCTAGTTTGACCAAAATTTATCTTTTTTTGGCTTGGTTAACTTAAAATTCTAAGCCAACACTCTTTTTTCCCACCTAGTATTGTGTTGTCATTCTACACTTTTTAGATCAATTGGCAAACTATACTAGGTTGGCAATCTACAAAATGTATAGGGTTGGCACATACCTACTAGGTTGGCAATGTGGATTTTACTTATTTTTAGCCTACTAGGTCAACTGGGTTGACCTAGTTGTTTTTAGCTACAGACCCCTTGCATTTTCCTCGAAAAGTGCCTTTTTGTAGTTTTATCCCTAATTCCTCCAAACCCATTTGCATAATTAGTTTTTCTTACCTATAAAATCTAACTTGGCTCCATTTTGACATCTATAAATTCTAAAACTTACATTTTTCTAAAACTACACTTAACTCATTAAAATACTCCAACACTGACTTAAGATTCATAGCTATATACCTATAGTGCACCTATTGTCCCTCCTGGAGCTCCCTCTCATATAGATTTTCATCTCCTCACCATCCTATCTCATTTACTCTCTACATATATTTTTCTCTCCTTCACAAGTCAAAATACCAAATGATTTACCTTTCCCCCTATTTGAAAACACTTTTTAAAATTCAAATTCTTCAATTATCTTTCAAGAGGATTATTTATTTTGCTTATATCTCTATTTCTACTTATCTATTTTTAAAACCATAAAATACATTGGATTCATGATGATGTAGATAATATTTTTCACTATAATATGCGTATTTTTCAAAAATTCAATTTTTGGCTATTTTTTGCACTAACTTCTACGGGTTTATCTAGTGTTCTTCATAGTGGATACCTTCACATCTCTTGCAGTCTACTTATTTATCTAAAATATTAAGGTAAGAAAAGGTATGTATTTTTCAATTATGTCCTTTCATTTATCTTATTTTTTTCTTATTGAATTTACTTAGCATCAACATTGTGTGTTATCATGTTTTATTCTCGAAGCACCATCCGATGTTGCACTCACATGAAATGTGATGAAATTCAAGTGGGGCATATGTATATACATAATATTTTCAAAATTTTATCACTTACTAACACTTTGTATCTTGAAATAACCCATCGAGTCTCAATCTTTTTGAGTGCATGCCTTAAGAGGAGAAAGGCATAGACATGCCATTGGTACTTTGTAAGATTATTGTCCCTTTTTCCACTTGCCATTTACACACTTGTCTCCTAAAACCATTTAACCTAAGATTATTCTTCTCTATTTCACCCATTCCAAACATCTATCTTATCATAATCCTTCTTTTTCTTGCCTTGACCCCCTTTCACCAATTGACTATACTAGGTCGACCTTGTACAATTTTTAGCCTTTGATTATTGTACAAGGTTGACTGGGTTGACCATATACTATTTAAGGGTATTTTTCACTTTGAGTTGTGTTGACCCTTTGACTGACCTAGCTTAAGACCTAGTGATTTATCTCTTAAAAACATATAGGGTCAACTGGGTCGACCCTATATAGCTGACATATTCAAAAGGATTTAGGTAAAGATATATATATATATATATATATATATATAAAATTTCAGTTCAACCCATTTTTAAGAAGATAAGAGAATAATAATAAGTTCAAATGAATATCTACTTATTGACCATTCTACTCGAGGAATAAATCTTAGGGTTCCATACTTTCTTTGGAGATACGAATCTTATCTTTTGGAAAAGTATTTTGGATGCATAGATAAGTTGTGTAGCCTATAGATGATTTGTATTTATTATCCTTACATACCATAACAATCTCTTGTGAAACACCTTGACCAAGGGAAAGATTGAGGCTTAGCGAGTTCATATTCAAAGGTAATTATTCCTAAATTTATTTCTCCTTTGTAAGAGTAGATAGATAATGTAGTTATACTTTTCCTTTCATGAATTAAGATTTCATATACATTGACATGAGTATATGTCTTCTATGCATGTTTAGTTTAGTTTATTTTGTTTCTAACCCCCAATGTATGCCACAAGCTTTAGTGTACACTAAATTAGATTTACTTTCTTATTATTAAAATATAGTGAACATTAAACCTATGACTCTTTTACGGTTGTTGCATGATTATGTTAGAATTTAGGCTTTGGAACCCTTCATAACATGGTGTATTGTGACAAGTGATCCCATAATCAGGTCTAGTGTATCCCCATCATGGTCATGCTCCCACTTAACAAATACATTCCCAATCAAAAGTGTAGTTATGCTTTATCTTCTCCAAGCCAAGATTGATTTATAGACATGATGCATTTTTGATAACATACAGTAAGAGGTTCATTTTGAAGATGTTTAATGGTTTTGTTAACCAAAGGAGGTTGAGGGATGAGATTACCTTGTGAATATAAAAGAGGAGGAGGGGGAGCATTTTGATTATGTGTGCCCAAAGTCATTGATTAAGGATGAATTTCAAGATGGAGAAGGTGATTTTACATTCTCATAATTTGATTGATTGTTTATAATAAAAGTTGGTGGGTTTGATCATCATTTTTATCATTATTTAAAACATTAGAGTTGGTATTAGTGGCTTGGGTAACACTACTAGTGTTGATAGGAGCTTGAGAGGAACTATGAGACTATGGGGCACCAGTGGAAAAATTTGCTTATGAGGCAATATATGGACTAGTGAAGGGATGACAAGAGGAAGAACTAGAAGTATGACTACCTTGGGTAGTAAATGATACACTAGTAGAAGGATTAAGGATAATATATTTATGGGAGGCCCACTAGATATATAACCTACCATATTAGTAGATATGCTAATCATAGAGGTAAAAGAATTTACAGAAGAAGAGGTCATGGTATGAGAAGGGGTCATGATCAAGGGAAGAGGCTAAGAATAAAAGAAAGTAGTACTTTCAAATCCATTTGAGAATGTGGGAGAAGGTAAATGAAACTCTTCAACTTGACCACTAATCATGAGATGGTAAATGTTATAAGTATCCTTTCCTTTATGTTGAGGAAATTTAAAGATAAAGAAGAGAATTTTAGGGGTATACTTTACTTTGGGTTGATCTTGTAGGGATAAGAGAGGATTATGGTATGAATAGGTATGAGGAGGGGTACGATAGTTCATTGTGTGAGTGGCTATGTGAACATTACTCTCATCCAAGAGAAGATACCTACTCTACATATGGGATACCTATGAGGGTTGGTAAAACTCATCAAGTTTTTTGAGTTTAACTCAATGTTGTCTTCAAACAAAAAAATCATGATGAAGGAGAAATACTAAATTAGGAAAAAAGAGATGAGAAAGCAATGAAATAAAAAGTGACAAAAATTGTTCAAAGTTGATTGGGTTGATATAACATAGGGAAAAAGGCCTAGAAACTATACAGGGTCGACTGGGTTGACCTAGCATAATAGAAAGAGGCTAAAAAAGTATTCATGGTTGACTAAGCACAACAGATAGGGAAAAATAGATAGTCTATAAGAAACTGTGTTGACTGAACTGACATTGTACTAAAACAAGATTAATTTTACAAGTATTTTTAAAATCAATAAATTAAGGAAAACATAATCAATTGGATCAGTAAGGTTGCTCTAATTGAGGCACAAAACACAAAACCTTACACCAATGCTGGCTAATATAATTTTTTACAATACAACATATAATTTGAGCAAAGAGCAAATAGTCAACTTGAAAAGTAAAAGCTGACTAAGAGGTCAATCTAAATGTTGTTAGAATATTAGAATATGATTTTAAATGTGATAATAAGTTTTCTATAATAAAATAACTTGAAATAAATCTAAGGATGATTTCAAGACATTTGGGTTGAAAGGGATCTGTATTGGTAATGGTACAAGCTTGGTATTGGGGCCTATCCCCTTACTTCACACACTGTATTGATAAGGGTGTCAAGTGCTTAGACAAAATATAACATTAACTATGTGTTTATACTTGACTAAAAAACCAACTCAAATTCCCCCTTGGTGATGAAATCTACGTAGGTTGGCCTTGGGTAGGTAATTGTTAAAATGCTTGTTAAGATTTTTTGATTTGGTTGTATGTGCATAAAAGAGAAAATAGTGAAGCTAAATAGTATATTAAAAACCACCTAGTTAGGCTATGTGATCTATTATAATAATTCAAGAAATAAGAAATTAAAGTGTGAGCTAATTACTAGCATATAAAGATTAATTCTAACTTTGAAACATAATATAGTGTTGATGCAGTTGATAGTGTATGCAAAGAATACAAAATAGGTTCGATAGTGTTACCCCTGCACTACAAAAGTAAATTTTTTGAAAGTGAACTATATCAATAGAGTCAACTTAGATTTCTAGATTACACATAGAATACATAACTACGTTGATAAGATTGACCTAGTTGACTGTATAGGGGTAGTTTTAAAGACTACAAACTATGAAAAATAAGACTATAAGGAAAGAGATAAAGGATAGAAAGGAGCCTTGGTAGGTTTGAAGATACAAAGAAGTGAGATTGTTGTCAAGAACCTTGATAAATGCTTGAAAATCCTACTAATTATGTCGACTAGGTCAACCAAGCTTTGTAAAAACCTATTTGTTGAGTGCCTAAAATGTACAAGGTTGATTGGGTCGACCTAGAAGTCTGAACTAGATGTCTGAAGGTTGACTAGGTTAACATAGTAGTCTAGACTAGATGTTTGAAAGTCTAAAAATTTATAATGTGTTAAATAAGACAACCTAGTGGCTAAACTTAGAAAATAACCTGCACAAATAAAACATAGTCATTTTGATGTGACTATGTGTTAAAAATGTGCACAAATGTTAGAATTGTGTTGATATAGTCAACCTAGTATTATGAATATATGATAATAAAAATGATAAAATAATGAAATAAGTGAAATAAATATTACAATGGTTAGATTCACATTAAGTTCACCAGAATGTATGTAATAAAAATGCATCTGTCTATAAATCAATCCTGGCTTAGAGAAGATAGAGCATACCTATACTTCTGATTGGGGACACATTTGTTAAGCAAGAGCATGACCAATATGGGGATTTGCTAGACCTAATTAGGGGATTATTTATCACAATACACTATGATAATGAGGGTTTTGTTGACCATTTTAGCCCTATAGGGAAAAATTGGTCTCCTTCTTCCCCTATTATTCTGAGCCAATTCAAATTTGGTTTGTACAAGTCTTTCAGCAAAAGGAGGAACCGGTTCAGTGGTTCAACATTAGGGTTCAATGGCATGATCTTTATCACACTTTGAAATTGAACTTTGGTTCAAATGGTTGGTTTAATTAGGTGGTTCAATTAGTTTGGTTCAAAGTAGTTGGTTCAAGCAATTGGTTCAAGTCAGAAGGTTCAAAGGGGGTCTTCCAAAGCTCGAAGGACAAGTGCCCTTGTGGAGGGTAGTCAAACACAAATTGGACCATTCCAGTAGGCTGCAGAGGGTAGTTTTGGACCTAAAAGTACCCTTGTGGAGGGCAGGGAGCCCTTGTAGAGGAATCAAAAGGGTGAGTTTTCCTTTATAAATGCTAAGGCAAAAGATAAGACAAGGTTGAATTTCTTTAGGCAAAATGTCCGAAGGAATTCCTTCAAACATTTTGTTTGAAGAAATTCACAAAGTAAAGAACAAGGAATTCTTTTAGAAAAGTTCTTGCAGTAAAGTGAATGAAGTGAATTATTTTAGACAAAAAGTCTAAAGGAATTCCTTCAAAAATTTTGTCTGAAGGAATTCACCTGACAGAAAAGCTTAACAGAAAGCAACAAGCAGGAAAGACAAAGAAAAGATTTCCTTCAGACAAAATGTCTGAAGGAATTCCTTTAGACATTTTGTCTAAAGGATTTGAAGACCAAGGCCACCCAAAGGACCCCAAAGGGTAGGCACCCTTGCGAGGGACTCTTGACAACTACAAAAGGGGACCTTTCTTAAGGCCTGAAGGGACACTTGCCCTTTAGGAGGTTTCAAGGAAAAAAGCTCAACCAAAGGAAAAGACCAAAAGAAAAGGCCAAAGGAAAGGGAAAATGAAAGGAATTCAAAGGGGTGATAGGCCCACAAACATCAAATTGGGCATCATGAACTAGCTATTGGAATCTAGACATCAGATGACATCCCCACAGATGTCAAATTTAGAACAATAAAATAGCCAGTTGCTTTCAAATGGCGACAGGTGCATGGATGTCAACTTTATGGCAATGAAATAGCCATTGACCTTTAAATGCTTGAGCACAAACCTGAAGGAATTCAAAGGCCTTAAGGTCAAAAGGAAGAGACCACCAAGAAGGGAGTCCAAAAAGCTGAAGGTTGATAGAAGATAGCTCTGAGGGGTCAGATTACTAGAAAGAGCCAAGAGAGGAAAAGACAAAACCAAGAAAAAGGACAAGACAAAACCAAGAAAAGACAAAGCTGGGAAAGGAAAAAAGTCAAGGGTGAACTCAGTGATCTGCTAAGAAGGGATCCCAAAACAACCAAGTGTAGAAATGGACAAATTAGTCCAAGTGGAAAAAGAAGGTGCCGGCACAAGGAGTTATTCCAGTGGTTGACACAGCCTCTACCAAGTGGTCATCAAGGAGCACAAACAGTAAACAATGTGAGCTATTTTTTTTCACTTTACATTGATGAGTAGACAAACTGCATGAATGTCTTGAAGGAGCGGTCTTATTTTTAGACAAATGGCATGGCCCATGCTTTCAAATATGGCATTTAATATATTTTAAATGCCTAAAGTCAACTAGAGCTGACACAACATTCTCTTTCAAGTGGCTTCCTCTTCCCATTGCTCTCAATGCACATGGGCCACTTACAAAAGGGTGCCAAAGTCTTTTCCAAAAGGGGCACCTTTTGTTTTCTCTTTCTCTATATATATATTGTAATCTCTCATTTTGAGAAGACATCTTTCATATTGTAAGGTGAAGCCCTACTAATTTTTACTTGAAATCAATAAAATACACATTTTTACCTCTATTTTGGTTGGATATATCTCTAAGTGTGTCTGAGTGTTAGCCTTGTGTTCAGTCATTTCTTTCTTGATGCTTTCATAGCCTTGATACCAACACACCTGGTATAGACAAAGAGCCATTCTTGCAGGTAACAAGAAGAGCTATATCTAGAGCGTAGAGGTAGAAGAAGGTTACCAGATAGTGTGCTTTTCCTACAACACCTATGGTAAGTTATTTTTCTATGTGTTTCCATTAAAGCCTCCCTATTAAGGTCCCTTCAATCTAGCCCTTTCATCAGATAAAGTGTATGTATGTGTTTTTATGGTTCAAAGTGTGAGTATGAATAGATTAAACTTGTTTGGTGCATCACCAACTTAGGTTAGGTTCTATTTTTTAGTAATCCTTCTCTCTTTTCAACCCCCCCAATTATATATATGTATTAGTAATATTACTAGAATAACTCAGAGATGCATCAAAGGGAGCTAGGCCTTATCTAAAGACTCTACCCTCAGTTTTTCCAAACCCACAGGTAAGAGAGGAGTTTCCATTATGCCACATGGAAGAGAGAAGCTTAGTCTTCTCTTAAGGGTGCAATCCATTTCATCAACATTTTTTGGCACACTCGATGGGACCATTTATAACACTCAACAAAGTTTTAGGATTGATGATGGTCCTATTACAAAAAAATCAACCATTTTCCAACATCTGGTGACTCCATTATTAAGAACATCAGTCTTTGGTCAAAGGTCAGTCTAACATCCTATGCCTAAAGTCACCACATGATCTGTTGCTAAGGGTGTCCCTTTTGAATTTGTTAAACTACCTTTAAACTTAGTAAGATGACTAAGGTTTGCAAGAACTCATCCTTATTCAGCAAATTATTTTCCCAGACCTGCTATAAGATACACCTACGCAAGAAGGCCTCGATTAAATCTTACCATAGCTATGGCTTTACCTTTTGTGGCCTTTCATGGTCAAAGTCCTTTGAATCTCCTATATTATGACCTGATTCTAGGGGCAATCCTTAAAAGTGTGCCTCCCTTTAATGGAGAAGGGCCCATTACTACCATTGAACACATCAAAAATATTGCTAACCTCTACAACATTCACAATGTCACTGAGGAAAACATTATGATTAGATTACTAGCATTGTCTTTCAAGGGCAAGGTTTTGGACTGATATGGGACTTTGCCCATGAATTTAGTTGATTCCTAGAATGAGTTTGGCACCCTCTTAACAAATAGATTTGGGGAAAAGAGTAACCACCTCTCACTTGCTGAGTAGCTAACACTATGAAAAGAGATCCACATGAATTCATGCAAGATTTTAATACTTAGTTTCAAAAGACATGGGATAAAATCCCCATTTTGATAAGGCTGACTCCAAGCTATGCTTTCCTCTATTATTTGAAAGCATTGAATAATGACATTTCTGTCATGATACAGTCCATGGGAGGACATGTGCTACTTGCTGCCTATGACATAGCCATAGCGGCTAAGAATTTCCTGGTGCAAGCTGGGAAGATAGCCCCTAGACCTCATATGCTACTCTTTCCTAAATTTATGCCTCCAGTCCAAACTACTACACCTACCTTAGCTCTTCTACCTAGCATAGAAAATCCAGCTACTACTCCATCTAATGACCTCCTTAAAGTAAAAATCTTGTTGCAAAGTGTAACAAATAAACTAGTGGCTCTCAAAAGGCAACAAGCTCAAAGCAGTCAACCAAATCAAGGATATCAGTAGTATGGGTAGGTAAATAGACCCCCTTTCTAGAATTAAAATCAAAGACAAGGTTAGTTTGCACATGCTAGACATTTTCAAGGCTATAATCTAGGCACCCCTTCATCATCCAAGGACATGGTGCCCATTCAAAACAATTTGGTACAAGAGCAACCAAATTGCTCACCCATGGTATACAGTCAAGATCAGGATATTTACACAAATGAAATACTAAGTCAGTACACAAATGCACAAGACAATCATGCAGCTTCCCAATTCCCTAGCTTTAAGGTGTCATTACAACATGGCATGGACAGCAGGTTGGCTCAGCCCGATTCCACTCTCATGAATCACCTGGAAGGTGAATTTTATACATTCAATTATGTGGGTAGTATAGAAAATCAAGGTGATTGTGTTACATCTAAGACAAGGTCCAAAAGGAGAGCAATGGAAGAAGCTCAGGAAGCTACTCAAGCGTCAGCACCACCTTCTTCATCACATGTAAACCAAAAGGTTCCAAATTTTAGACCACCGATTGCACCCTCAACTCCTTGGCTTGTGCCTCAGGTTGTAAGTAACCCCAAAGAAAATTTGAAAGGAGGCGACCCTCTGGTCAATGTGATAGACTAGATGAAGAAGATGCACATGAACATCTCCTTGTGGGATTCATTATCAATATTGGGAAAAAAGGACATGCTATAAAAAGAATTACATGGGCTGAATGAACAAGCTATCCCAACAAAAGCTGATAATGTTCTGATGATGAATGGGCAGCCTTCCACATCAAGCCAAGTTAAGAAAGAAGAAAAGGTTCCCCCTTTTTATTTGTCCTTGGTCATATGAAATTTCTTGATGCATAATTGCATCATTAACAGTGGAGCAAGCACCTCGGTTATGCCCAAATGCATAGCCGATAAACTAGGACTCAAATATGAAGAGATGACTAAGGGAGTCCTGCAACTATATGGAACACTAGCAAAGATAGTAGGAGTGGTGAGAGGCTTAAACTTGATGCTCCACACCTGTCCAACCTTCTTGGTTCCTCATGACGTGGTGGTGGTAGATGTTCCTTCTTACTTTGCCATTTGCTTATCCAGAGATTTCACATCCAAAATAGGTGGGTACCTAGTAGCAAACTAGTCCTACCTAGTTTTTAGAACCAAATATGGGACCAAAGTCAAGATTGAGTCAGAACCAATCCATTGAGATCATTTGGAACCATACTCACTCAAGGTGGCAAATTTCAGTTATGCCATTATTGATCAAGAAGAATTTCCAAGTAGATCAATCTCCACCCTCTACCCTTGAACGAGTTGTTGACTTACTCTTAGATGAATGGGGAAGTGACAAATTTAAGCATGATCCTTACAAATTCATAGAAGAGGTAGGCCTTGGGATTTATTGCACTCATGAAGAGGGTACTTTCGTACTAAATTTGATGAAAGCAAGCCAAGAGAGCTTAGGTTTGTGGCAACTATTCTTTGATGGCTCAAGAATTATGTTAGGAGCTGATGGTGGAGTGGTGTTAATTTCTCCTTCACAAGAGAGGTACTTTTCAGCCTTCAGGTTCTAATTTTATTGCATGTGCAATGTTGCAGAGTATGAATCCCTCATCCATGGTTTGGAGTGGGTGAGGAAAAAGGGAATCAAAGAGCTGCATGTTTTTTGTGATAGTGAGCTGATTATGAATCAAGTGAGAGGCCAAAATTTGACAAAAAATTCTTTGCTTAAGTCTTATAAGCATAGGGTATGGGACTTAGTGGAGAGTTTCCTTGCCTTCAATGTTACTTCCATTCCTAGAGAGCAGAATAAGAAAGCTGACAAACTAGCAGTAGTGGGTGATCAGTTTGATGTTCCTAAGGAGATAGGCTAAAACAACTGTCCATGCCATTTGAAAGTGGCAATCAAGCCCTCTGTACCTGACAACATCACTAAGTAGTAGGTGTTTGACATTGATCAACAGATAACACTCTTCTTTCAAGAGGAAGCTGAGTTTGCTACTAGAAACTAAGCTAACCTATAGCAGCAATATGGCAGCCAAATTATTCAACTAAAGAACAATAAACCTCCCAAAGGCTTGCTCACTCTCGAAAGTATCTTCAACGAGGATGACCAATTGAAAAGTGATAAAGTAAGCATCACCATGAAGAAGGAAAACTATGAGAAGGTTGAAATATTCAAGGATAAGCTACTTGCACTTGGGAAAGTGTGCACAGACCATGAAAGGCAAGCCTTCATCTTGTTGTGCCAGGAGTTTATTGATGTCTTCACCTAGGAGTATAGCAATTTGAAGGGTTTTGACCCAAGTTTGGCCCAACATACCATTGAGCTAGAAGAAGGCACCAAGATGATCAAGTAGAAGTAGAGGCTTGTCAACCCAAAGATTGAGCCTCTCATGTGGAAGGAACTCACCAAGTTGATTGAGTCTAGGATCATATTTCTAATCAAACACTCTTCTTGGCTGGCCAATCTTGTTCCTGTCTAGAAAAAGAATGGGGAGATCAGATTATGTGTAGATTTTAGAGACCTCAATAGAGTCTCTTTGAAGGACCATTATCCTCTCCTAAGTATGGAACAAATCCTCCAAATGGTGATAGGCAGTGATCATTTCTCCCTCTTAGATGGGTATTCAGGATATAATCAGATTTTGGTACAAGACTATGAACAGTACAAGATAGCCTTCACTACCAAGTGGGGGATGTTTGCTTATCAAAAAATGTCATTTGGACTATCCAACACTGGTGCCACTTTTTAATGAGCCATGGACATGGCCTTTCAAGGCCTGATAAATAACATTGTGCTGGTGTATCTTGATGATGTGATAGTTTTCTCTAAGGAGGCGGGCCAACACATGAAACACCTTAGACAAATTTTTGAGAGGTGTAGAGAGTTCGGTATCTCTCTCAATCCAAAAAAATGTGTGTTCACTATCCATGAGGGTAAACTCCTTATCCATGTTGTTTTTAAAGAAGGCTTGACCATTGATCCAAAAAGAGTTTGCTCCATCCTAGAGCTATCCTTGCCTAAACATAAGAAGGGCCTACAGAGCTTCTTCGGCAAAATAAATTTCATCAAGAGATTTATTCAAAAATTTGTGGAGGTAGTCAAGTCATTGACCTCTATGCTAAAGAAAGATGATAAGTTCACATGGATAGCACAAAGTAAGGATAATTTTGAAGAGATCAAGCAGGCTATCACCTAGGATCCTACCTTGATCAGTCCTTACTTCACCAAGGATTTCAACCTCTACACCTTTGAAAATGAAATGGTAATCTCCACCATGCTACCCAAGTGAATGGTGATAACATTGAACAACCACTTGCATTTTTTAGCCAAGGCCTACAGGGTTTTGAGGTCAAGCATACGTATGTGAATAAGCAAGTCCTTGCAGTCATACAGAACCTAAAGAAATTTAGACATATACTGTTCAACAATAGGATTCACCTCATGGTTCCACATCCCAACATCAAAGATTTCTTAACCAACCATGATCTGAATGAAAAGAGAGTAGGATGGATCACTAAAGTAATGGAGTATGATGTGGATGTCAAGATGACCAAGCTAGTGAGAGGAAAAGGCCTGTGTGAACACTTTGCTATAGACCTTAAATAACAAAAAGAGGACAATTTACTAATTCATGATGTAGCCATCGTAGAAGAACCACCTGTTATGAAGGATTGAACATTAGACTTGAGGCATTTCCTTCTCATTGGTGAGTGCCCATAGGGCCTTGATAAGAACAAGAGGAGATATTTTAGACTTTAATCTCTCCCTTATGTCTTGATTAATGGAGTGTTGTTCAGAAGGGATCTCTTAGGAGTACTTTTAAGGTGCATAGACCCAAGTCAGGCTGACAGGGTTCTATCTAAGTTCCATGATGGGCCAGCTAGTGGTCACTTTGCTCCTAAGCCTAAAACTACAAGAATAATAAGAGCTGGTTACTTCTAGCCCACTCTATTTAGAGACACCCATGCCTAGGTATGAAAGTGCTAGAAGTGTGAACTATTTTATGGGAAGCAATGGCTGGCTACTATGCCTTTATAGCCTATTTAGGTGGAGCAACCATTCATGCAATGAGGCCTAGACTTCATAGGGATGATCAAACCTCCCTTTAGTACTGGCCAAAAATGGGTTTTGACCACCATAGACTACTTCACGAGATGGGTAGAGGCTGTCTCTTTGAAGGAAGCCAACAAAAGTGTAGTCCTGGACTTTTATGAAGACTTGGTGATAAGGTTTGGAGTCCCAGTGACCATCATATCAGATAACACATTAGCCTTCCTAAGGACTAGATTGAGTGAATGGGCATTGAGATACGACATCTATCTCAATACTTCTTCCAACTACTACCCACAAGGGAATGGGCTAGTTGAATCCGCCAACAAAAAATTGATTAGGATTATCAAAAGAACAATGGAGGAGAATCAAAGAACTTGGCATGCCATGTTAAAAATAGCCCTGTGGGCAGACATGGTCACTCCAAAGAGGGCAATTGGTAATTCACCATACATGCTCATGTATGGAAGGGAAGCTAGGCTTCCTATTTCACTAGAACTTCTAGCCTTGGACCTTGTTCACTAGCTGCAGTTAGAAGAAGGCAACAATATGGAGGTTAGGCTATGTGAGCTGATGGAACTTCAAGAGACAAGGGACCAAGCTATGGCTTCTATAACAAGCCACCAACAATAGATGAAGGAGCACTTCGACAAGAGATCCTTATCAAAAGGTTTCTTTGAAGGAGACATCATCTTGAAATGGGATGAGGACTGAGCTAAGCTTAGAAAGCACACAAGGTTTGATGCCCTATGGAGTGGTCCATATGTCATCACTTAGTGTAAGCAGCATAATGCATTCTAACTCTCTAGGTTGGATGGTGAAGAACTATATATTCCAGTTAATGGGATACATCTTAAGCATTATCACTGAGCCCTTCTCCCATTATGTATATATTTTCCTTGTTTTTTTCCTTATTTTCCCTAAGTGCTTTTGCACATGTCATTAGTTTTCTTAATATTGTGTGTGTTTTCATTTCCTTTTGGGGGTAAGACATTCGTGATTGATTCTTAGATATCACAAGGATGTTGCTAACTCTTTCAAAGCTGCATCTTGACTGCATGCCCAATGGAATTTGAGGCTACTAGTTTTTAAGCATAGTAGGCATGCTTCCCCTGGGAATCACCATTTTGTTGACCATTTTGGCCTTACAAGGTAAAATTGGTCTCCTTCTTCCCCTACTATTCTGAGCCAATTCAAATTTAGTTTGCACAAGTCTTTCAGCAAAAGGAGGAACTAGTTCAGTGATTCAACACTGGGGTTTAACAACATGATCTTTTTCACACTTTGAACTTGAACTTTAGTTCAAATAGTTGGTTCAATCAGATGGTTCAATCAGTTTGGTTCAAAGTAGTTGGTTCAAGTTGAAAGGTTTAAAGGGGGTCTTCCAAAGCCGAAGGACAAGTGCCCTTGTGGAGGGTAGTCAAGCACAAACTAGACCATTCTAGCAGGCTATGGAGGGCAGTTCTGGACCCAAAAGTACCCTTGCAGAGGGTAGGGAACCCTTGTGGAGGAATCAAAAGGGTGAGTTCTCCTTCAAAAATGATAAGGCAAAAGATAAGACAAGGTTGAATTTCTTTGGGCAAAATGTTCGAAGGAATTCCTTCAGAGATTTTGTCTGAAGAAATTCACAAGGTAAAGAACAAGGAATTCTTTTAGAAAAATTCCCATGACAAAGTGAATGAAGAAAATTATTTCAGATAAAAAGTCTGAAGGAATTCCTTCAAACATTTTGTCTGAAGGAATTCACTCGATGGAAAATCCTAATAGAAAGCAGCAAGTGGGAAGACAAAGGAAAGATTTCCTTCAGACATTTTGTCTGAAGGATTTGAAGACCAAGTCCACCTGAAGGACCCTAAAGGGTAGGTGCCCTTGTGGGGGACTCTCAAAAACCACAAAAGGGGACCTTTCTTAAATCTCAATGGGACACTTTCCCTTTGGGAGGTTTCAAGGACAAAAGCTTGACCAAAGGAAAAGACCAAAAGAAAAGGCTAAAGGAAAGGGGAAGCTCAAGGAATTCAAAGGGGTGACAGGCTTGCAGACATCAAATTGGGCATCATGAACTAGCCATTGGAATTTGGACATCAGATGACATCCCTGTAGACATCAAATTTAGGACAATAGAATAGCCATTGGCTTTCAAATGGTGACAGGTGCACGGATGTCAACTTTATGACAATGAAATAGTCATTGACCTTTAAATTCTTGAGCATGAACTCGAAGGAATTTAAAGGCCTTAAGGCCAAAAGGAAGAGACCATCGAGAAGGGAGCCCAAAGAGCCAAAGGTTGATAGAAGATAGCCTCAAGGGCTCAGATTGCTAGAAAGAGCCAAGAGAGGAAAAGACAAAACTAGGAAAAGACAAAGCTAGGAAAGGACAAAAGTCAAGGGTGAACTCAGTGATCTATCGAGAAGTGAGCCCAAAAGAGCCAAGTGCAAAAATAGACAAAATAGTCCAATTGGCAAAAGAAGGTGTTGGCACAAGTAGTTATTCTAGCAGTTGACATAGTCTCTGCCAAGTGGTCATTAAGGAGCACAAATAGTGAACAATGCGACCTATTTTTCTTCACTTTACATTGATGAGCAGACAAACCGCATGAATGTATTGAAGGAGTGGTCTTGTTTGTAGATAAATGACATGGCCCATGATTTCACATATGGCATTTAATATATTTTAAATGCCTAAAGTCATAACTAAAGCTGACACAACATTCTCTTTCAAGCAGCTTCCTCTTCCCAATGCTCTCAACACACACGGGCCACTTAAAAAAGGGTGCCAAAGTCTTTTCCAAAAGGGGCACCTTATTTTTTTCTCTTTATCTATATATATTATAATCTCTCATTTTGAGAAGGCATCTCTCATAGTGTAAGGTGAATCCTTGCCAATTTTCACTTGGAATCAATAGAATACACATTTTTTACCTCTATTTTGGTTGGATATATCTCTGAGTGTGTTTGAGTGTTAGCCTTGTGTTCAATCATTTCTTTCCTGATGCTTTCACAGGCTTGATACCAACACACCTGGTATAGACAAAGCACCATTCCTACAGGTAATAAGAAGAGCTGTATCTGGAGCATAGAGGCAAAATAAGGTTATCAAATGGTGTGATTTTCCTACAGTGCCTATGGTAAGTTCTTTTTTTATGTGTTTCCATTAAAGCCTCCCTGTTAATCTCCCTTCAATCTAGCCCTTTCATTAGATAAAGTGTATGTATGTGTTCTTATGGTTCAAAGTTTGAGTATGAGTAGATCGAACTTGTTTGGTGCATCACCAGCTTAGGTTAGGTTCTATTTTTTAGTAATCCTTCTCTCTTTTCAAACCCCCCATTATATATATGTATTAACAATATTACTGGAATAACTTAGAGATGCATCCAAGGGAGCTAGCCCTTATCTAGAGACTCTCCCCTTAATTTTGCTAGACCCATAGGCAAGAAAGGAGTTTCCATTGTGCCATGTGGAAGAGAGAAGCTTAGTCATCTCTCGAGGGTGAAATCCACTGTGTCAACAAGTTCTAAAGCCTCCAGTATAAAAAAATCATTTGATAACCCTAAGGGGGTCCTAGGTTTTGATATTTCACCTAAATTAATAACAAGTAAGTTAAATTTAATTTAGTGCTTACCAAATCTTGTGGTACAAAGTGGGGTTTATAAACAATAAAATTAAATATGCATAGAGGACATATACTCATGTCAATGTATACAGAATCCTAATGCATGGAACAAAAGCATAGATGCACATCCATCTACTCTTATAAAGGAGAAATAAAGTTAAGAATACTTACCTTTGAAGATGAACCCATCGAGCCTCAATCTCTCACTTTGGCCAAGGTGCTTTACAAGAAATTGTCTTAGTATTTAAGGATGACAAAGACAAATCAGCTCTAGGATATGCAACCTATCAATGCATCCAAAAGACTTCTCCACAAGATAAGATCTGTATCTCCAAAGAAAGTATGGAACCCTAAGCTTTACTTCTCAAGTAGAATGGTTGATAATTACATGTTAATTTTCTCTTACTTCTTTTTCTTCTCATAATAAATGATGGAAATAATATTATATACATAGGTAGATTTGACCCTTGACCCTTCTAAAAATATTGATCGACAGGGTTGACCTAGTTGACCTAGCACAATTTTAGACAATAATTGACTAGGTCATGAGCTAGGTTGGTCAAAGTCTAACCTAATCCCTAAGTGAAAATATCCCAAAACTATACATGTTTAACCTAGTCGACATAACACAACTAACTAATAAAAAGGGATTTAGGTGAGGAAAAGGAGGATAAAATGTAATAAATTAATGGAATGGGTACAATAGAGAAGAACAAACTTAGGGATAATGGTTTTAGGAGACAAGTGTGTAGATAACAAGTGGAAAAAGGGACAACAATCTTGTGAATCACCAATGGTCTACCCATCTCTTTCTTGATGCACCCCTAAGGCATGCACTTAGAGAGATTGAGACTTGATGGGTTCCTATAAGATACAAAGTGTCAGTAATCAATAAAATTTTGAAAATATTATGTGTAATTTCTTCCATGTGTCTTATCTTAAAAAGTATGTTATTGATCCTTTATATGTGTTGGATTAGAATTCTTTATAGGTTCTGAATCCCAGGATGGTCATGGTAGAACCAATCAGAATAATTGATACTTTCAATCTCAGTTTGTGTAATAGAGAAGTGTCATAATACAAGGTCTAGTTGGACCAATATTTTGAAGATAGTGTCACTTGAGAGGATTATGATGAGTTTTTCAAGCTATTTCCAAATTTATTTACTTGATATGTTGCTGCATATTATTTATTTTCTACTAAATAATGTTTAAATTTAGAATGTATGTTTGAATAATTGTCATCAAGACAATGGCCATCTTTAGGGAAAGGATATCACATCCCGATTCCTCACTAGACCTAATAACCTATTTGATTAGTGGATTACATGTTTTTTATTTGGTTAATTACTATTTTGGTAAAGTTGGATTTGATATGATAATCATGGACATTTATATTACTTGATTTACATGATTTTCAACCATGGAGTTATCTCTACTTTTATATTATGTACATGATGATCATGTTTGATTAGTTTATTTCATTACTATATTATAGATTTTATATTATTTTGGTTTAACTAACTTCATTATTGTAAGGTAGATGTAGGATATAAATATCCCTCAAAGTGTGATGGAGGGAGGGCATCATCAGAGAGGGTGGCATAGATGGAGGCATTATAGGATGATAGATTGAAGAACTATAAACCCACATACACACTATAAAATAGATTAATGTGATTTGATCAGTTTTTGATTTAGATAAATTTAGTATGTCTTTTATTTTATCTACATTTAAATGACTACTAATATGATTTATTCTATGATATTGATCTTTGCATGATGTTCATGTTGACCTATTTGTTTGATTTCACTTATGTTTTTCATACTTAGCTTATCTCATATGATGGTGATGCTATAACTAGTGATTGGAATCTGTTTATGTCTTTAACATTACTTACTATTGTCTTTAGATTTATTTGAGTATGGTATGATAGTATCTTATTTACAATAGATTACTATAGAACATAAATATGTGTGTGTTAAGTTAATTAGACTCAGCACAGTCTCTACAATTAGCAAAAGTGTTAGTTAAATGGTAACTAAACACTAGTATTATGCTAAATTCACATTATTATAGTTGGGCATAATCTTGTATTAAGTTATTGTGTTCAACAAAAATGTTAATGATTATTGGTAGGGTCTTTATGCTTGATCAATGTTAGTATTATTATAAAAAGTGTTTGTGTTTGATTAAGGTTGTAATATTATTATTGCTAACAATGGTTATATTATCTAATGACTAGGTGTAGTCATTGTGCTTAAGTAATATGCTCATGACTAGTATTGAAGGTCAATTTTTTTATAATAGTTATAATGTTTTATGGCTTTGTGAAAGTCAAATTCTTAAAGCAATAATCATAATTCTTAAATTGAGTTTGTGAAGTCACTGTGCATGCACAATTTTGAAGGGGTTCTTACTATTATTATATTGTTTAATCATTGGAACATTCAAGATATTAGGGTTTTTTTAATTGTGTTGACTTGTGTTAACAATCTGTTAAGTAAAACCATAATTATTTTTTCAAAATTTTTGGCATGATGACTATTGGTCTTCTGTAAGTTAGTTTCATGTGAATATTTCTTTTCTAAGTGCATGAATACTATTGGGATTCGACAAAGAAATAGTTCTGGTTTTCATGAAAATAACATGTAAAAGTTTAAATGAAGGGAGAGGAGGCTTGGACAAGGACATGACATGACAAGAATAAAAGAGAAAAGGGATTGGAGCTATAAGGAGAATTAATTTGAATCGTTGGCATATTATATTTCTCTTACTGGGTTGGTGTTGTATTATAATTCATATATCATGTGGAATTTTTGATAATTTCAATAAAATTTCTTAAGGGTTTTAATTAGTTTAATTTTATTAAAATTATTAAATGGGCTAAATGTTTGGCCCTATGGATGGCTCAACCATCCACAGAACCAAACATATAACCTAGTAAACCCTAGGGTGAATGGATTTGGTTATAAGTTCCTTGATTTATTATAGAAAATACCTAGATATAATCCTATATATATGTTTGAGTCAAACTTGGAACCCTAGTGTATAACTATTTCATTAGTTAAGCGTATTCACCTAAAATTTGAAGAGTCTTTGCTCAGTATTTTTATGTTAATCTAGATAGAACACTTTAAACATATATACATGGACTTAAGTCTTAAACCTAAATATGGTATGACTGTATAATTGGGGGTTTTAAAATTATAATTATTAAAGATAGGTTTTAAGCCATTTCTATTATGTACATGCATTAGTTTTTTTGAATATTATATCAAGTTAAGTTATTATTCTAGGTTAGGGCTTGAATGTGTATCACTAAAATCAAAATTTGAGTATTCAAACACACACACACACACACACACACACACACACACACACACACACACACACACACACACACACACACACACACACACACACACACACACACACACACACACACACACACACACACACACACACAACCTTATCTGAATAAATATAACATAGTTATGGTTTAATTCCATTTATTGACTTATAGAAAAGTGTAAGTGTGTGTGTGTGTGTGTGTGTGTGTGTGTGTGTGTGTGTGTGTGTGTGTGTGTGTATCCATCAGGACATTATTGACATGATGACTTATATGTATGTATATATATATATATATATATATATCCATGGATTTAGTACAAGTTGGTTGCACCTATGTAAACAAATAGCTCTTTATTAATATGAAGTGTGTGTCATAAATGAATGATTATAAATAAATGGGCTTATTTCAATATTTATGTTACATAGTGGTTTAATCTTGAATGTAAATTAAGGTAAATATATAGTTGACTAGTATTTTATTATAGTATTATCAAAAGGTTTTAATTTAAGATAAATTCAAAAATTCTATAAATAATACAATATAGATTGTGTTGTGTAATCTAGTAGCAAGCATTGATATTTATATTAAAACTCAAAATTACTTCTTGTAAGCCCTATAAGTACAATGCATACGTTTATTTCTCATTTATTTAATATATCTTTATATAGATATGGATATGAGAAGGAATTATCAATTCAGTTGAGAATAAACATATTCATATCCACCTTAAATTTTATCTATACTTACTTATAGTTTGCTGGGTCCATAATAGGACTATGTGTATATGGAAAATATTTTCCTTTACATAGAAATTTGTTATTATTAGATATGGTTGAATTGTGATTAGAATTGTGTAAATTTGGATATGCAAAATATGAACAATGGGTTAAAAGGATATAAAATATAATTATTATTCTATACTTAACATTTGATTATAATCAAAATGAGTTAGATGTAATGATTAAGTTTGAATTATATAGTATATGGGATACTCTAGTTTATGGACACAATTTTTTCTAATTGGAGTATAATGTATACGATGCAAAACTTATAAAGTATGTGGGCTTAATTCATTATATACATAGTTTAGTGTTTTATAGATATATAAATATATGGAATACATATAATTTATTATTTTAGTACATATCTAAAAGGTGTATACCATATATGTATATACACACTCAGCTAATGCTTCTAAACATTCATGACATAACAAATATATATGGGTATATTTGTCATATGAGTTTCATGGCTGAGATATATACGTGTTTAAATATTTGATGAAACATTTAATTATGTGGTATTTAGGATTACATACAAAACATGTGATTATTATTAGTGTTTTAATTAGATTATTATTATTATACTTTTGATAGGTAAACATTAAGTTGGAAATATATGTTATTTAGATGAAATAACATTTGGAGTTACATATATTATTTGGTAACTTGATGTCTAGATAATCTCCTTATCCAGATGGTATGATTTTTTTGAGGACCGTGTATGAAATATGTTTATTATTATGTAATAAATTAGAGTTATTAAGATTCAATGCATTACATTTGATGGACTAAATGTACATATTTGATATTTTTATATTTAGCATATTTTATATTTGCTAATAGGGAATATTTTATTTTAATCTATTAGTTTTTATATTATTATATATATAACCAAATCTCACATTAATGACTAAATAATTAGTGTTATGGATTCCACTCACGTAATTAATGCCACTAATGCATAGATAAGGGTAATCCTATTGAGTGGTGTGTATGGAATTGACTGATCCTAGAGATCAATAAATATATGAAAACTTTGGCCAATGTAATGTGTATAGCTAAACATTGTCATTTCATGTGTTTGATATAGTTTACATTTTTGTATGATATCATGTTAGAATGGATTTATTTATGGTATACATCAGGTATTAGTTATCTTATAGCAATGAGTTCTAGTTCATCACTCTAGATTCTTTCACTGTCATTATATACCCATCTATGAAGGGAGGGCCATTCCCTAGTTGGGAGATAGTATGAGGGATCGATAGCCTATGGTTTGTGTGAAAAAACACTAGGATGATGTTCTCCCTCCCCACAATAGTTTTACACTAGAGACTACACTTGAGATTACTTTTAGATACCACAAGTTCATTGAGACTCATGCTCCATAGATATTTGTATCATTTTATATTATTATCAAGACATTTATTATTGATAAAACTATAATTTTAATTCATATGTACCATACATCAGTTGTCTATGATATTGTATCAATTGTGGCTGAGATTGTAACAATACTTTTATGGATTAATGCAATCTCTCTATATATATTCAACATTATATTTGTTCTTAATATAGTCATTATGGTGATCATTAACTAAATGGATTAGCTATAAACCTTTATAAGGTTAACTAAAAATAATGTATTTAGTAAAAGATCACTCTTGTTGATTTCATCGTGATGAAATCTCTTAGTTGAATTTATGTAATTAATTAAAAAAATACTCCATTCTAGTAAAACCTAGTGGGCTTTTTATAGATGAAGTTTTTTAAAATAAAATAAATCATGTAATTCAGCTATCAAATTATAAATTATAGGATTAGGGACCTTATATTTGATGGTATACTTGTTGAGTTTGTTATAGTCAATACACATGCACTAGGTTTTATCATTTTTATTCACCATCACTATTAGCGATGAATAAGTGCTTTGAGTATACAAATAATAATCGCTTCTAACACCCTCTATAACATCTTTTCAATATCAATATTATAGATATATGGGTAATTCTAAGGTCTAATGTTAGTTAGTTGTCACTTTGGCATCAATTTATGAGCATGATCATGATCACTTTTGGGTGGAAGTCCTTTTGAAACATCACCAAAAAATACTGAACACTCATATAAAATAGATTATAGATCTGGTAGTGTATACCCCTTTGATGGTTGTGCATCTATGGAAAATAAATGAGCCACAAACCCATCATATCCATTTTTAAAAATGTTTTACATCTAGGGAGAACTCACCAATTATGGGGACTTTGCACATGACCCATGACATTCAAAGTTTCTTCCCTTATAATGGAAATACAAGAATAAATCTTGGAAATTCATTTCAATTATTCCCAAGGTAGTCATTCATTAGAGTTCCAACACGATGTATGCTCCACTCATAGGAATGGAAAACATAAGGATATCTAGTATGTATTCTACCATGGATATTTTAATACTATTAGATTTCCAAAAGTAATCAAAATTTCCCCATTTGAAATAATGACTTAAAAGTATAGATCTGGATAGACAAAAAAATTCAAGCACATAATAAATTTAGTATTAATGAAATTGCGAGTAGTGCCCACGTCAATCAATACTATCACCTTATATTTTTAAGAAAATCCATTACCTTGAGGATTTGTGGAGTACTTATGTCATAAAGTGCATGGAAATAAATAGTTTATTAGGCTTCTTTTAATTCCTTCCCTAGTTCATCATTAGCTTCTCATGCTACAGTTTTATCCTCTTTTTATTCATTTACACTTTTAATGTATAATAATTTATTCTTTTCACACTTATGTCTTTGAAGGTACTTTTTATAACAATTAAAAAATTAACTATTATGTGTTTTTCTCTTCAATTTGTTAAGGATTTAACTATTAGGCTGAGGGAATGACTATGCTATACTACATATATCTCTTATAATTATCAATGGATACGTTTTATTAACTAGTTCCCTCTGCTCTAATTTGTATGTCATGACAATAGCCTCAAAGATATAATTCTAATTAAACATGAGAAACTCATGTTAGATGGGATACTTGAGCCAAACAAGAAATAAGTAATTCAAATTTTCATCTATGATTATATCCACTCAAAAGGATAGACTCTATAACTACTAAATATAATTTGTGGCATAAATGTGCTAACTGGATGATATAATTATTTGTCACACTATTGCAATAGTGGAGCTATAATTTGTCAGTAAAATTTGACCATATGACATTAAGACCCTTATTATTATTTTGATCACAAAGCCATCTATACCAAATGAATTGATCAGGTTTCAAATATAAATATGATATTACCACCTTTTATCCACATGAGATCTAATGTACTTAAAAAAATTCTCCATTTGGTTAATCTAGGTGACTAGATCCTTCTCATAAAACTTATGCATTTCCACTTTCAACATCATTATCTATGGCCCTGAATGGGAACTAATTAAAGGTAGAGGCTAAGTTGTATTAGGAATTATGATGGTTTAACCTAAATATCAACACTTTTTATTATGATAAGTAGTGAATTATGGCTATTTTTCTAGCTTTAGTGACACATTCATTAGTTTATCAAGTCATTAGTCAAGCTCATCTAATTGGTGATTGATTTTTTCCACACATCCTTTACTAAACATATCAGAATGCATGTTTTGCATGCTATACTCAATTTGGCTCACTTTGTGATCAATCAAGGAAAAAACTTCAACCAAAATATCCACTTATTCCAATTTATGAATCCATTCCTCTTTTTTATGAGTTTTTCATAGAGTTTCACAACCATTTCATTGATGCCCAGTGTGTAGTATTTCGATACAAAGGCTTGACCATGGAAAAATAATTTTAACCTTTGACCAAACATTGAAAACAAAATTATACCTAAGTTATCTTAAAACAAAAAAATTATAAAAAATCCCTATTAGTTTTTTGTGATATTTTTAAATATGTAAAGAAAGTAAAAAAATTACTAAAATTATGACTGATAGAGCAAATTTAAAAAATAATAAAATTGGAGTAAATCAATAAAAATTATCACAAAACCTTAACATTTTTACTATAGCTTACTTAAAAAGTTATCCAACTTTGGTATATTTCGTTTCTATAAAAATTCATAATGATTTGTGAGATATAGGGTTTCTTCAAAATTAGGATTTTGACCACATTTTTTCCAAAATCCAAGATTTGATACCACTTTCAATAAAATTAATTATCAATAAATTAGAATCAAAATAATATATAACAATATGAATACAATAGAGTATAATATATGATTAAATGATGATCCAATGTGAGGGGGTAACCTCTATAATCTTACAATAAGAATATAATTAACAATATCATGATAAAATACTAATTATTACCTCCTATATATACCATAATTATGATATTGAAACACCTTAGGCTGACCCTAATAATAATATAAATATACATAAATGATAATATGACTTAATTAAATGTTATGATACACATAAGTTGGCCACACATATCCCAATACATGTCATAGGTGAAGGGTGTAGCAAACAAGGTAAAAATTTATCTTAGTGAGCTATCAAGATATTTTAGGAATATTTCATTCTATATTACTATATTTCAAATCATTATTAAAATAATTATTCACTTGGGAAAATGTAAATATTTGGAGTCTAAAAATTATAAATATAAAATATACACTATCATTCCCATTAAGATAGAGTTGGAGAAATTGAGGAAGCAAGAAAAAATTAAAAAATAAAAAAAAATTAAGACAAAAAACTTATTCATTGTCATCATATTGATGAATATATATAAAACCTACCCATTTTTCAAAAAAAATCATGACTTGATTAGAAATAAGTTCTAAAATATAATTCATATGAAAATCAATGTGTTTTGTACACTAATGCTACACCAAGTTGAGTGAAATGCGATTCAAAATTTGATATTCATACCAAAGTGTTACACATTTTTCCTAATGGAATCCAAACTTGATCAAGATCTTAAATATCTAAAGTGACTCTTAACATATGCTAACATTTCACAAATTATCTACTTATATTGTAAAAAGAGTGATGCTGACCTAATTCTTGTTGTACCAAGTAATTGGTCTTTAACCAACATGCTAAACATATCCTATATTGGAATTGTGATCATGCATATCATTGATATAACATAAATATGTGTATCTTACTAATACTATTTCACCCCTTGAAGTATACTCAATTTCAAAATGATGTATACCTCTAATAGACCAAAAGATGCACTTGGCTACTTTTTAATGGCTCTTATTGGGCTCCCAGATGAGTTAAAAGATAAGGGAAACATTAAAGGATAAATATGGATTGTTGTGAGTTGAGTATATAAGGCTTCCAACCAAACTATTGTGTAATGAATCATTAAAAAGTAAGGTCAAACATTGTGTCAAAAAAAAATCCAAATTTAAATGGAGTAGGGTTGGGATTGCCATCAAACATGATAAAATGATAAAGTAAGTCCAATGCATATTGGAACTAAGATAAATTTATCCCTATCCCAAAATAAGCCACCTATAGACCAAATAAGTAATGGAGAAGGCCAAATTTAGTCATAAAAAATATATGCATAAGACTTGAGTTCAAAGTCTTAACCATAGAATTGGATATTCCAATGATGATTAAATCATCAACATAAAAAACAAACATCAAAATATTAACTCTTAAATTCTTAGTGTATATTTTTGGATCTAACACTTAGAAAAACTTTTGTTAAGTAAAAACATGTCCACCATCTCATACCAAGATTTGAGAGCCTATTTGAGTCTATAGAGGGACTTCCAAAAAGTGAAGAGTTTTTAGATTGAAAAGCCATGGTTTTTTAATGTATATTTCCTCCTAAAAATTGACGTGTAAGAAGGAAATATTCACATCCATCTATGGGAGGTAGAAAAGGAAAGGAAAATACAAATAGAGTTTATCTTTTCCACTAGTCCAAAGTTCTCAAAATAGTCAACTCCTTTGACTTGACATAAAATTTTAACATCTAAATGAGACTTTTACTTATCCATGCTACTGGCTGATACATAATTTTTTTGATATACCCACTTGAAATGAATCATGTTTCTTCCCTTGGGAAGAGGGAATAATTACCAAGTGTTATTCTTATGCAAAGGAGATTATTATTGTATGGTCTCTTACCACTTTGAGTTGTAAAAATATGGTTCAAAGTTTGAAGATCACTCCATATGGAAACAAAAGATGAGGAAAATCATTCCTTAAAATATAAAAATGTCTTGTGAGTGTTGTCAAGATCAACTTCTCAAGAAATTACATCCTCATAGGTCTTTTGAACCCAATTAAAAGTGTGCAAGGAGTAGCTATTGGGATTTAAATAAATAGAACTATGTTTTTCTCCTATGAATCTAATCCATCATGATCCTCCCAATCATATGAAACAAATAAACCATCTAATTACCTTGACCACTTATTTTCATAATGATCACTTCTAATGGAAGATGATATGGAAGAAATGGACAAAGAAATAAACTAGCTAGCTAGGGAGTTCTCCTCATAGAGGAAATACTGCATATTAATAAAAGACTAACTCTTAGTAAAAATAAAGAAACATCTCTTAAGTATATCTATATACCTAAACATGTGAAAAATTCATTCTCAAAATTTATTTACTTGTGTTTGTCAACAAGGATGTGTGTCCAAGCATGAAATCCAAATACTCTAAAGTCGATAATTGTAGACTTCTTGGAACTCTAAGCCCCTTCAAGAAGCATCCCATTCACTTCATTATGAGGGACATTGTTTTTTAATGTAATTGGGAGACTTGATGTCATCTACCTAATGTTATGGGGATAAACTCTTGGAGCTAATCATATAATAGACCATCTCTTTAAAATTAACATTTATCTCTCTTTGAAAAACCATGTAAAATTTATCTCTTTTAAACACCATTACAATATGACATATAAGGAATAAGATTTTGATTATTTATGTCATTATCTCAATATAAATATTAAAAATAATTCTCAAAATATTATCCACCATTATCTATCCTTAATCACTAAATCTTATTCCCATATTTATTCTCAACAATGATGTTGAAATCTTTGATGCATCCAAAGACTTCACTCTTTATTTTTCAAAAATATACACATAAGCATATAAAAAATTCATCAATTAATTATATTTATACTTAGATAGTATATTAAAGTATTGGAAATGGGATAAATACACCACTATAGACAATTTGGATTTACATTATTTCCCTAAAAGCCTTTCAATTATCAAACTTGTTCTAATTAATGTGCTTCCCCATAACACAACCTTGGAATACACGAACTACAAAGATAATGAGTGGGAGTCATATGACCATTTACTACTTACAAAAATATCTCAAATATCAAAATCTAAAATGGCCATATCACTCATGACATAATTTTCTTGAATCATTTTAATGATCTAAGAGATTTTGGGATGAAGAATCACGTGCAAAGGATTAAAAATTGTTAATCATTTCACCATGATACAATCACCTAGTAAAAATATTTTTTGATTGATTGTGAAGTTATATGATCACCAAATTTTATGGAATAAATTAAAAAATAATTCCTTTGTTTAAGTGAGTGAAATGATAGATGGATAACATGTTCAAAGAGAAATT
>JARHVA010002161.1:127500-407500 GCA_037957365.1 Torreya grandis | reverse complement strand
GTTTTACTCTTCCCTTAAGAAATGGCTTAAAAAAATTAGCTATCGTGGTTTTAATTTTGTGAGAAGAACTTATAATTTCATTTTCCCTCCCAATTTATCCTCATCTTGTGGTATTGAGCCCTTGAATACCCCAAATATTGAAATGAAGAAAGGTTCTTTAAAATAGGTTGCTAAGTTGAAGTAGGGTATCTCTTCCCTTTAGAAAGGGAAGGATCTTTTATGGGTTGAGCCTTTAATATGCAAGGAATTCCTTTAGGAATATTTAGTCTTAGAATCTCACTCTCCAGGGGTGAAACAATAGAACTCACAAGATTTTCAAATGAAGCAAGTGTTAGAATATTTAATGTCTAAGTGGGATAATTTATACCATTAGCATACTTTGGTGTATTATTAAATTATAATGATTTATTATTTATTAAACACTAGTTAAAACCTTGTGTAAATAAATAATAAAATATTGTGGTTTATTATTTACCGATTACATTAAATAATTCTTAGGAAGGATATCCTCCTTGGTTACAATGGTCACCTCTCCTCACATTTATTATAAATATGGTTTTATCCCTATTATATTATTCACTGTGAACACACTTGGTGAATTTGATATTTGCATGTGAAAAATATTTACAAATTTTTTATGAAGGGTTATGTGAATAAGTGAGAATGGAAGGCTTTGTATTGGGGTGTAAATTTTCTCAATTAATTGAATATCATCTTTGTGGGGTTTTTACCCCTTGGAGGTTTTCTCACTTTAAATGCTTGTGCACTGTGTCAATTCTCTATGCTATTTTCCATCATTTATTTATATAGATTCAAAATTATATTGCATATATATTTTATATTCTAGTGATTTTATCATGGTATTAGATCCATGATATGATTAGGTGATTGACAAGAGTTTTTTGTTGGAAGATTCAAGCCATGTGCAAAGCTTTGTCAAATTTTTTATTTATCTCAGCTTGGTATGATATTTTCATGGCTTTGGAGGCATACTATATCTTTTTATAGGTTGTTATTTTCACTATGGAGCCCTGTATCTTAGCATTGGGTCTTTTAATACCTCCATCAAGCATCCAAATCAACTAGAAATTAGCCTCAACCTTACCTTTGACACCGTTTTCATAGAGGTGCCATAACCAACTTGAGAAAACTCAAAAATTGATTTTTTTAATAAAAATTAAATTTTGTAAATCCCTTCATCATTAGATTTTTTTTTGGAAGATTGGAACAAATTTCAAGTTTTTTGAGTGTCTATACAAGTTTCTAGGCTCTCCCAAACATCTATAGAGGCACCATAATTTAGCTTGGGCAATTCAAAATATTGTGTTCTTCATCAAATATTATATTTTGAGGGTCCAATTGTGTTTATCAAACTAAAATAGGAGGGTTTATAAAATTTCAAGCAAATATAAGACCTATACAAGGAGATTTGAGTTCTTGAAATTTCATAGGGGCACCATTGTGAAGATACATGTATGTAGCTTATATTACATAGTTTTAGAAATTATTTATTAACTTATTTTTTATTAAAACTTCAATTAATCTACGTACACCTATGGCCCCCACTTTCTTTGTCTCTTCCTCTAAAAAGTTAAAATAAAGTAATTGTTATTTACTAGTCATATTAAATACACATTAAACATTTATTTTTTTATATTTTTTAATATTGGGAACAAGGAAAATGATTATTGGGATAATTGTGAGGACATGGTGGAGGTGAAGGGAAGAAAGATAAATCATATAAATCTTGAGGAATTTCTCATGTATGATTTTTTGAGGTTCTTTTGGATTTAATTGGCAAAGAAGAAATTGTTAAGACACATATATTATTGAAGGATAATTTTGTGATTTCCCCTCTTAGACGAGGATTATTATAGAAAATGTGTCACTTTAGTTGAATAAATTTCAAAACTTGTTCTAAAAAGGACATATAAGTGGTTGAAAATTAAGTTAAGATAACATGGGAAGATGGTTTCTGGGTCTTCATGACCTAGAATCCATATTCATCCCAAATGGAAAACAACCACTAATCATAATATTCAAAATAAAATTTCTTGTCAAAATGTTAGTTGATTAGGTACTTGATCTTGAGGAGATGGAAATAGAAAGAGGAACAAGATTGGTTCTTAGTGTAATAATGATTTAGGTAAAATAATTAAGTCCATTACACTAAAGGATCTTAACCGATAATATATTAAAAAAATATAATCCTCATTTTTCTCTTAATACATTTGATATGTGTGATTTATTAGATGATGACATGACACATTTAAAAAAAATCATGTTTCATTGATTAAAACTCATAAAAAATGCTCAATTTCATCCTCAATTAAAAAATGTAGGTGATGGTAATAAATTTATAATTGTTGAATGGTGATGAAAGCTATGACTATGGAGAAACATAGTAGGAAAGGTAAATTGAGGATGAAAGGTAAGGATTAGAGTCTTACACAAGAATTAGGTTTTGTCTTAGTGGGTTGTAGGTAGGGACAAGGTACAAGCATTGAGCAGGATAGTGATCAAGTAGGAGTTAAGGAATATGGAGTGTAGCAAGGGGTCACATGATAGTAGAAAGGGGATGATAGAGAGTATATTAGTAGAGCTAGTCTTTAATCTAGGCTGGTAGAGCATGGGTATTCAACAAGGGGTAGTAGGGGTAAGGGTTGATGAGTTTTTATAACCCTAGATTACGTTGGTGTTTTTACTAAGGAATTAGAATTAGATCTTGGTATTTCTAAGGCTAAATCAGTTGGATGAAACTTTTGATCTATCAAAAAGAATGGCCATCTTGAAGGAAAGTGAAAATGGATCCCTTTTAGGAAAAGAGAGGGTTTCAAAGAATCAAATCTTTTTATCTTATGTTAATAGCTTAAACACTTTTCATACTTGTGGTTCCCTCTATAAAGAGATAATCTTTAGGACTCAACTAGGTTCTGAGTCTACTCTGGTTCTTAAAATTTAGGATTCTTTAAAAATGCCCCCAATAAAGGATCATGTTGAAGAAGTTGGTAGTCAAGAAGTGTCAAAAGCAGACAGCCTAAAAAATTTATCTCTAAAAATAGTGCATCTCAATGATGTTACCTTAATTTTTTATAATTATTATCCTACCCTAAATATTCTAGATTCAGAGCTCTCTTAGGTTCATTTGGATAGGGGAAACAAATCATTGATTAGTATATGCATTAGGAAACTACCTTTATGCATAGTGCTTTAAAAATGGCCTGAAGGAACTTGGCTAGCTTTGAATCCCCCTTCCATTTATTTGTTGTCGAATGGTTTATTTTTTCTTTAGTTTCAATTAGAGGTAGATATAAACTTTGTATGGACAAATGGTCCCTAGTTTATAGGGAATCAAGGGGTTTTTCTCTATCCATGGGATCCATTTTTGATGTTGAATCTATTGTGATTTTGCAATCCCCAATTTGGGTTAGATTTTTACAATTTACCCTTAGCTTTGTGAGATCTAGGGCTCTTCAATTAGTTGGTAAGTAAATTAGGTGTCTTCGTAAAAATTAACGACTCTATTGAAGCTCATCTAAATTTTGTCAGGGTTTACCTTTTGATTGATTTATCTAAACCTTTGTTTCATTCTATCCAAATCTCTTCTTCTCATGGATTTTGGTCTCATTTTTTCAAAATTTAAGGTCTCCTATTTATATTATTCAAATGTAATAAATTGGATCATAAGAGGATTGCTTGTATGGAGAAGGGTTTTAAAATTTCTCAAGCTTTGTTTGTTTAGAATTGGGTAAGAAAGAATGGCTACCCAAATCATGATCTAGTTCTCAGTTTGTTTAAGATATCTAAACTTAAATCAATTGAGCACCCATCCTTGGTAACTATTTACAAGGTTCAACTTTCTCCAAAAAAGGTAATTCTGGTGGCTGCATAGGAAAGGTTTAGCTTGGATTTAGGGTAGCCTGCTTCTAGCAAGCTAGAAAAGATAACAAATGATTCAATAATTAGATTAGCTCATGTTGTATAAGAGAGTTTGGAAAAGACTTCTCTAATTAAGGTTTTATCCCTTTAGAAGGAACGATCAGAAAATGAGGAAGAATGTTGGGAGGAAGAAGAGGAAGAGTTAGTAAGCAAGGTTGTTTTATCAATTACTCAATTAGAAAGTATGCTTAAGACTCCCAAATTGAGTTAGAAAGGAAAAAGAGGAAGGAAAATAGAAGTAGAGAGGTTAAAAATGGATGCTTAGAATGCTATTGATGGTATCACCCAAGCGACTATGGAGTCGCTATTGTCCAGTAGAGGCAGATGTCTATATATAGATATTTGATTCATTTTGTAGCGTATTCATGTGAGTATTCTATTTACTATTAATTAAGTTTATTGTTTTGTCTTTGCTCTTTTTTAAGTTTTTATTTGAAAGAATTTCATATTTCTTTGGTTCCTTAAGATTTTTCAAGGATTTTTAAGGTTTTTTTTACCTTCAATTCCTCACTGTTTAAAGGTGATTCTCTAGGCTTTTAGTATTCATAGGTCTTATTTTTCTTGGGGACTGGACCCTTGATTTATGCCCCAAAATAAGTTTTAGCTCTGGTTAAAATCAAAGCACTGATATTAAAAAAGTTATAAATGTTGATCCTTTTACCTTACCTTTTGTGTTTGATTTTATTATCACTCGTTCCCAAATCATTAATTTTTATTGTGGTCAATATTTTTCCTTTGTTCCTCCAAATCTTACCTCCAAATTGTGAGGAATTATTGAGAGTAATATTGTATACAACTCAACATCTATTATGGGGTTAAATTATATTGATAAAATAGTAAATAAAAGGAAGACACGTGTTAAGAAATAAGTGGTTCCAAATGTCCATGTGGTGTTTACATGTATGAAGAGGAAGACTCTTCAAGTGTCAAGGGAAAAATACATTTTAAAATTTATGATTTAGGGGAAATCACATTAAGATTATAACTCTTAATATTTAAAATAATAAATAAGATACAAAGGTTGTTGATTATTTAGTATAGGATATGATTTAATTGAAATACAATGAAGCTCATGTCATGAGCCAACTCACGTTGGCTTATCAAAACACCATGAAGAAAATATAGAAATATGAAGTTTTGAAGTCAACTTTTAAGGATCAAGTGATTAGCCTTGGAAAATTTATTGAGTATTCATTGTCTCTTGTGTCTTCTAAAAAGGTGCCAAATATTCCTATTATGTTAAGTTTTTTTTATGGATAAAATTACTTTTCCTCAAATTGGTGAGATTGGTTAATCTAGTTAAGGTGCTAAGGGATTGCTTTAGGAAGTGTCCATTATAGGAATACATGTTTGTGATGAAATTATAAAATATTTTCATAAAATTCAATGTTATTATAAGAAGATGAAGTAATATTCTAAGAAAATATGTGCTAAGAAAGAGATGTAGAAAAATATGCATCCAAATGTCAAAAAACTCTATCAAAAAATTAGTTATAAATATATTAACTTATTATATTGAGGAATATTTATGTGTTTAATAGAATTACAAGATTGAATTTGGAATTGAATAGATAAAGAGAATAGATGGTATTGTGGAAGGACTTAGTGAAGCATTAAATTTGACTGTAACATCCACCACTTATAAGTACAATGTGTTCCTATGAAAAGAATTGTGAAGAGCAATGGTAATACCAAAGTAGTTATGTGAGCTAGGTAATTATTGTAGTGTGTGTGTGATATGTGGGTCCTTTGGCATAATGATTTTTAAAGTAATGAATATTCCATATAAAGTACATAAGTTTACAAAAATTAGGGTAATGAATACACTTTTAGGGTTTTGAGAACCTTTATTTATTCTTAGGTGAGAGATCATATAAAAATAATAGTGTTATTATTATTAATATAATTATTAAGTTAATATTTAAGATGTATGTGTGTGCCCCATTTAATGGCATGAATTATTAGGTGACATGGAATTTAACTAACCTATAGGTAATTAAATTGAAGGGAAATTTAACTTATAGTTAATTAATTAAATTTAACTAACTTAGGTGACATCAAAAATCCATTATTTTTTGTGCGAAAACATACATTGCCAACAATTTTTTTACCCACTATGAGGAAAATTATTTTCATATTGCGTGACTCAAAAAACTTAGTTTATCCCTTATCAATAACCATTATTACAAATCCTCCTATAAATCAACCCAATCATGATTTATTGCAAGTATGGGGAAAAACATTTTAAGTTATATGAATGTTATGCTAGATAATTGGAAGAATACTACCCATTTATTAATAGTTGAAATTGTAATCAATAAAGAAGAATGAGAAAATATCTCCAATTGAAAAATAATCCTTATTTCTCAATTATTAAAATGAGGATATATGTTTTTAGAAGATCTCTTTGTATAACTCAAATGATAATACAAGCTCCTTAATAATAAGGAACAATTGATTTATGAAAGAAGACTTGGATGGTTTATGCATGTTAGTGGTGACTTTGATCTATTGTTTGAATTCTATTAATAAATGAATTTTAAAGTGAGTTCAAAGAAAAGAAATAGGAATAAGAGGTTAATTTTTTCCTTCAAGCCCAAAGAAAAAACCAAAGATCCTAAAGGAGTAACCAATTTCATTCATGATTTATTTTAGGAATTCACTTCCATAAAGTTAAAAGTTTTCTAAAGATGGAAATAGATGCTCATGTTACTTAGGGTAATCAAATTGGTCCTCTCTCATTAGGAAAAATTATTGAATTATTAAAATGTTAAATAAATAAAATTTCAAAGTTATTATGAGATGGAAAAAAAAACATACAAAGAAACATATTTATACATCCATCACTACATATGAGTTTCTTGGAGTTCCATAGGAAGAAGTATCTATTATACTCTTTCTTGAAACTATGAATGAAGTAGTTGCTGAGTGGTTTCATCATCTTGATGATAGCCACATTACCATCTAGATCACTATGAAGACAAAGTTATTAAAAATATTATTTTAACATAAGATGAACATACACATATTTTCCAATTGTCTTAGATTAAAAAATGAAAATCATGATCCCATGAGGGTGTACATGATATTTGTGGATTATATAGCACCTCAATCTTGTACACTTGGAAAAATTAAACCTTGATTATTCCTCTTAGTTTTAGAACTTTCTCTCTTCTAAAAAGTCTCACATGTGCTATATCTTGTGCCCTTTGGATTATATATCTTAGTCCAACTAGTATTATGTTGATGATAGAGTCCTTCTATCTTGCCCAAAACACTTAAAATGTACTTGTCTTCCATCTCTGCAAGTTTTAAACCTATACTTACTTTCTTGTTCCTTGGACACTAACATCCCCAATAAACACTAACTTCCATGTTAGTGTCATAACTTGATGCAAGTATCCAGTTCCCTAAAGTCATATATTTTTCAAATGAAACATATCTTAATGGTTGGCCTATGTGATTTAATGCAAGTTATTACTCAAAACAGATTGATATAAATACAAGATCAACCCTCATTCATTACTCACCTAGTCCAAACCTATAAAATACCAAAGAGACCAAGGCAACTTATCAAAATCACTCTATCAAGCATTAAATTAAAAAAAACTTACAAATTTACACACTAGTCATAGGTGCAACACATCTATAGATATGAAGTACTAAAGGAGTATCCTAAGAGACTGATTTGCTAAGTTACAAGCTAGGTCACTATTTTACTTTCTTTACACATATTACATGATTCACACATAAGACAACACATATGGGATAAATAAATGAGTTTGAGGCCCTCTTCTATAGTATTGTATTTGTAGGCAATGCCCACTGATAGTGTGTTATTTAGGGTCAACTCGACACTATATTTCCACTAATCCATTTTCCCCTAATGTCACTATGAAGATGAAAAACTAGGATTTTGAGATTTTAAGAGGGGTGATAGTCCATGACCTAAATCTAAATACACCAAAGTGAAGGTGAATAAAATATAGAATCATCCAAGTGGTCACATATTTTTACAATAGATATTCTATATAGGACACTTATGTTGAACCCAAACAATAGCATTGACAATCCAAACCCAGGTTGACATTAGTGTCTAGAGCTCCATAAGCATAAGATCTAGAATATGATGACTTTTATATAATCTCATTCCATCCTAATTTTTAATTTTATAGATCCAACACTATGTTAGCATCATAACCAATAAGTATATCAATTCTTTATCATTTACATATCTGACATAGTTATACTTTCTATATTTAGCCTATACTCAGCATAATAAATTCAATGTATGCTTATATATACATTTAGCATTTAATTATCCTAGTATAGATCTAATTATCACCCTTGTGTATTGTCATTTCTATATTTTTAACCATATTATACTACCAAGGTAGGATAGCCCCATATCCATAATTTAGGGTTAAACATTTGGTGAACCCAATCCACATGAATGTAATTTTTTTATGATCTAGGGATTATAAGACTCCTACGGTTTTTTTTTATTGTGATGGATTTACATATATAAAAATTTACCCTAGGGTTTTACCCTCCTCTAGTCACAAGGGATTCACGTGCATATGCTTACAGTGGATCCTTCCTTGATTGGCACATTTAAGCTTCCAAATAAATTCATTTTAAAATTCCTTAGACGTATTTTATACTCAGGTTGATATATAAAAAAACATCTTTTTTTTTTCCAAAATATTGTATAAATTTTTCAAATTTAGCATTTTATTATTTTTATTAAATTTATACCTACAGGCTTTAAACTATACATTTGTTTCCCTATTTTTATTAGTTCATCTCATTTCCTATTTTTACAAAAAAAATATCTCATATTTTCAAAAAACTTAGGTAACAGTTTGAAATTATTATATCCTTTCTATAATGAACCATTGCTTCTTGGCATTTTTTTCTCTTATTTATCCTATTCTAACATCAATTTTTAGGGTATTTAAAATGGATACAAAGAAGATCCATCCTCCTCGTAACCCTAAGGAGAGTGATAAATCTCATCCCTCTAACTAGGTCCAGGGTATCACTTATCCAAGGGGTAAGGTGGCCAAGCCTATAGTTTCAAATGAAGCTAATCAGTCTCAAATACCTAGGGTGTGTGCTTGTGAAGTCTTCTCAGATCAAATTTTTAATATGAGAAAGCTAAAAGAGTTAAAATAGTAAAATAAATGTCAGAATTCAAAGATCACTTTATTAAAAAATTAGATTTCATATACAAAGAATCCATATTATGCTACTATGAACCATGTGTTTGCATCTTCACATAGTGCCTAATAAAAATCAATATTTAAATACAAAACCAAATCCAAATAATGATGATGATTCTTCAAGTGAACAAAATCCTACTAAGAGGTCAAATGAGATTCCAAGGGAGTTGATTAAAAATAATGTGTTCAAATTACCTCCTATGCATCCTATACAAGAGTCCAAATATTATCATGCATATTATAGAATGAATGGTCACCATACACACACACACACACACACACACACACACACACACACACACACACACACACACACACACACACACACACACACACACACACACACACACACACACACACACACACACACACACACACACACACATATACATTGAAAAGAAAGATAAAAAATATGACTTCTCCTAAATCAAAGGTGAGAAATGAACAAAAAACCTTAAAAAAAAAAGAAGGAAAAGCCTTTACCAAATATACCTCAAGATTCAAACGATACATCATTAAAGGTGGATATGCCTTCACATGATGTGGAAGTTTCCAAGGTTCCAGATTCTCTAAAAGACATACCAAATATTATGAAAAATAATCCCAAGAAATAACTTTTGAAAGAACAATCCCAAATGGTAATGTTATAGAATAACCAAAATGCATATTTTTATAATGAGTAGGAAAAGATATGTAATTTTTTTCCATTCTATATCCCATAGGTTTCCAATGATGAAAACAAATAAGAAACATCCATTTCTAAGAAAGAAGCTACAACCTATGGTGAAATTGGTTTTCATATACAAATACTCAAATTATCAAACCATTTTTTCAGAATCCATTTATTCAAAATAAACCACTAGTCTTAACATTATCCTTTAATATTAGTTATACATATAATCCTACTAATGGTACAAGTTGGCATGACCATTCTAGGATTTGATGGGATCACAATGTTCTAGGTGTTTTAATGTTATATCTACCTAGACATGCTCTTTATATATGCTACATGGTTACATTTATATATTATACATTTATTATCCTTTTGAGGTGAGGTAACTATTAGTTCCTATCTTTGCCTCACCTCAAAGGGGAAGGGCTTATCAGTGGGGGCATGCCATAGAGACATGTTATTCATATTTAGCAAAATTTTAGATTCAGTGGGGGCAATCTTGGGAAGCATGTTCTCCACACTCATTCAGTATCCACATCTCCAAATTATAGTTGGGGCATGCTTTGGAAACATGTTCTCCACATTGGAACTTATTTTAGTTTTTAAATTATTCCACATATAATGGGGGAACCAAGTTGTAAGTATCATTGGTTTGCATGTTTGAGATAATCTCAACTATCAGGTGGAAAATCACCTTTGCTCTAAGGTTGGGGGTATGTGACTTTCAATCTCTTTCTCTCTATATCCTTAGATATATGCACTTTCATATTCCTAAATTTTTATATGTTTGAATCTCAATTTTAGATCCTTATCATGATACATCTTTTTCAAAATAAATTTCCAATAGGCAAGGTAGTTACAACAACACACAACTATACTCCTAAGCCTTACTCTTTCAATTTAAATTTGTTTAAATTAATTTCAATCTTAGATTATATGCACTGATTATATACTATAACATGATTTTGGTTAAAGGTTAGTTACTAGCAAAGCACTCAAGTTGGGAACACACAAAGACAAGATATGTTCTACACACCTAGGTACACATTCTTTTCCTTTAAACTAGTAATTTAATTACTAGATTAAAGAGGGGGGGGTTAATGTAGATGATATTTATGGTTTATATAACAACTTAATCTTATATACTTGTCAAGCTTAAACCTTGGTTATTCCTCTAAATTTTGGACCTTTCCCACTTTTGTAAGTCTCACATCTACTCTATCTTACGCCCCTTGGTCTATATCCCTTAGTCTGACCAGTATTATATTGATAACCCATGACTTATATCTTTCTTATAATGTTTAAAATGTACTTATCTTCCATCTCTATAAGTTTTGACCCTATACTTACTTTACTACTCCCTAGATGTTAATATATAGGATAAACACTAGCATCAACATTAGTGTCCTAACCTGACATATGTGTCCAATGACCTAAAGTCATATATTTTACAAATGAAAGTTATTTTAGTGGTTAGCCTAAGTGATTTAATCTAAGTTATTAATCCAAATGGATTGATATAAATACAAGATCAACCCTGATTTATTCTTCATCTAGAAATAACCTAGAAAAGACCAAAGAGACTAAGGCAACTTATCAAAAACACTTTATCAATCATTCAATTGAGAAAAACTTCCCTTTTCCACATTAGTCATAATTAAAACTCATATATAGGTATATAGTATTAAATGAGTGTCCAAAGAGACTAATTTTCCAAGTTACAAGCTAGGTCACTATTGCACATATTGCATGATTCACACACAAGCTAACACATAAAGGAGAACTACATGAGTGTGAGGCCATATTCTAGAGTATTGGATATGTAGGCAATGCCCAATGATAGTGGATTCTTTGGGTCAGCTCGATACCATGTCACTAATAACCCATTTCCACTAAGGTCACTATAAAGATGAAGAACTATGGTTTTATGATTTCATGAGGAGAGATAGTCCATGACCTAGATTTGAATGCACTGAAGAAAAGAAAAAGACAAACCCAAAATCATATAGGTTTTTACATTATTTTATAGTAGGTATTTTGTACATGATGCTTTCATCAAAATTAAATAGTAGCATTGATGAAAGCATCCTAGGATGATGTTAGTGTCAAGAGATCTAGAAGCATCATATCTATAATTTGATGACTATTCAAAATCTCCTTCTAGCCTACTTTTTTCTTGTTCCATATCCAACATTGTGTTAGCATCATAACCAAATAAATATATCACTTATTTAACATTTTCATATCTATCATAGTTTTGCTTTTTATATTTAGGTATACTCAACATAATAAATTTAGTGTATGCTTATATATGAGTTTATCATTTAATTAGACTACTATAGATCTTAATATGACCCTTGTGCATTGTAATTTTTATATTCTTAACCCTATTATACCAACAACATAGGATAGCCCCATATCCATAATTTAGGTTTAAAAAAAGGAATTTGTAACCTATTTTATTAAATTGGTTAAAAAAATTAAAGCTAACATGAAGCCTACTAATATAAATTAGTTTTGCTTATTTGTCACAACCGAATCTCCGAATATAAGTTTCTTTTGAAGAAATATTTTTGAATGTTGGTGAAATATTCTACATGCATTAATATTACATTGACTTAGGTTATCTTAACTATACTAGTTTATTTTGTGCACACCTCATAATATTAGAATAGGATAAGTGACATAACTAATCACTTGCAACCACTTGTTGCATGTTTTCATTATGTGTCCATCACTTCAAACATGTGCTAGTCATTTGGTCAAAAGCGAAGTTGATTCAAAACTCTTACTTTTACTTATTTAAAATCAAAATTGGAACCAAACTAATAATTTTGATATACATTGACTGCCTCTCTTGTATTTTGTAATGATTTTGGAGATAAATAATATTATTCTTTATTTTTCAATTCCTAAGTGTTCCAAGATGGTGTTAGTCCATGTTGAGGAGTTTCATGGGCATCCCCCACTCTTACATGGCATCAAAGATTTTTTCCTTAAAGTGGCCATTGTGGATTTTTAAAGACTTTAATATTCTTCAACACTCCCACACACTTATCCATTCAGATTTCATGCTTTTAGGAACAACTAATATTATGTTCTTCAAAATAACCATTTTTTCCCCAAAAACTACAAAATTTCATTATTTTTCAGTGTTTTATGGTATTTCCAAAAAAATAATTTTTTAGTTTTCATAGTGTTTTTATTTAATTAAAAAAAATATGAATTGTAAAAAAAGGGATTTTTATTATCTTCGTGGATATTTTTCTATAAATTTTTGAAGTTCCAGTTCTCAAGACAACATCAAGGCAATAGGCTATACAATAGATTTTTTTACAAAGTTTCTAAAATTGGATTATCATAATATAATTTTATAGATTCTAATCTTCATGGAATTTTGATAAAGTTATTTTTTTTAAAATTTGGGCTTACATTGTCCTTAGGGTGTGAGTTTAAAGTTTTCAATTACTTAGGAGCTTGTTCTTTAACAAAATAAGGTTTTTTAGTTATAGTCCTATGAATGTTAAGTGGTATGATAAGTAGATAATTTTTTAAGGTGTTTCATCCATATAGGTGACATGTTTGAATCATTTTGACCTCATCTTCTCTCCCAAAAGTATATGAAGCCCCAAACATCTTTTTAAAGCCCTTGGACATCATTTATGACCATGGGCTCCACCTAATTATTCCCCTAAACCCATTTAAGCCCATGGTCACTAATTTTGAGTGGAATATGACAAAATAATTATATTTTATGCCCACTATGATAATTTTTAAAACTTTCTTTCACCATGGCACATTAAAATTTGACTAAACTTTTTTGAAGGTCATAAATTTTGATCCAAAAGTCCTAGGGGGCCTATGTTTTTGTCAAACCATGTAATTTTTTTGAGTGACATACATTGGGATATGATATATTTCTTTTTTGGCCACATGGTTTCCCAAAAACTTCATATTTTCCATCAGCTTACTATTTTTTCCTAATTTATACAACCTTAAATTAATGAATCTTTTGATTCTTAATTTAGACCATAGTTTTTTTTTGAAATTTCTTATTTTTTCATGTAATTTATAATGGTAGATTTAGTTTAGTGTAGTTTTATATTATAGAAAGTGTTTTGAATATTTATTTCTCATTCTCACTTGTATTTTAACTATAAACACACTATTTTATAAAGTGCCTCTTGAATTTAGTTAGGGGATCATTTTTGTTAATTATAATATTTTATGGGTTGGGAACAGTTTTATCTTGGTATGTTAGTGTTGTAAAATGCATCGTTATAAACAATTTGGCAAAAGGTTTCTTGAGTATGCTAATTTTTATGTTCTTTTAAATATTTTTTACATTTATATTTGTAATGGATTCATGCCAAGACATTCATAATCTCATGTAGACAAATAATAACCTACTTTGAGGAAACACCATTTTTTAAAAGTATGTTCACTTCAAGAAGACATGGTTAGATTTGTTGAAGAGAATAGGAAGACAAAAAACAAAACTTTATGTTTATCTTACCAATCTATAGAAAATATACCCTTATTCAATCATTAAAAGACATAGCTTCATGATTTCAATGTTAGATTGACACTATGGACATACCTTTTATTGAGCATAGTATACCTTATGTCACTGATTCAAATATCATTGATGCATCATGATGATATGATCTACCTAATCATGAGATTCCTCTTAAAACTAATACACCCATTATTTCACCTATTGCATCCAACACTTCAAACTACCTACCTTTGTCTGGCTCATTTGAAAAACACATAATTGGGTTTGGCTCCTGTACTTTCTAATTTATGCATCATTTTGATGAAAGAATATGTAAAATTTTATAGGGTATATTTTCCCCTATTTATCCATTCACTATATTTATTTCCATGAAATTAGATTTAGAGCAATTTTTTCTTTATTGGGTTCAATTCATGCACACTCACATATTTTTATTTGTCCTAATATTCATGAGGATATTGATTGACACATGAGTTATTTTTCACACCTTCTTGAGCATGATAGAACTAAGAATACTTTCGTTAGACATGAAAGTGTTGACACATTCAGATTATTTCTCACATTCACTATTTATGCACATGGCACCAAATCACATGAAAGTATCCTCATATGCCATATGTATTCACCTAGGATGGATCTCACATCAATTGGGGTGGCATGATCAATGTTATTTAAATGGGATATACCAACATGGATCCTCTACCATTCAACTATATTTTCACACTAATCATTTTGCCTAGTAGTGCTCCATTTATTTTGGATCAACTTATTTGGCAGTGCTCCCATGTTTTACAACAATTCTCACATTCATATGGCCTTTCTTAAACATATATAAAATATCCTTATTTGGACCCATTTTAATGTATATAGTGTCTTACTTATCTTCATTTGGTATTTTTTGGGATATATTATACTCACATTAAATTATAAAGTGTCATGAGCCTAGTATACCTTCATGTGTGTGTACCTTATTTTGTGAACCCTTTTTCTAGTTTTAGTTTCCAATCTTTCCTTTCACCACTAGGGCCATCCTTATTTGAGATACCATTTTTTGTATTTTTTGAGACCTTGACAATTAGTTGGTCTCCTTTTAGTGAACATATTTTGGCATACCCAACTTTTATCATTGTTTGGTATTCAAGTAGTGGATTTAGACCACTCATACAAATATTTTAATCCATTCTAACCATTCAAAATTATAGATGTGTGTATGTGTATATATTAATTATTTGATTATTGAGTTTCCTTTGCATATAATTCAGGTAGTTAGTGGAATTTCTGGTTTAATATTTTTTAATTTCAACACTTCACTTTGAAGTACAACTATATAGCATCCCCACCAAATGTCTTCAGTGATCGAGTAGTGGATTCAGCTCATTCATGAATATTTGAGTTCTTCACCAAAATTTTCACTTAAAATTATTGAACTTACTTCAGTGATGGATTTCATACCATTGAGTGCATATTTATTGATGCATTTCATCTCATCCAGTGTAATCTTCATAGTACTTGGTCTAGTTTTTTTAGATTCCTTTGTATTGTATCTTAATTTTTCCATATGTACTTATTTTATAGGATTATCTCATCAGGACTTGTTTCTAGGACCCATTTTAGTGGACTATAGCCTTCTCATTTTATATAGGCCTCCCTAAGTTTCACTTAAAGGGGTGTTGGTGTAATATTTTACTTGCACTGATACTCAATTGACTTAGGTTAGCTTAAATATATTAGGTTTAATTTGGGTACACTTCATAGGCATAAAATAGTATAAGTGGAATCATTAATCACTTTTCACCACTTCCCACATGTGTCCATTATGTGTTTATCACTTTAGACAAGTGTCAGTCACTTGGTCAAAAGTAGAGTTGGTTCACAACTCTTACTTTTGTTTAGTCAAATTTAATACTAAATTCTTTGTTTTGATATAGATTAACCACCTCTCTTTTATATTTTAATGGTTTGAGAGATAGTAATATTATTATTTATTTGTAAATTATTTAGATTTCCATGGCTAGTGTGAGTCTACATTGAAGAATTTCTTGGGCGTTTCCCACTCTTACACTGGAGACACTACCTATGAAACACAAACCTAAACTTTTTAGGCACATCTATGAGACCCATTATTGGGAGAGGAATATTTATATTTACCAAATAAAAATTGTTTATATATATATATATATATATATATAAAATGATGCATGGCATTAAATATTCCACAAAAACCAAAAAAAACACTTATTTTTATTTAATTAAATTAAGGGTTTTCAAGAGTTACTAATAATGAGTCTATAATCTTTATTCAAATTATTAGGAGTTTTTTATATTTCAATTGCCTCTTGGACTCTTTGATCTTTTAAATGGTCCACCTTTATAATCAACTTAACATATTTAATACATATATGATATTTTTGATTAAAAGAGTTCTCCTCTAAAGATAATTTTAAAATATATTCATGTATTATGTCCTTGTTATGCTCATTTACTTGAATTTTTAATGATTTTATAGTTTATCCAATGTATTTTTATGAAAGAACATGATATTGAGTAAATGTTTCCATATATAAATAGGTTATGAATGTCCTTCACTCTATCAAGCATGTCCCTTAAAGTTTCTAAGGGGTTGAAGTCCACCTTCATACCCCTTATATTTAAAGTTATTGAAATCACATCCATTACACCTCATATGTATGGGAGTTTAAAGCAAAAAATAGCAAATAAATTCTAATATTGGTGAGGTATTTTCTGATTTAGATTACAATTCACTCGAATTATGGTAGAATGTACATCTAATGAACTAGGTTGCAAAATTATCTATTCAAGATGTATGAATTTACTAGGATGAAAAACTTAATGCCATTATTAAATATATAACCTCAAATTGGTTTAGAAATAAAAATATAATTATTAAAATACTTACGAATAATTTGGTCAAGTTAGACATCTTTGAGGTCATTTCAAACATGTAGAGTCTCAAAATTCTATAAAAACTCACCCTTGGATTTTTAAATATATTTATGTTATCCTTGAATGAAGTCAAATAGTAAAATGATTAGAATTTATTATTTAGTGATTTTTATAATAATTGATAAGTGTGAGAGACAAAGGGGTTCTACAAGAATTCTTATTTTATCTACTCACTAGCCAAAAAGGTATTTCTTTTTGTTCTTCATACAAAAATTATTTAGTTGATGATAATTTTGTAGATGATAATTTTATTCAATTAAAAAATAAAGAAGAAAAGAAAACTTTGAAAAGAGATAATTATTATTTTGTGTTTAGAGTAATTTATTAGTGTTAAAAAGATTATAATATTCATATTTATGATAAAAAAAACAAGTTATTTTAGAATGGGATGACTATTTTATATAAGTTTCAACTTTTACCTACATTCATGCATGGATTGAAAGGTCTACCATACATGATACCTAGGTATATAAATTGTTTGGTTATCCTTACTTTGTATATGAGACAACTTATTTAAGTTCATCAAGATCTAAGAAATACAAGAAAGAGTTTCACTTCCCCACCAAGATTGGTTTTTTTCCTTGCAATTATGTTGCTTGTGCCAAAAATATCTCCATTGATTTTTTTTTGAATCTATATGAATCTCACATTTATTTTTATGGACATGGTAACATGGAGTCTATTATTGGCAAGCCCTGTGTTCATGTTCCCTATCTAGAGGATTATTCATCTAATTATGAGGACATGGTGGAGGCGAAGAGAAAAAAGATGAGTCATATGAATCTTGAGAAAATGTTCATGTATGATGATTTTTATGTCCTTATGGATTTAGTTGGTGATGAAGAAATTATTTTTACATTATTTAAGGATAATTTTATGATTTCCCCTTTTTTAGATGAGATTTATTCTTAAAAATGTGTCATTTTAGTTAAATACATTTATGAACTTATTATAAAAAAGACACAGGGGTGGTTGAATAATAAGTTAAGATAACATGGGAAGATGGATATTGGGTCTTCATAACCCAACATCCATAATCATTCCAAAGGTAAAAAAACCACCAGTGATAATGTTCAAAGTAAATTTTCTTCTCAAAATTTTACTTGATTGGGTACTCTTGGAGGATCTTGAGGTGAAGGAAATATAAATAAGAAGGAGATTGGTTCTCCATGAAATAATGTTTTAGGTAAAAGGATCATTGTCATTCCATAAAAGGATCCTAATAGAGAAGAGTTTGAAAAATATTATCCTCCTTTGTCTCCTAATGCTTTTGATATATGTGATTTCTTTAAAATGATGGCATAACACATCTTTTAAAATCATGTTACATCGATTAACACTCATAATAAAATTTCTCAAGTTCATCTTCCTCTAACAAATGTAGTTAATGGTAATCAAGTTCCAATTTCTAATCCTTTTACCCTACATTAATTTTTGTTGTGGTAAATATTTTTCCTTTGTTCCTCCAAGTCTTACCCCCATTTGGGAGAAAATAATGAGAGTAATCTCGTAGATAACTCAACATATACTATGGGGTCTAATTTGATTGAGAAACTTGTGAATAGAAATAAAATAAATGTTCAGAAAGAAGTGGTCCCAAATGTCTATGTGGTGTCTATAATTACAAAAAATAAGATTTACCAAAGTGTAAAGGGAAAAATTTATTTCAAAATTTATGATTTAGGGAAAATCACATTAATATTTCTAGTCTACATGTTTTAAATAATAAAGAAGATATGAATATTATTGATCATTTAGTGTAGGATATGCTTTAACTGAAACCCAATCAAGCTAGTGTCATTAGGAAATTCACAATGGTTTATCAATACACCATGAAGAAAATAAATAAATATGGAGTCTTGAAGCTAACTTGGAAGGACCAAGTGGTCAGCCTTATAAAATATATCAAGTATATATTGTATCTTGTGTCTTCTAAAATATAGTAAATATTCTAAAAACCTCTGTGCTAAGACATATTTGTGGGAAAATATGCATCCTAATGTCATTCTGATGTTAAAAACCCCTCCAAAAGAATTAGTTATAGGTAAAATGATTTCTTCTATTGAGGAATATTTATGTGATAAATGTAATTACAATATTAGAGTTAGAATTAAAGAGCTAAAGAGAGTAGATGATATTGTGGAAGGAGGACTCAATAAAATATTGTATTTGAGTCTAACACCCATCATTTATCGGTAGTATATGTTCATGTGATAAGTATTGTGAAGATTGATGGTGATGCCAAAGTAGTTATGTGAGATAGGAAATTATTACAATGGTTGTGTGCTATGTGGGTCCTTCGGCCTAGTTATTTTTAAAGTAATGATTATGATATATAAAGTAAACAAGGTAAAATATCGTTAGGGTAATTAATAATATTTTAGGGTATTGAGACCATTTCTTTAATCTTGGGTGAGAGATCGTATAATAATAATAATAATAATAATAATAATAATAATAATAATAATATAGTGTTATTATTATTAATATAATTAATAAGTTAATAATTTAAGATGTATGTGTTTGTATAGACTAAAAAATGATATTTGAAACTTGGAAATGTTAATATTGACCTACACTTATCCTACATGACATGTGCATCTCCAGATAGTTCTCACTCACCATTCTTGCACACCAACATGATGGTTATGATCTAAATTCATTCTAATTTACTACCAGTCACATATAAGGCCATTTTAATATGCACTACATTAGTTAAGTATCATATTTAGACATATCCAAAATACCAAATTTACATTTTTATCTTCTTATATTAATGTCACAGTCAAACATTAATGTCAAAATTACTACCCCAAGGCTATAATTACCATCCTTAACCTAAAAATGACTATTTTTAAAAATTAAGTCCTCATTCTAGGTTAACCCATTCACCTAGAGTGTCAATGGCACATGAAATTATCTAATTAAATTCATATAATACAAATCAAATTAAAGCATATTGATAATTTGGTATTCTTAAGTACCTCTCAAGTATACTCGTACACATTCAATTGTTCCCCTATTCTTCCCAAATTTCAAGTCAAGTAGTATGATTAGTCATTAGCAAAGTATAAAACAAGCCAGGTCTATTGCTATCATTTTCAAGAGCAAATCCCCATTTCTAGTGCATTCATATAACTAAAGAGCACAATTGCACATTATCACTAAGGGGATTAACTTCATGTTGATTGAATTATATCTTTAGAGTATTTGATATGTAGGAAATGATCAATCATCAATGTGGGTGTTTTGGGTCAACTCAGATCAACTCAGTTAAACTTCCTCTTTATTTAAATGTTTTCATCATTGACAAGAAGACCTAGGGTTTCAAGGAGAAAGAAGTTGATTTTTGTAGTTATGAATGCATTAAAGGGTCATAGATCACACATACAAAGACATATCAAATAGGTTCACTACACTTTATTATCATAGAGAGATAAATATGGTAAGGATAGTAACATCAAATCTAGTAATTAATGTTGATAGAGATACCCTAGGTTTGACATTACTACTCATACACACACTAAGATGCAGTTCTAGATTTGGATGAATCACATGCCTAATTCAAGTGTGTTTCTTCTATTAGAACAAAATCAAAATTATTTAGTAAGATATTAAAGCTAAGTATATTGATTTCTTTAGTACTTTACACAAATACCAAATTACATTATGGGATATATCCCATTTAGTTACATTTAAATTTATGCTTAATTTTCATAAATTATAATATGAATTAATTATTCTTATTTATCCTATTATGATTCACATTAATCCTAAAATAGTGTAAACACATTGGTGGACTTTTACATTTCTTGAACATATATAAACCCTAGGGTTCCCTTAGGGTTTCATCCTTATTTCTAGGGGTTTTCAGATCTCTACCTTAGGTTTTAATTTTGAGACTCAATTTTATATTTTCCATCACATTAAAAATTACATATGGGTTTAATGAATGAACATTTTTCTATTGGTTTACTCAAGTCATTATTGCACTTATTTCATATTTTTATACTTGGTTATGTGTAGGTTGGACTAAATATTTATACAATAATAAAGGTAAAATGAATAATGAACTATCCTTAGCCTCCCTTAATGTACCTCTTGATGGAATTATTATGATAATTTAGGTCATAAATACTCAAGGGAGATATCCAAATCCACCCTTGTACAAATACATTTAATGACAATTATAAAATAAAATTGACTCAATTTCTTGATAAAAATCCAAAAATGCATGTTGTAATTTTGTATATGGCATGAGGCAAATAAAAAATACTAGACCAATCTACTATATTTGGGAAATAATATGACCCTTTCTATGATAGTAGTACTATTGATACAATCATTACATCTATACCTCTAATTACACATGTGATATCCACCAAAGGTGTGGGGGAAACACAAATAATTTTATTTATCAAAATTCATATGCCTACACAAGAGACTTTTTACCATACTTTGATGACTACACATATTACACCATCCACCTCACCTAATGCACATTCCATTGAGTATACTATTTCAACTATGAAATATAAGGTGTTGTGGTTATATAATCTTACATCTTGAGCTATTAATTCATTATATTTTCATACATTACTACATAATATATCGGATCCAAAGATAACAACATATCCCCCATATCTAGGATTTATAGCTCCTAAGCTTCCATTATATGATGGAAAAGGTGATATCAAACAATACATTTAATGTTTCCATGCAACATGATTAGATTATGCAACCAAAAACTATTTCTTGGCTAAGTTATTTCCATGAAATTTTTAAGACTTGATTTAAGGTGGTTCTATGAATTTTCACCTCAATAATTTATTGCATTCTTTTGTTTAGTAGATCAATTTCTAGCACATTTATCGATGTGCCTTATATAGTAAATTTATGTGTCAAGTATATACACTAAAACATGGTCATCATAATTTTAGGCATTTGATATGAGTACCCTCTTTATATAGTGGTATCTAATCTTTAGCCCCTCATCACCATAATAATTATTACTCTTATTCAGGGTCGTTATACAAGGTAGTTGTTACTCCCATTACATATCAATATTCAAATGCAATTATTACACCCATACAAGAATAATTATACACTCATTTCAAATGAGAACATTTGATTATCCTTGGAGAATAATCTTGTTGGGTTAAATATAGAAAGTTTCAAGATTTTATTACATACAGTATTACTCAATTACTTAGATCAAAATAATTGAGTTTACAAATCTATATGAAAATCTACTTTGTAACCCACAGATTAACAATAATCTAAACATGTACTTACAAGTTAAACAAATAAATATGCAATAATAAATACATACAAAAAATAAAGAAATAAGAGATGCTAAAAAACAACATACAAAAATATTGAAATAGTATTTAATGTGGTTCACCCAAATGTTGGGATACGTCCACCAAGAAAATCAACAATTCTTCTATTCAAACTTCTAAAGGAATTTATACAAGTGCCTAACACTTCTTGCCCCTTAGTCTCTATATCAGAGTACTCTGGCAACACCTTTATCTAAAGATAAATATTTTCTATCAATTACTACTTAGCTCCATTCATTTTTATTCTACAATTCACTTCTACATAATTGTTCTACCTCTTTTCCCACAGTTAAAGGGATGATCACTAAAAATAAGGAAGTATAAAATCTATTCTAACTTCCTACAGTTACAATCTATTACAACTTCCTTGCAGAATAAAGAAGTATAGATCTGTTACAACTTTCTTATTTTATAATTTTTTATAAATTTTCTACATAATAAAGAAGTACAAATATGTTACAACTTCCTACAGCTATAATATTTTATAGATATTAAAAACAAACTACTTTAAATAGTCATACAACTATGACAATGACACATGTGCTATTCACAAATCATCATCTGACCATCCTCAAGTTTTTCTTACATTTAATCACTACCTACAAGAGCATCATTAATAATAAACCTTCAAAACCCTACCAACATAGATCCATGGCCAATGTAACCATGACCACACAATTCTTATATCGATCCACAATATTAGGATTGAAATTTGACATTAACCTATTCCTATCAATTTATAATAGAACTTATATATAGAAGTCTATATCACTGGTTAAGTTGTAGGATTTCTATTTTTAGGCTATTTGTAGTAGCTATAGGCTTCATCTATAGGATGCTCATAGCAATTTTAGGTTTTCACCTACAAGTTACTCGTAGCCACTATAGGTTTTCATCTACACACTGCCCATAACAATTATAGTCTTCACCTATAGGTTGCCCATAGCAACTATAGGTTTTCATCTTCAGGATGCCCATAGAAATTATAGTCTTCACTTATAGGTTACCCATAGAAACTATAGGTTTTAACCTACAAGTTACCTATAGCCACTATAGTCTCATCTATAGGATGCTAGTAGCAACTGTAGGTTTCTTTTATAGGATACCTATAACAATTGTAGGTTTCTTCTACAAGTTACCCATAGTAACTACATGTTTCTTCTATTGGATACCTATATAAACAATAGGTTTTAAGATTTTCCATTAAAATAAAATGAGGTATTATGTTTTCAAATCTCCAATAATCTCCCACTTGGAGACATAAGGCCACAACACCAACTACTTCAACCTCCCACTTAAACTTAGAACTACTAATTTCTTCTTCTTCAAGCTCATGATTGAAGTCCCATAGAAGTTGAGTGTGCCCTCAAATTCACTACTATAATTAACTTATTAAACATATCTATAGGATTCTCCTCTGAGTGAATCTTCTCACGATTGAATTTCCCACTTTCCAAAACTATATGTATGAAGTGGTAACGAAGATCTATATGCTTTGTCCTGCTATGAAAAGTGGAGTCTTTAGCCAGGTGAATAGCACTTTGGATATCAAAATATAGAGTGTACCCATCTTTCTTCACTCCCAACTCCTTAAAAAATCTACTTAACCATAACAACTCTTTACTTTCTTCAGTACAAGCAATGCATTCAACCTTAGTGGTAGAAAGTGCAACAACTTTCTATAGCTTAGAAACCCATGAGACTGTAGTTCCTCCAAATGTGAAAATATAGCTAGTGGTAGACCTTCTACCATCCAAATCACCTACCATGTCACTATCCATTAAACCTTATAATCCACTATTAGAAACTTCAAAACATAAACACATACTAGAGGTTCCACATAAACATTTTAAAATCCACTGAATTGCTAATCAGTGTTGCTTACCAGGATTACTCATGAACCTATTCATTACTCCCACTACTTGGGATATGTTTGGATGAGCAAAAATAATATCATACATTAAAATTCCCACAACTGAATCATATGACATCTTTTCCATATAATATTTCTCCTCTTCTAACTCAGGAGGATGTGTCTTACTCAACTTGAAGTGGTCAAGTAAAGGTGTATAAATAGATTTATAGTTAAATATACCAAATCTTAACAACACCTTTTCAATATATTTAGATTGAGTTAAAGTTAGTTTCTTACCCAATCTATCTCTGTCAATTCTCATTCTAAGAATTTTCTTGGCTAGTCCAAGATCCCTCATGGCAAACTTTGAAGAAAGCAATTTCTTCAATTCACTCATTCTCTGCATGTTAGCTCCACAAAACAACATGTCATCAACATAAAGTAGAAGAATAATGAATTCACCATTTTCAAATTTCTTACTATAAACACAATGATCATTATGAGCATGAGCATATCCATGCTCCAACATGAAAGTATCAAATATTAGGTACCATGGCTTAGGTGCCTATTTCAAACCATATAAACTTTTCATCAATTTACAAACCTCTCTTTCTTTCCCCTTTACCTCAAAACCTTCTAGTTGCTTCATGTGGATTTCCTCTTCTAAATCTCCATGTAAGAATTCTATCTTCACATACATCTATTCTAAGTGAAGATCATTACAATCAACAATACTTAATAGAGTTCTTATTGAGGTAATTTTGACAACATGAAAAAATACCTCTGAGTGATCAATTCCAGCCTTTTGTGTAAAGCCTTTAACAACAAGCCTTGATTTGTATGTTTTCTTCCCACTCTCATCTTATTTTAAATGAAAAACCCATTTATTTTGTAGTGATTTCTTATCAGGTGGTGAATCCACCAATTCTCATGTTTTATTGTGTTTCAAGGCATCCAATTCTAATTTCATGCCCTTTTCCCATTGCACACAATCTTTTTCCTACTTAGCTTCTACAAATGATTTAGGTTCCCCACTATCAGTTAGTAACAAATAAAATAAAGATGGAGAATATCTATTAGGAAGTTTACTTACTCTTGGTGACCTCCTTACCATAGGTGTGACTAGTTCAATTTGAGATTCTCTTGGCCTAATATTCTTAGAAGACTCCATTGGGTCATTAATGACCCTATTCCCATTCTCTAATTTTATAGAGGTAAATGGAGTATTTTGTAAGTACTCTTTTTTTCCTCCAAAATACACTTAGAGGTATGATAAGATTTTCTTTACCAAGTGGACTTTCCACTTTATTTTCTACAAATTGGTTCCTATACATCACACTTTCATTAAAGATCACATCATGTGATCTCACAATCTTTCTATCATCTAAACAAAAGAAATGATAACCAAATGAGCTATCAACATATCCAATGAAAGTGCATCTCATCGATTTAGCATCTAACTTATTTCTATTTTATTTATCAATGTGCACAAATGCTTCATAGCCAAAAACTTTTAAATAAGATTAAGAATTTTTTTTACCTATCCAAGCTTCCTCGAGAATATCACCATCTAAAGCACTAAATGGTCCTCTATTAATCAAATAAATAGTAGTATGAACTGCATCTACCCAAAAATTAAGGGGAAAACCAACATGGAGTCTCATGCTTCTAACTCTCTCCATAATTGTTCGATTCATTCTCTCACTTACCCCATTCTATTGAGGAGTCTAAGGTACTATTACTTCTTTTCAAATTACTTCTTGTGAATAGTAGTTCCTAGATTCTTTTAAGGTGTATTCACCTCCATTATCAAATGTTAAGCATTTCAACTTCATTTCTAATTCATTTTCTTTAAGGGCTCTCCAAATTTTAAAGGTTATAATTATAGTAGACTTATTTTGGAAATGATTAACCCATAACTTATGAGTTGTATCATCCAAAAATGTAACATAATACTTTGAACCTCCCAATGATTGTATAGGGGTTGGTCCCCAAACATCAGAATATACTAATTCTAATTTATTTATTTTTCTTTCAGGCCCAACCTTCAAAAAAGAAACTTTATTTTGTTTACCAAAAACACAATGTTCACATAAATCTAAATTAATAGACTTCAAGTCTGATAAATTCCCTTTCTTATGTAAAATACTCATACCTTTTTGACTCAGATGACCCAATCTTGAATGCCATAAATTAGTTTTTAGATCCAAAGTAGAAACTAATGTAGTATTAGAATAAGTAATGCAATTACTCAAATATAATGTGCCTTCCTTTTTCCCTTTAGCTACAATAAAATTACCTTTTTTTATCTTCCAAGATTTTGCATTAAAAGTACTATTAAATCCATCTTCTACCAATTGACCTATAGAAATAATATTTTTGGCAAGACTTGGCACATGTCTTACTACTTTGAGTATTCACTCATTTCCATTCTATAGCTTGATATTTACTGACCATTTGCCAACAATATCATAGGGTTCATTATCTCCCAAGAAAACTTGGCCTAACTTACCACTTACATAGGTTATAAAGTACTTGGGATTGAAAGTAGCATGAAAAGATGCCCTTGAGTCAATCACCCATGACTCAACCTCTGTATCACATGACAAAACTAAAGCATCTTGATACATAGTAGTATCACTTGAGGCAATATTTGCGTCCTAGTTATTGTCATTATTATTTTACTCCTTGTGATTATTTTTAGGATCCCAACACTGCTTTTTCATATAGCCAGACTTTCCATAGTTCCAACATACAACACTTCTTCCTTTTGACTTGGATCTATGTTTGGAAGATAAAGATATTCTATTTGATCCATGGTTCTTACTCCTCTATCTATTCTTTTGTCTCCTTCTAGATTCAAAATTTAGTGCATTGATTGTTGAAGTCTCACCAGATGTCTTACTTCTCATTTCTTCAGAGATTATGACACTAATAATATCCTCCATTTTTAAGAGTATTACTCCTAGACATGCTGTTACTCATAGCCATCATAAGATTATTCCAAGATTTAGGTAGGGAGCATATTAACAATAAGACCTTGAATTCTTCATATAGTTTCAATTTCAAATAAGTCAACTAATTTGTAATAATATTGTAATCATTCATATGTTTAGATACACTTGAATTCTCATTTATTTTTAGGTTGAATAACCTCTTCATCAAATACACCTTGTTTGTTGCTGAAGGCATCTCATACAACTTGCATAAGGTGGTCATAAGTTCTTTTATAATCTCTTATTTAGATATATTGGAGGCAACACTTCCTTTAAAATAGAGCCTTATGATTCCCAAAGATTTTCTATCCAAGACATTCCATTCCTCATCTGTTGTCTTTCCCTATCCTTTTGCTTTTCCATCAAGTGGTAGATAGAGTTATTTTTAGTATAGATAGTCAATCATTTGCATCTTCCACATAATAAAATTCTATCCATTAAACTTATCAACCACTCTTCTTCCATCATCTACCATTATTCAAGATCTCCCACTAGAGAAGATATTACTCTCAATCTGAGATCCTACAAAGATTTACAACTTGAAAAATAGTATACAAAACCACACAAAGATGGCTCTAATACCACTTATTGGGTTAAATATAGAAATTTTCAATATTTTATTACATATATTATTACTCAATTATCCATATCAAAATAATTGAGTTTCCAAATCTGTATCAAAATCTACTTTGTAACCCACAGATTAAAAATAATCTAAACATGTACTTGTAAGTTAAACAAATAAATATGTAATAATAAATACATGCAAAAAATAGAGAAATAAGAGATGCTAAAAAATAACATAAAAAAATACTGACACAGTATTTAACATGGTTCACCCAAATGTTGGGCTACATCCACTAGGAAACTCAACAATTCTTCTATTCAAACTTCCAGAGGAATCTATACAAGTGCCTAGCACTTCCTACCCCTTAGTCTCTATATCAGAGCACTATGATAACACCTTTTTTTGAAGATAAATATTCTCTTTCTATCAATTACTACTCAACTCCATTCATTTTCATCTACAATTCACTTCTACATAATTGTTCTTCCTCTTTTCCCACTTTTAAAGGGATGATCACTAAAAATAAGGAAGTACAAAATCTATTCTAGCTTTTTGTAGTTATAATCTGTTATAACTTCCTTGAAAAATAAGTAAGTACATATCTATTACAACTTCCTTTTATTACAATTTATTACAACTTCCTTGCATAATAAGAAAGTACAAATCTATTACAACTTCCTATGGTTACAATCTTTTATATATATTAAAAACAAACTACTTTAAATAGTCATATGGATATGATAATGATGCATAGGCTATTGATAAATCATCATCTAATCATCATCATGTTTTTCTTACATTCAATCAATGCCTATAAGATCATCATTAACAATAGAACTTCATATCCCTACCAACACAGATCCGTGGCCAATGTAACCATGATCACATAGTGATTATATCAATCCACAACATTAGGACTAAAATTTGACATTAACCTATTCCTATCAATTTATAATAGTACTTATATATAGAAGCTCATAGCACTAGTCAAGTTGTAGGCTTTTTATTTTTAGGTTGCCCGTAGCAGCTGCAAGCTTCATCTACAAGCTACCTGTAGAAACTACAAGTTTTTACCTATAGGTTTCCTATAGTGACTACATATTTTTATCTACAGGCTACCTGTAACAACTATAATCTTCACCTATAAATTTCTTACAACAACTATAGTTTTTCATTTATAAGTTACATGTAGCAACTTTAGTCTTCGCCTACAGGTTGCCCACAATAACTACAAGTTTTCACCTACAAGTTGCCCATAGCCACTGCAAGTTTCATCTATAGGCTACCTACAACAACTATAAGTTTTTTCTATAAGTTGCCCATAACAACTACATGTTTCTTCTATAGGCTACCTGTAGCAACTGCAAGTTTCAGGCTTTTCTATTAAAATAAAATGAGGCATTATGTTTCCACATCTCCAACAAATATTATAATATTTATTACATCAAATTAATATTCAAGACTCCTAAATGCCCTTATTTACTATAACATGTACCAAATTAGTGCCACAAATAGTTCAACATGTTCCACAGTGGATACATGCACTTATGATTTCTCCTACTATGCAATAAAATCCAAAGAGTCTTATAAATTATATAGCTACTTAAGATACATAAAATTCTATGAGAAATAATTATGATAGTTACATTATATCACCTTATTCCTTTTCAAATGTCAATACAACTACACATGTTACCTTTCATTCTCTAAAGATAATCCTTACACCATATGACACAAACATGTCCTAGTATTATCCCATTGATGGAATAATTGGTTAGCACCTTTGCATATAATTTAATAAAGTCAAAAATACAAAAAAAATTCAATAAAATATAAAAACATTCAAATATTCAAAAAATCAAAAATCAAGATACGAGTGATACATGAGTTGTTAAATGACATTATTTACATATATTATTTATCTTATGTTTGGTATATGGAATATTATTTTAATATACATGCATTTCATGAGGTATATGTGTGCAATGTAAGACATACAAATCATACATGGACATTTAGATACTAGATCTTTGCTATACGTAGGAGTCATACTAATGTTAGGGGAATCTACTTCTATAGGTTATATCTTTCTATGACCCTTTAGTATGTTGAGATTAATAGTTTTTAAAGGGATTATTCCAAGAAAATTCATAAATGATAAATGAAAGTGCCTTAAGATAAATAAAAAACAAATCAAATGTTACCTCTCAAGGTGCAAACCAAAAATGAGACAAGAATTTTAAAGTGGGAATCTAAATGTATCAGAGAAAAACTCACATGATCTTATAAGAAGCTTTGCAAAAAAATCTCCATAAGTAAAAGATATAAACAAGAGTGTAATGAGAAAAAGAGAGAGAGATATTAATTTATATTGAATAAACGAGGAGAGGAAGTGATCTTTTATAGATCAAGAGGAAAAGAATGGAAGTTACAAGGAATCCCATGATTACCTTACAAGCCTCTTTTATGTGTGCCACTTATGGCCTAATCCCTTAAAAAGTGAAGGGAGGTGTGTTCCAAGTGGTGGAAGGGGTTACTTATGCAAGTAACTCCCAAATCCTAAAGGAGAAAAAGAGGTGAGTGATAGTTCATGGAATTTAGATTTATGTGAATTTATAATTCACATAAATAAAAATTTCACACATAAAAAAGGGAACTTAGGATAAAATAAATTATCCTAAATAAAGGGTAATCCTAACACTTCACCTTAAACTTTATTTAGGGGTTTAAAAACAAATAAGAAGGGAGAAAACATCACTAATTCTCCCTTTGATGAAAACTTCTTTCAAACCTAACATATTACAAAATAGTACAAATTTTTCTTTATATAATGGCTTAATGAAAATATCAGCCATTTATTCTTGAGTAGGACAAAAAGAGGGAATAATTTGATTGTTTTAAAGAATTTCACACTAAAAGTGATGTTGAATTTCAATGTGCTTAGAACTTACATAAAAAAATGGATTTTTTCTAAGGTAATGGCACTTTGATTATCACCAAAAATTGGAGTAATCAAAAAATGAGGATGGCCCAAATCTATAATAAGTCTTTTAAGCCACATAACTTCTTTGGTAGCATAATTATAAGATTTATACTCAACTTCTATGGAAGATAATGATACAATAGCCTACTTTTTACTATTCCATGAAATTGTGATGAAACCCAAATAAAAATAGTAAACACTTATGGATCTATGATCATTAGGATCACTAACCTAATTCGAATATGAATAACCTATCAAAGAGAAATTATTATTCGAGGTATACTCAATGCTAAAAGTTAGGGTAATTTCAATATAATGAAGAATTCTTTTATCAACTTTAAAATGAGTAGCTTGAGATTTAGACATAAAATGAGAAACTAATCCAATAGGAAAATAAATATCATTATGAGTATGAGTAAGATAATTCAAACTTCCTTCTAATTGTCTATAAATATTTGGGTCAATAGTTTCAGTTTCCATATCATTAAGTAATTTGACACCAAGTTCACAAGGGGTAGTAATAGGTTTTCAATCTAAAATATTAAATCTCGATAGCCAGTCATATGCATATTTAGATTGATAAATATGAATGTTATTTTTTTCTTATCAAATTTGAATGCCTAAAAAGTAATGTAAGAGACCCAAATCAATCATTTCAAAGTTATTCTTCAAGGCATTTTTAAGGCAAGAAACCATTAAACTATTACTACTAGTTATGATTAATTCATCAACATAAAAATCAATGATAACTATTCTATTGGGAGTGTTTTTGACAACAATATTAGGATCATTAAAATAATGAGTAAATCCTTGAGCTAAAAAAAATGGTATATTTTAGAGTACCATTCTCTATGGGATTGTTTCAAACCATAAATAGATTTATTTAACTTACAAACAATATTTTAATTACCTTTCTTAATAAAACTAGGGGGTTGAGACATGTAAATTTCTTCATGCAAGTTACCATTTAAAAAAGCACTCTTAAAATCCATTTGATACATAAGCTAATGCATTAAGCAGCTAAATATAAATTAAATTTAATCATGAGAATATTAGAAATTAGAAAAAAAGTTTCATTATAGTCAATTACTTTAATTTGTAAAAAAACTCTAGCAACTAATCAAGCTTTATATTTTTCAATTTGATTATTATAATAGAACTTAGTTTTAAACAACCATTTATAACTTACCAAATAATGCCCTTTAGAGAAATGGACTAAGTCCTAAGTGTTGTGACAAATCAAAGAGTTATATTCACCATCCATTGCTTTTTCCCAATGAGGGTGAATTTGAGCTTGTTTTAGTTTTGTGAGATCATTATTGTTCATAAGTTTATACATCAATACGTAATTACAAAATTGTTGCCTAGTTCTATGAGTATCATTAAGATCTACATCAATTATATAATATTTTATAGTAGTATTGGCCCACTTAAGCATAGTTTTAGGTGGAACAAGACTAGAAGAAGGATAAGAAACTTTAAGAACAACATAATTATGCACCACATTATGATGATCATCACTTTTTTCAAAAATAAAAGAAGTAGAAATTATATCAAGAGAATTTGAATTGAAAGCACAATCAATTACACCATTTTAAGCAATTCTAACATTCTTTTTAATCTTTATTTTATTAGTTTGAGGATCATACACCTTATAATATTTAAATGATTCATCATAACCACTAAATATAAAAGTTTCTAATTTAGAATCTAACTTCTTATATTTTTATATTAGAATATGAACAAATGCATCACAACCAAAAACATGTAAATGCTTTAAATTAGGTTTTATACCACTCCAAGATTATTCAAGGGTAATATTTAAGATAAATTTAGTGATAGTCCTATTGATTAGATATACAACACAATACATAGCTTCAGCCCAAAAATTATAATGCATATTTTTAGCATATACCATACACCTAGCTATTTCAGTGATAGTCCTATGTTTATGTTCAGTAACACCATTTTACTTAGGTATGTAAGAATATTTCTCATGTTTAATCCCATGTTTCTTATAGTATTCAATAAAATCATTATTAACATATTCAGTTCCATTATTATTTCATAACATGTGTAAGGAACAATGAGTTTGTTTTTCAATAAAGGCATGAAACTCAATAAAAGTGTCTAAAAATTGATCTTTAGTCTTCAAGAACTAAATCCAAACTCATCTAGTGCAATCATCAATGAAAGTTAAAACATACCTTACACCATTAATAAAAGGAGTTTTCATAGGGCCTAAGAGATCACTATGAACTCTATGAATATTTTCATGACCATTCCAAGATTGATTCTTAGGAAAAGTTTCTCTATGAATTTCACTAAAGATACAACCATTATAAATAGAATCAATAGGAGGAATTTTAAAAAAATATTGCACCATATTAAACTTATTCATAAGTGAAATACTTTGGTAATTGATATGTCCTATTTTTTCATACCACAAGTTAGCATAAGTAGAAGTGATCAAGGCATGAAAATAAGAGGAAGAAGAGAATCTAGTAAATCTAAACAAAATTATCATTGTATAAAAAAGTAGTAGAAACTACTTGAAAATTTTTCTTGGAAAATTTAATATAAAAAGTGTCATTAAATAATTCTACTTTATAATCCTATTTGAATAATTAAGGAATAAAAAGTCAATTCATTTTTAAATCAAGAACAAGTAAGACAACATGCAATTCACCATTAAGAATTTTAATAGTTCTTATAGATCCAACATTACAAAAAGCATGATTTGTAAAACTTATATGATTGTTAGAAAGATCTGGTTCCAAATAAGTAAATAATTTTGTATTAGATGTCATATGTTTAGTATCACCAAAATCAACAATCCATTCAATAAAATACACACATAAAGCACAAATAAAAGTACCTCTAGTATTAAACTTCTATTTAAATTGAGTCTTAGTGTTACTAGTGCTAGCATTATCTTTGAATTTAAGATTTTTATTTTTAATATCACATTTTATTATTAAAGTAATGATCTTCATCACGAGTATTTTTTATCACAATAATTAAACTCTAACTCTTTATTATGTTTGGAATTATATTTTTGATCTTTTTTGTCAAGTGTATTATATGACTTAGCATGTTATTTACCATTATTATGTTGGTATTTATGAACAAAATCATGTTCATTAAACTTAATACTGCCAAATTGAATCAAATTTTGTTCTTCTTAACATAATAAAATATAAAATAACTCAAATTTCAACTGAGCAAATAAAATAGGAAAAGCTAGTTGCGAATGAATATTTGTAATAAACTTATAAAAAGGTTGAGGCAAACATTTTTTCATGATACTATGAATTAAATTCAAATATAAAAGTTTAACACCTAAAATAGTGAGCTGAGAATGCAAAGAGTGAACTTTAATCCAAAAATCATCCATAGTTTTGAAGTCATTTTACTTGGAATTAGACAGTTGATATTTAATTTGAATTTTAAAATATTCATTCATAATGTCATAAACAAATTTAAGTTTATACCATGCAATATATGCAATAAGATAACCATCAATATGTACATACAATTCTGGGGTCATGCCATGCCAATCAATTCTAAGACCTCATCATCTTTTTCTTGCTATTTCTCTTGAACTTTAGTGGTTGCAGTCTTTACATTAAGGTCAGAGTTCGTGCCATCTACTACATGTACTAAGTACTTAAACATGAATATGTATTGCATATGCGATTTACATATATGGTAATTGGTGGATGTGAGTTTACATTTGAGTAAAAATTGAGTCATTATGCTTTGAAACCTCACCTGATCCCTAGAAAGTGAATAGGAAAGAAAAAATCACTTAAACGAAGGAGGCATAGAGGAGGGACAAGAAATCCAAAAAAAGGCTTAGTCAAAGTGCAAAAAAGATATCAAGGAAGAAATAAGAGATGGAAAAAAGATAATAATTACATTAAAAACAACTGAAAAATGGTATTAATAAGCTTCCAAGTTGTAATGGAAAAGATAATAAAGGTGATTTTTGATCAAATTTCAAAATTTCAAATTATTAAAAATTGAAATTGAAAAGAAGTCACACTTTATAATGCAAATTAAAAAAATGAACATTATTTAAAAAATTTATTAAATAAGAGCAAAATAATGCTTTAATAAGATGGTTTTGTGTGATTTAATTTAACCAAGCTCACTTTTTTTTTTGTTATATATATATATATATATATATATATATATATATATATATAACATTGTGAGGAATTTTTTTAAAGAAGAACTTATTATAAGTTGTTTTGAATCCTTTTAATTAAAGAATATATTTTTTTAAAGAAGAACTTATTATAAGTTGTTTTGAATCCTTTTAATTAAAGAATATATATATATATATATATATATATATATATAAAGGTTGTGTTTTATTTATTTTTAGTATGGACAAAAATTAGAAAGACACAGAATAATAGTATATGTTTATGAAGAAATAAAATACTATATGAGACACATTACCTTTAAAAAACAACAAATATCTTAAAAAGTGACTTAAGAGTAAAGCATTATAGAAAAGAATCTTAATGTTTAAATTATTAAATTAAATTAAATGACTTTAGCATACCGGCTATGGTAAATCTGTAGACTTGTGATCCATTACACTAGAGGCCACAAATTTATAGAGGGTGAAGGAGAACATTCCTACAATAATAAATGAAAAAAATAATTTTTTTTGCCAATAGATGGTGCCTAATGATAGAAACCCAACAACATGCACAAAAATTGAAGCATTAAGGTAGAAGAAGAAAAATGATGATGTTAAAGGAGGGATTATTTAAAAACTTCACCTACTAGTACCCACATTGTTTACCTGTCTTATTTGAGCCTTGCACTTTACCAGATAGAGAAAATAAAAATCTTGATGTACCAGGGAAAGGGTGATGCATTAGATAAAGGGTGATGCACTAGATAGGAGATAAATCTCATTAAAAAAGACTTAACAAGATCTTTTCTTAGAACAACTATATTTTTTTTGTATAATAGATACATACATACATACATACATATATATAGGTCTACAAAATTGAAATCAAAAAAATTGAAAATAGAACATAATATGTGAACAAAAAGATTTTTTTTTTGTTTATAGTGAAATATTTAAAAAAAAGACATTATTTTCCTGAGGAGAAAAAATAAATACATAGAAGAGAAAAACTATGATTTGGTTGAATGCTACAATAGAAAAAATATATGAAAAAGATAGCATAAAAACTAGAACAAAATTAAAAAAATGTGTAAGATGATTTTTTTTCTTGTATTACCTTTAAAAAAAGAGAAACACCTACTTGTATGGCACCTCAATACTAGATAAAGAGTTGGAAAAGCTCCTTGGGAGCAACCTGCAACAACTCATTAGTTTCAAAATAATTTCAAGAAAAAAAAGAGAGAAACAGATTTAAATGGAGAGCAAGGGTGGAGCCCTTGCAAAAACAAATCTAAAAAATATCTAAAAAATTATGTACAATTTCACAAAAAATATCAATAAGATGAATTAGCTCTAATATCATGAAGGTATTATTCCAAAAATATTTATTAATGATAAATGAAAGTGCATTAACATAAAGAAATCACAAATCAAATGTTACCTCTCAAGGTACAAACTACAAATGAGACAAGAATTTTAAAGTGGGAAATTCAACGTATTAGAGAAAAATACACATGATCTTATAAGAAGTCTTGTCACCAAAATCTCCATAAGTACAAGATATACACAAGATCATAATGAGAAGAAGAGAAAGATCTATGAGTTAAAGTGAGTATATGATAAGAGGAAGGGCTATTTTATAGAGAAAGAGGAAAATAATAAGAGTTACAATGAATCCCATGATTACCTTATAAGCCTTATTTGTGTGTGCCATGTGTGGCCTAATCCATTAGAAAGTGAAGGGAAGTGTGTACCAAGTGGGTGAAGGGGTCACTTATGCAAGTAACTCCCAAATCCTAAGGAAGAACAAAGAGGTGAGTGACACCTCATAAAATCCATATTTATGTGAATTTATAATTCACATAAATACAAATTACACACACATAAATAAGGGAACTTATGATAAAATAAATTATCCTGAATAAAGGATAATCACATTGAGAGGTAACATTCTTGTCTCATTTATGGTTTTCACCTTGAGAGATAACATTTGATTTGTGATTTCTTACACATACCTTGATAGTTACTGATTTCTTACACAATTCTACATGGATATGCTATTTATTATGCTATGATACTGATATATATGGATAATGTAAATTATTTTTCATTTGTATTATATTTCTTTCAATGGAGTCTTAGCCTTGTTTATGGTGCCTTATACTTGTTTTTTATGCCATTTATGCCCTTTATTTGTGGCTCCTTAGCTTTATTTGTTTTAAAATTTGTTCCCCTTGTTTATGGATCATTAACCTTTAATGTTAGTGACATATTTATATATTTTATATGTGGTCCTTGGTATTATGTGTGTCATTTTATGTTATTGTGTGACATTATGTATTAATCATATTTATCATGTATGATTTTTATGTTTACATGTGTCTTGATCCATATCATGCATATCCCCTTTGTGTGTTGTGCCTTAATTTATATCATGCATTACCTTAATATGAATTCTTATTTAGTGACAACTACTACTGCATGCTTAATAAATACATCTATCTTGATATATAACCTATATTAAATTGCATTCCATATGTTACATGATTTATTGGTATACACATTACTATGATGGTGTACTCTTAAAATGTTGACATGATTTTACTTGATGCTAGATTTATACATGACATGATACGATTCATATCTATTTTGAGATGAATGACTTACATGATTTTTCCCACTTCAAAAGGATGGCATATAAGGAGGAATTTTCATAAATACGAAATCTCCCATGAGAATATTTGAGTATAATATATAGATTTATATTTTAGATTCACTTTAGATTTATATTAAGGAAATTATATATAGTCTTTAGACATATTTTAGGCACATATGCAAGGCTTATGTAATCCATTTTACACTCCATTAGTAAAATATTTTAGATTGATATAAATTCATATAAATTTAGTGGTATACATAATTAATTTAATAGAAAATATTTAGTTGGGCATGATGTTAGTTCATGTACACACATAAACTATTTCAGATTTTGATTTTTCATGATGTTGGTTCATGCACATTATGACAATTTACAGTTGGCATTGATTTAGTGGGGCACGATGTTGGTTCATGTACATTTATAAATTGCACATTTGTATTTATTATTCAATTATTTTCAATTGCAGAGAAAAATTGATTATATAAGTCTATTTTTAGTAGTTGATTCATGATTTTGAGGTAATTTACATTGATTTTAAATGATGCTCAATGATGGTGACATTGCCCATATTGAACCCATTATATGGTTCTCACTTTATCATCTTGGTGTTACAATATCATTGTTGGTTTAATTACATATGGATTGGGGAAGTTTTCCTCCAATCCATGATCCTTGCCTTAGTCAAATTTAAAATTGGGGATTTATCACCTTTAATTCTTCTATGTTCTCCATGTGCTTCATTATGGAAGCACAATTATCATATGTTTTGACAAGGAAACATCATATCCAACAAGTTACAAAGAAACATAGTTTTACTCATACATAGGTTTATTCCTTACATGATCTTTCAAGTTTAAATTTAAAGTATACATTAAAATCATCATATGGACATTGACTACTAACTTTTCATTTTAGGTTTTACTTGAATGAGATTGGACAATTGGATCCTTATCCAAAATAAAAAGTGTGTTGCATACACTAGGGTATATATTCATCCTAAAAATGTAGTATTTTCATTATATTATACTAATAGAATAAAAAGTGGCATTTATAAACACTAAAATATGGTATTTAATACTTGGAAATGTTAATATTACATACAGTTATCAAACATGACTTGTGCATCTCCAAAAAATTCACTTTCCATTATCACACCCTTAAACTCTAGTTATGAGCCCAATTCATTAAAATTTGATACCAATCACATATAGGAACACTAAAATATGTGTTAAATTAATTAAATATCCTACTAAGACATCTCTAGAATACCACATTTGTATTTGTCTCCAAGACAATAACATCACACTTAGACAGTTATGTCAATGTTAGCATATTAAGGTTTAGGTTACTGCCATTCACCTAGAAATTACTATTTTTAGAAATTAAACCTTTCATATAGGTCAACTCATTCACCTAGCATGTTAGTGACATAGGAAATAACCTAATTGAACACATATAAATACAAATCAAGTTTAAACATATTGACAATATATAATTCTAAAGTACCTCTCTAGTATACTATTACACATCAAAAAGATATGCACTATTGTTTCTAAATTTAAAATAAATCACTAGGAGTAGTCATTAGCCAAGTCTAAAACACATTAATCTAGGTTGAGTGCTAACATTTTCAAGATCAAAGCCTAATTTCCATGTGCATTCATATAGTGAAAGATCATAATTTCACATTCACACCAAGGGGAAGAAATATGTATGCCTTGAACTCCTTCAGAGTATTAGATACATAAGTAACACTAAATAATCAATGAGGAAGATTGGGGTCATCTTAGCCCAATTACAATTTCTCACTTTTTACAAATTTTCATCCTTAAGTATACCTAGGCTTTCAAGGAGAAGGAAGATGGTTTTTTTAGTTAGGCATGTAGTATAGGGTCGTAAATCACACATACAAATATATGTTAAGTAGGGACACTAAATTTTATGTTCATATAGAGACAAATATGATCATGACACTAACGTCAACCCCAATCACTAACATTGATAAATATACTCTAGGTTTGATGTTATCGACCTTGCATGCACAAAGACATACTTCCATACTTGGACAAATCACATGCCCACTTATAGTTTGTTTTAACTATTAGAATAAAGTCACATTCAATTAGATAAATAATAAATCTAAGTATATTTATTTCCTTAGTAATTTACATAAATAGAATTTAAATTATCGACTCTATCTCAATCAGTTTCATTCATATTTATGCTTTATTTCCATATATTAAAATCTAATTATTCTAATTTATCTTATTATGATTTAAATTAATCCAAAAAAAGGGTAATCATATTGGTGGACCCATACATTGATTAAATATTTACAAACCCTAAGTTTTCATCCTTATTTATAAGGTTTTTAGGTCTTTGCCTTAAGGTTTTATTTTCAAACTTGATTTCTAATTTTTCCTCACATTAAAAATTACATATTTCTATAATGAATGAACATTATTTATATTGATTTACTCAAGCCATGATTTTATTATTTCATATTGTTCTACTTAATTATGTATATGTTTGATTAAATATTTATACACTTATAATTCTAAAATTAATAATGATCTATCCTTAACATCACTTAACACACACCCCCTTGAAAAAAATATCATGACAATTGAGACCATAAATACTCAGTGGGATGCTATCCAAATCTAGCCTCATACACATACATTTTATGATGAATATGAAAAATAATTGACTTGATTTATTGACCAAAATCCACATATACATGATTTAATGTTGTATGTGGCTCAATACAAATACAAACATATATCCCAATATATTACATTTAGGGATAAATATTACCTTTTTATGATACTAATCAGACTACTCCCATTGATACTATTCCTACATCTACATCTCCAGTTACACGTGATATCCACCAAAGGTGTGGGGGGGCATAAGGCCTTTTAAAAATTTCTATTCTTGTGCCTATGTAGGAAACATGTTCTCATAATTTGATGAAACCACATATTACATCATCCACCTCACCTAATAAATTCTCCCTTAAGTATACTATTACAAATCTAAAAGATAAAGTGTTACAGTTAGAGAAAGGTACATAATAAACTAGTCATTCAGGGGATTCACATAAGTTTTCATCCACTAGATCTTAAGATAATAGCCTATCCCATACCTTTAGGGTTTGTATCTCCCAAGATTACGTTATATGACAAAATATGTGATATTGAACAACACCTTCAATCTTTCCATGCAACATACTTATATTATGTAACCAATAACTATTTATTGACTAAATTATTTCCATTAAGTCTTAGATATTATTATATGAGGTGGTTATACGACCTTCCACCTTAGTTAGTTAGTGTCATCCTTCATCTAACTGATTATATTATAGTATATTTATCTATCGACATTAATTAGAAAATATCTTATGATAAAATTGCAAAACTTAAGCAAGGGTACAATGAGACAAATAGTGAGTATGTAATTTGATACAAGACCATACTATCTAAAATAACTAATCCTATGGGAGATAATGAATTACAAGAAATATTTAAGAAAAGATTTCTTGCACCAATTCATGAATCACTATTTCAAACAAATTTATATCTTTTGATGAGTTATGCCATACATTGAGAGATCATAAAGTTAATATCCTTACACTCAATAAGTTTAAGTATGATCCTACCAATATTACTAATTCAAATTCCAAGTTTCAAAACAAGCCAAATTATAAGAGAAAATTAAATGATAATAATACATAATCCAATATTAGAGTCAACACAATGTCAAAACCTGAAAATAATCTTCTTCTACTTGTTCCATAGAAGAAGTATTTTGGATGATTACTTCAAATTATTCACAAATTTATATAAAAGTTTCTAAAGTTTAGTATTTTATCCATCCATACAACACTAGTGGTTGATACATGCAAGTCTATACCTAACATATATGATCAGAATTCTTACTATGATTATCACTAATGTGTTTGACACAATACAAACTAATGTTTCAAGTTAAGGCATAAGATACAAGATCTTATTGATGATAAAACTATTTAATTAGGCACACCCACATAGGATGCCACACTACAAATATTAACTATAATATGAAAATATTTAATGACCTATTTCCAAAGCATGAGGAAATAAAAACTAAGTATACTTATGAAGTACGTCATATGTACCATGTATATCTTCTTCCTAATATACATAGTCATCCAATAAATGAGATTATTGACACACTTATGATAAAATCACCACAAAAACCTATGATTAATTTCAATGATAGCTTCAATGATGATTATAATTTCTATTCATTATTCATAAAATCTCACATTAATGAGTACCCTATAGAAAATGTTATGGTCGATAATGCTTCAAGTGAAATTGTTTGTACCATGACACTTCTCAACTCTCTTTGATACATAAAAAATGATATAGAAATAATTTAAGAGTTATCAAATGGTTTAACATACATACATATGACACCTTGTCCATATTTTACTACTTATTCAAGTAGGCCCTACCATAGTGGCTACTTATTAATTATACTGAGTGATGGGGTGTTTGACATGTTCTTCCTTGGATTCAAAAGATTCATGCAGTACCTTCTAAAATACATCAACATGTCAAATATATACACTATAACATAGTCATTAAAATTTAAGACATTTAATATGAATACCCTCTTCAACTACTTGTATCTCCTCCTCCACCCCAACCACCAATGATGCCAGTTATTACTCCTATTTAGGATCATAATATAGAGGTGGTTGTTACTCCCATTATGGATCAATATTAAGAGGTAGTTATTGAAACCATATAGGATCTATATATACATTCAATGCAGAGGAGAATTATTAATTCCCCTAGGAAACTAATCTCATAGTAGTTATTAAATTAGAAAGTTATTCAAAATCATAAAATCCCTTATTTACTATAGCATATACCAAGTTATCCCATGGAAAATTCAACATGTTCCATATAAAAAACATGCACCTATACATTCTCCTAATGTGCAACAGACTCCAAAGAGTCTTATGTCTTTAAAATAACTCTCCTCATCAATAAACTCTTTCCTATTTTAGTTTATTCTACATAATTTGGTAAGGATTCCAAACTTTTGTCTTCTTTTTGAACCACTTGATTCCTAATTTCACTCCAAGAGCTACCAATTTAAATGTATTCTAGAGACTTATAGGATATATGTCCTACAAATTTATTGTATTTGAAGCATTTACTTGCAAACCCACTGTATCCTCTTCCTCTTCCATAAGATACTCCACCTCTAAATCCATAACCACCTCTATTAGATTGACTTGTACTTTTAGAACTACTGCTGAATTCCATATTATGAGTTTTCCACTCATTTATATTACCTTGTTGTCCTCTTTCTTCTTGCTAACCTCTACTTTTATAAATCCTTCCTCTACCTCTATTTTGTTGACTTTTAATTCTAGTAAAATTTTCCTCTACCTTTAATTTAGATTGATAGGCCTCCTATACTATTCTTAGTGAAAAAATGATGATCTCATCTTGAATACTAAACTTCAGTCCATTGATGTTCCTAGCAACCTTTTCCACATCCTCCTGTATGTGTCTACTCTTATGGTTAGTTTTTAGAATTATTCTATGTACTCTTTCACTGACATGTCCTTTTGTCCATATTTTTTAGCCTCCTAAATAATAGGATATGATAATATTTAGGCATGAATTTTCCTTCCACCTTGGACACCATTCGGTCCCATGACCTTATCTTTTCTTTTTCCCTTCTTATTTATTCCTATATTCCATCCCATCATAAAGATGTATGACCCTTCAACATTTTCATTAAAAACTTCACCTTCTTTTCCTCATTCACTTCTTCATATTCAAATTATTTATCCATTGATGTAATCTAGTCAATTATCTCTTCAATATTGAGACTGCCCTCATACATTGGCACCTCTTATAAATATTTCCTCCACTCTACCTTCCTCTTCTTATTATGTATCTTCTTTTTGAGGAACCTCATCCTAAAATTCACTCACATCACCTCTATTCATCTCTCTTCTTTGAGCCAATTCCATAGCTTATAATCTAGCCTACAAGTTTCTCACCTCAACTACCAATGCATCAATTACCTGTAACCTTATTTTGGCTACTATTGATCCATGTCCTCTATCTACCATGTTTCCTTACTATCTTCCCAAGATATATTAATATTTGATACAAAATAATGTAGAGGAAACTTCCAAACAACTCATACTTGTCTTGTTTCAACTATCTCATATCTTGACAAAGGCTTAAGGCAAAATAACTCCACACAACTTTCAAGGTTCCTTTGTTCTATTTATGATCATTTTCCTACACATTCATATTGGATGTTAGAGTATCCCACCCTTGTTCTCACCAAGTTACAATATCTCACAAAATTATATTGATTATAGATGAATCCTTTTCGGGGCTTATTGTTTTATTCAATGATGTTTGGTAGTGTGGAGGTTGGGCAAAAGCTCCAGGTGGTAAAAAACCTTCTTTGAATGGTCTTATATCTAGTAGTGTCCTTAGGAACAACATGAAAAAGGGGTCTACCCTTTGATATTCACTATTTCATTTCATCTTTTTATGTTTAATGGTTGTGGGAACCTTAAAACCCCCTTGTTATGCTTCGCAAAGGTTGTGGTTCTAAGTGGGAAGATATGCCCACTTATTATGATTCAACTGTGTAGTGGCTATGTGAAAGATCCAAGGAGGTGGAAGATCTCCTTTTTCAGTTGAAATTATGTTTTGTAGTTTATTTCTTGTTGTGTTTCACCAAGCTGTGGGAGCCTAAAACACCCTTCTTTTGCCAAGGTTGTGTGTACCATTACTTCTATTGTTAATGGTTATGGGAGCCTCAAAACTCTCTTATTATGGTTTGAATAGGTTACAAATCTTAGTGGGAGGATAACCCACTCATTATAACTCTATTGCATAGAGGCTATGTGGAAGACCTTGGTGGTAGAAGACCTCCTTTGGTGGATCTTCTAGTTTGCAGTGCACTCAAAGAAGACACAACAAAGGGAGATGACCCTTTAAGATTCATTATTTAGTAACATTTTTATGCACAATAAGTTATGAGATATTTAAAACCCCTAGTTGTGGGAACCATTAAAACCCTCATGTTCTCTAGTACTTCCAAGGTCATGGGTACCTTTACTTCACTTTTTAAAGGTTTGGGGAGCCTTCAAACCCTCTTTGCTTTACTTAGTTGTTAGGGGGATCCATTGTTACCCTCTTTATTGTTTCTAAATATGGGTCCAATTGTAAAAATCCTCACCTCCCTAGTTCATATCTCTAGTTTCAAAATAATTTTACCCAATCAAATAAAAATATCCTCTTTGATCTCTTAATCCATCTACACAACCTCTAAGTTTAACTGTGTACTTCTTGTCTTTGTTCAAGCCTTCTAGTAGCCTTTTTTTACTATTTTAAATTATATAGATAGGTATTGATTGATATTGAGAAATTAAGATGATATTATGACACCCTATATCCTTTACCTTTCTCAATGACGTTTCTTGACTCAATTCCTCTCTTAGATGCACTTTCTAGACCTTAATCAGACCTAATTAGATCTCTTTCCTCTTGTTTTGAACATAGTTTGAAAAATACATAATTAGATACTTTATACAAGTTAAAAACTTAAAAAATATGTTAGAACACATAAATATATAACTAATATCAAATTTTTGTGGTTTTTGACTGGTGGATATATCAACTTGAGTTTCTAAACCCTAGTTCATGGTTTACCCTGACTTTGTGAACCTGAGAGGGTACCATTTATTGTTTACAGCTTAAAAATGAAATTTTCACTACTATAATTATTGTTTAATATCTATTACAACTTTAAACACGTGATAAGTATTTAAATATGTTTTAAAGGTTATTTTTTGTCTTCTTATACACTTATTTGAGTTTGACTATGCATAGTTATCACTGTCACCTATAGGGACTAGATATACCTTCTCATAAAGAAGCATATAAACAAATAAAGAAACATAAAATAACATTAATAATATTTATAAAAGTTATTAAAAATGTATATATTCATTTAACCAACTTTCCATATAATCTTTCTCACTATTGATGCATACTTAGGCTTTTATCTTGAATAAAGAATACATGAACATAGGGTATAACTAGTTAGTTGTTAAACAAGAAACTTTCTATTAATTTTCTTGGAATTAGAATACTTTAAAATTAAATCCATTATATTTCATTTACATTTTTAAAATCAAATTAACATTCTCTAGTGTCTTTCCTTTCTCATCTCATAAACATAGTCTTTTGAATTCATAACATAGGAATACAAAGTATGATAGAGTCTGCCAAGGTTTTCACTTAAAAATTGAGGTTTTCATCTCTATTTTATCAAATTTTAATTTAATTCATATTATAAATCCATCCCTAAAAATATCTCAAGCATTATTGTTTATAAGTTTTATATCCCTTCAAGAATGTTGAAAGACTCAAAACTATCCTAACTCCTAACCAACCTACATGAAGGACTCATTATATGATTCATGTATGTAGAAAGGTAACATTAACCATTTTATGCATACTAAAAAAATAATACACCTTATTAATCTTCTTAAACATGATTAAAGACTCCAAAACTTGACAAGAAATTCAAATATTCAAATATTCAAATTAGTGAAATTGATAAGAAAATACCAATGTCAAGTTTTAACCATTCTAAACAGTCTTTGACGCTTGGATAAGATTCTCAAGTGTGAAATATGAGTCCTAAATCCACTTTAAACATATTAAACATTCTACATGACCACTAAACATCTTGATCAATCCAAAATTGTATAAACAAACATAAAACAATTATCATCCTTAGAAGGATGCTCCTATATTAGATAACTACATAAGTCTAAGGCCCTCTTTAGAGTAATGAATATATAGGTAATTCCCATTGATAGAGGGGTCTTTGGGGTCAATTCAACATGGTGAGACCACTAACCCATTTTCACAAGGTAACCTAATCTAAGGTAAAGATCTAGGGTTTGAGATAAAAATAGTTATCAACAACTTGTGCACAAGATATAAATACATCAGGTGAAAAGTTATATAAAACCCATAAAATCTTAATGGGTTGTATATTTATATAATGAACATTTCATACATTACAAGTTCATCTAGATTTAGATAATATCATTGATGCAAGAGTCTAGGTAACCAAAAATAATACTTATAGAATATTATTATTGTTACCTAAATATTAGATATCTTATTTCCACACATATACATCTTAGATTTATCTAGGCATAATTGCATATGCTAAGTATTATTTCTTCTTCATGATTATGCAATTAAAATACTATTTAGCATTTTAATTTTTATATTTGGTATTTTTGTAATTCAACATTAAAATTGAATATTATAAATTTAATTATTTAATTTGTCTGATTTTAGGAATATGTTATATCACTTATTAATAGGCTATCCCCCCCTCAACCCTTGAATTTTGAAAAAGAGTTAAACGTTTGGTGAACATGACCTCTTAGTACTCTATGCAAATCTTAACTTGTTCTAGGATTTTCAACCAACTAAGGTACTTACTTGTTGTTTTTATTTAGATTTGTTTTATTCTTTGCATATAGCCTTGGTGTATCCCTATATTTTATGGTGTTCATATTTAAAATATTGAGTTACCCCTTAGAACATCTAAAATGTCTCACGCTGATAACATGCTAAACTATCCTAATAATGAGTGTGAAAATAATGATAATGAGCCAAATACTAAAAAAAATCTAATAGAATATACATCTGATCATGAAGATAATTAAAATGAACAATTAGATCATGAATAAGTTAATGATATTTCATTATTTTGTGAGTGTATTTGTGAAAATATTAAGGATATTCATAATATCCTGCATACTAATTAGAAACTAAAATAACAAGAAAAATAGATGAAAAACCATGTGCATTTATTGATAATGCTCTTAGAGCTAAGGGACATCTGCATATTCCTATTTATCACCCCTTGAGCACAACATTACATACTACATATAGTGTGGCATGGGGTATGTTTTTAAACCATTTTTTGTTGACACAAATACAACTATTGTTGCATCTTCCATGGGAACCATTATTAGTTCAACCTAATTACTAGTTTCAATGTCTATTTCAACACAAATGTTTGCATCCCATTTTATGACTTATCAAACTTCAAATCTCAATGATTAAAATGTGAAATATCTTCTACAAATTATAAAGCTTTTTCACTCCATGGTTACCAACAATGAGCAAAATTATATGAAATCACCTCATGTTATTGATTCATAATATGAATTACATAACCTCTTGAACCTTAGATATATTTATACCCTTTGCCAACTGGTTTTGTTGCACCTAATTTCACACTTTATGATGGAAAGGTTGATCTTGAGACACATCTTCAATATTTTTATGCAGCATCCCTTGATTATTCTTATAATGATAAAATTTTGACCAAATTATTTCCAAGAAGATTAAGTGACTATGCATTGAGATGGCTCTAAGATATACCAATATAATCAATAAAAATATTCAAATTCATATTTGATCAATTTTTATTACATATATATGTGAAATACCTCATATGGTTCTGAGACCTTATATTTAATTTGATGACACTGAGATTATGGATGATGACTTAGATCTTCATTATTTATTTATTAGGGTATATATTGATCATCAACCTATACATAGTGTTACTATTGACAATGGTGCTAGTGATAATGTCTTTACCATGACATTAGTGACACATTTGGGATACACACATGATGACTTATTTCATTAAGCTAAAATGATAAAATCATTCAATGGGAAGCTATGAGATTTTTTTAGTGAGATTGATCTACCTCTTAAAGTTAGTCCAACACATATGGACACTAAGTTTTCATCTATATCATAAATGAGAGTATTTGATATGTTATTGGGATGTCATTGGATACATAATCATCATGTTGTACCTTCTATAATGCATGGTTATCTTAAATATATACATGCATATGGTAATTATGATTTCTAAGATTCTCTATAAACATCCTTTGAAAAAGGAAAAAATTGTTCCATGATAATTATTTATGCAGAATAATAAGCTTAATCATGCACAAAAGGGTAAACAACAAACAATCCCATTTCCTAGGTGACCCATACTTGAGAGGCATTTACATCAGTGAGCTATAATGGAATATTTGAAATCCTCATTCACACCTCCATGACATAGTCATTTACATACAAAAAAAATACCATGTTTCAAAGTGGTTAAAAGGATCCACTATTACATTGTGTAAATTAAAAAACATTAAATAATGGGTTACATGAACTAGTACACCTTCTATTATTAATTCACCACCATAAAGTCCTATGAGGCATACACAAAGTATTACATATTATCTAGTTTTAGATTTTGCATATATACTAGTTTATCATACCACATTCAGATCATAGATTACCCTATTATATTCCCTTATATGGGATAATCAGCTAGCACTCTCTTTCTAAACATTCAAAACAAATTTAAAAATTTCAAAAAAAAAAAAAAAAAATCAAGAAAATACAAAACCATTAAAATAATTAAAAATACCAAAAGTATTTAACATTTCAAATGTTTACTAGATTTTGCATATGTCGTATATTTTATGTTATTAAATATCATATCATTTCTATACTCACATATGTTTCATACATGAGACCCATAACATCTCAAGCATGTATATTGATGCAGGAGCATCAAGAGATATCATGTATGAGGTATGAATCATGATGATTTTTTGGATTTAAAATGTGCAAGAGTATTGTATAATCCTAATGGATGTCTTTGATTCATTAGGAGTCATTAGAATGTGTGTTTGAATGCATTTAGAGTTTTCTTACCAAAAACTAGAATTCAAATATTTGAAAGATATAACTAGCTTTGGAGGGTATTTTATATTTTGGAAAGAATGTAAAAAAGGTTGAATGATTTTTTTAAGGATTCCTATATGGTCTTAATAGGTTGTAAAAGGTGTTTTACTATGTGAAAATATTTATGTGATAATTAAATCAAGAAACAAGAAAATAGTTATAACCACCACCCTATGTGGGTTGGGCTGGTATGAAGAAGTTTCTTGTTATATATATATATATATATATATATATATATATATATATATATATATATATATATATATATATATATATATATATATATATAAGGTTGATATGTATGAGATAGAGTAGGTATGTGAGGTTAAGTAGAAAGAGACCCTAGAAATGGAAGAGAAAACAAGTTTATAGATGAGAAAATGTCCATGAGGAAGGTTTATGCTTCTCTATTTTGTAATAGTCTATGTATGGCTGGTTATGTGTATTTTGAACTCAACATAGAAAGGAGTATTTTAAAAAAGAATGCATTGTATTTGTTCAATAATTAGCTTCTGGTGGAATATTTGTGCATTATTTATAAATAGGTCAAATAATCTAAAGTTTATTTATTAGCCAATATTAAAACTAAAGTGATTATTATAAATTTCAATCTATCCAAGACACAGAGGTATGAAAATATGAGTTAGAAAGGTGATTTATGATTGGTAAAGCTTAGGAATCATTAAAGAAGTTGGTTGATAGAAAAACAAACCCTAGATAATGTATTTAAAGTTATCAAAGTTCTTTCTTGTTTCAAGAACCAATCAAAAATAATATGGTCACACATACACAATCCTTAATTAGAATAAACCTAAAATTACTCAGTCTAAAGTTAGGTCAAATCCAATATTCATAGATTGGTAGACATAGTATGAGGCATGCACAAAGTCCTATGAGGCATACACAAAGTATTACATATTATATAATTTTATATTTGGAACATATACTAGTTTATGATACCACATTAAGATTATATATCACCCTATGATACTCCTTTGGATGGGATAATCAACTAGCACTCTCTTTCTAAACATTCAAAAAAATTCAAAAATTAAAAAAAAAAATATATATTCAAGAAAATATAAAACCATTAAAATAATTAAAACTACCAAAAGTATTTAGAATTTAAAATGTTTACTATATTTTGCATGTGTTTTTTATTTTATGTTAGTAAATATCATATCATTTCTATACACACATATGTTTCATGGGTACTTGAGTGTGTTATAGACATACATTAGACCCATGACATCTCAAGAATGTATATTGATGTAGGGACATCTAGGGATATCATGTATGGGTTATGAATCATGATAAGTTTTGGGATTTATAAAGTGCATGAGGTATTTTATAATCCTACTAGATGTATTTGAATCAGTAGGAGTCATTATAATGTGTGTTTGAACTCATTTAGAGTTTTCCCACCAAAAACTAGAATTCAAATATTTGAATGATATAACTAGCTTTGGAGGGTATTTTAGATTTTGGAAAGAATGTAAAAAGGGTTGAATAATTTTAATGAGTATTATAAGGTCTTAAGAGGTTTTAAAATGTGTGTTAGTATGTGCAAATCTTGATGTGACTATCAAATCAAGAAACAAGAAAATAGTTATAACCACCACCCTACATGGGTTGGGTTGGTATGAAGAAGTTTCTTGTTTTAAATTGAGATATATAAGGTTGATATGTATGAGAGAGAGTAGGTGTGTGAGGGTAAGTATAAATAGACCCTATAAATGGAAGATAAAAGATTTTACAGACAAGAAAATGTCTATGAGGAAGGTTTATGCTTATCTATTTTATAATAGTCCGTGTATGATTGGTTATGTGTATTTTGAACTCAACATAGAAAGGGGTATTTTAAAAAATAATGCATTGTATTTGTTCAATAATTAGATTTTTTTTGAATATTTGTTCATTATTTATAAATAGGTTGAATAATCTGAAGTTTATTTAGTAGCCAATATTTAAACTAAAGTGCTTATTATAAAGTTCAGTTTATCCAAGACACAGAGGTATACAAATATGAGTTAGAAAGGTGATTTATGATTGGTAAAGATTAAAGAGTCACTAAAGAAGTTAATTGATAGAAAAAAAAAAACCTAGATAATATATTTAAATTTCTCAAAGTTATTTCTTGTTTCAAGAAACAATCAAAACTAATATGGTCACACATACATAATCCTCAAAGAGAACAAACCTAAAATTACTTAGTCCAAAGATCGGTAAAATCTAATACTCCCTAGATTGGTATACATAGTATGAGTTTGAATAAGGTTTATATAATATTTATTAGTATTTTATTAGGTTGGAAGTACTTAAAACTCAGGAATCCAATTAAGAGGTAATAGAAATATAACACCGTCTAAAAATTTGAGTACCTATAGTTTTAAAGATCAAGAAACTAATTGTTTGGAAATAATATTTAATGTATAATGATAAATAATATGATTAAGAGTTTTGGTTGATAGTAATAAGTAAATTAGAGGATTAAATATCATCAATGTTGCTATATATTTAACAACTATCACACAATCCAAGAGAAGAACACATTATTTTAAGAGATTGGTGTATAGGAATAGTTTATAGATTATTCAAGAATATACAAAGATTGGAAAAGGTGTAGGAGATTGGGGAAGAATTTACCAAAGAATTATAATTTATTTAGGTATTTAAGAATTCATTTAAACCTAATTTGTTCCTTCCTAGCCTCTCATTGGCCTGAGTAACCAATAACTAGGGTTTGAAACAAAAATTGGAATATTTGGTGATTCCACCCTTGGAATCTTTTGAAATTTTGGAATATGATTTATTTTGATCTAGGTTAAGTATTTAATAGGTTTTATAGTTTTAAAATACCATATGGTATGGTTTCTTAGACTGTGTCTTCCTATTAGACCTATGAGACGTAATTGCCTAGAAGGTTATCAAAGAAAGACTACTTACCTTAGGAATTGAGCCTTGTAACTATTGGAGAAGAATAAGAGGCTTAATGGGTACCTAAAAATGGATTTTTTTAAATATCATCTATATTTAATTAAAAACTTGGAGTTTTATACTAAAAGAAGGCTACTAAGGAGGCCTAATTGCTAAGAAGAAAGGTAAGATCAGAAGCCTACATTTGGATTTGAGCCACATAACCTTGGGAAAATATATAATAAGTTAAAAGATATTTTGAATGATATTTGTTTTCCATTGAGGTTTTTCATATTTTTTAATTATCTAATAATGAGAGAAAACATGGCTAGTAGAGGTTAGAGACCGAAAGAAAGGAAAAGTGGATTTCATAAAGAGCTCATGCTAGAATTTTAGGATATTGATTTTGGATATGGTAAAGAGTAAAAGAAGGTAATGAAAGATAATAGGACATAGATGGAATCAAATAACCATGGAACCAAAAATAGACTTTGTGATTGGTATGTATAAAGTTGGGGGATAAAAAGGGGCTTACCCATGGACATGATTTTCCTAAAATTTTAGAAATCTAAACTTGTGTAGATAATTTGAGATATCTACACTCCAAATTTGAAGATGGTGTAAGAACATGAAACTTATAATTTTGAGTCTAGTTTCCAAAACACTATTTTTTAAAGAATATTATTAAGTATAACTAGGTCAAACATCTAAATTTTGAATAGGAACTCCTATTTTTTTAAGAAAATAGAGTAGATAGACAACCATGCAGCGCATCAATTTTTGAGCAACATTTAATATTGTTTGAAACACTTTAGTGAAAATTTAAGATAGGATCTTATAGTTTGTGACTTATATTATTTTATATTTTTTTAATGAATACTTTTTTTAATGAATTTTGCTAGTAAATAGATCCTAAAAACTAACAAAAAATGGATAGTCACTCGTGTGGCGTGCCTAACTACCTAAAAAATGATTTTTTTTTTGAATGTCTGTAGAATTAGGCCTAGTTTTTTTACCATAAAACTTGTTTTGTACTTGGATCAACAAAAGGAAAATTTACATGAACATATATAGTAATTTATGTTTATGGCATGTAGTGGCCTAAAAAAGGTATAATTAGAAATCAACATAGTTTGAAAACTTAAATTAGTATAAAAATTATAAAAATCATATTTTTGGAAAGAGGAAAGCATTCTTATCATGATGGTATTAAGTTTTTAAATTTTAACATTGAAATTTGTAGTGTATTTGATGATCAAAGTTTAATTTTGTTGTTCTTTATCAATACTCTCAGACTCAACTATAGATTGATAGGTCCAAGCTTTTGGCTTGGGAATCCAAGCCATTCCTAAGCCAAAAGTCTTATTGTTTAAATTGAAATTTAAATAACATGATTGTGTTAATAAAATGATTGTGTTATTAACCACATTAGTAATAAGTTCACATTATTTAATAACGTTATCACATTATATATTCATAACACCCAAAAACCCAAATATGCTCTTAAGCTCAAATTATATGTATGTTCTTGAGCTCCCTAATAGTGGTGTTATTTTGTGTGATATGGGAAAGGTCCCTAACCTTAAATATTGAATTAAGGTGTCATGGTATCACATTAGACTTCAAAACTTTTATGGGATTTTTAATATATTGACTTGACTACTTATAATTACTTGGTTTTAAGGTGTAACTCATTATACATTTTATGATATAACTAATTTTATCATGAGATGTCATAAAATGCATTTTTTACACCTATGGCCAAAAATTAGCCTTTTGAGTACCAATCTAACTATGCATCTAAAGTAAATTGGGGCTATTTTGAGGCCCTTCAACCTAATTACATGACTATAAAATGTGATTTGGGGGTTGATTATATTCAATTTAATTAGTTCATTTGAATCAGACAAACATTAATAATTAATATGAAAGTTCTACTTGTATAGAATGTGGTTTTGAGCTCAATAAACTTGAAGTCATCAGCTAATGAATGCAAATGTTGATTAGTTTAATTGTGGAGGTAATTAGAGTCAAAATGAGCCACATGAACCTATTTCACATAGTATATGATGTTATTTGGAGTGAAATTAACCCTAATTTTATGTCATATATAATTAACCAAAGAGCTGATTCATTTTCTCAAGGAGGCATTTGAGGCCAATTTGAACCCCTTTAAGAGCAAGATATGATTTGGGGAAAAATTAAGTTTGATTCTATCATGAATTTATCTAATTAGCCAATTTGTGTAATTAAGGGCATGATTTGGGCAAAATTGAGCCCTTAAACCAAATTTATGGATCAATCAATTGTATAATGTATGCAACGTGTATGGCTTAACTGACCCTATTTTTATCATAAATGTAAACATGAAGGTAATTATCACAAATAGGTAAACAAGTAGCTCAAATTTTATTCGATTACCTTAGGGATTGGACCCTATAGCAGATATATTAAACCCTAAACCCTCCACCATCTAACTTAAACCCTAAACCCTCTACCATTTAACTTAAACCCTAAACCCTCTACCATTTACCATAAAACCTAAGCCATAAGCCCTAAACCTTAAACCAATAAATTTTTCCCTAATTAACATCTTTTATATAGTAAGAATTAGGTTCATAGGGATGAACTTGGTCAAAATCACATCAATCATTACCGCAATTGACTTAATTGGCTCAATCTATGATGATGTGAGGGCTAATTGAGCCCAAAATCACATTATTTACTCACATATCTAGGTTCAAGGAGATTAAATTTTCCTTAATTGCCTTCATGATTTACCTTATATACCTTAAAACCTATGCCTTAAGCCTAATACCTAAACTCTAAACCATAAATATAAACTCTTTAAACCTTGAACCGATCATTTTAGCCCAAATTAACATCATTTAGACTAATGTAATTTCATTATTAAATAACACAATTACATTATTAAATAATTAAATTGCATTATTAAATAATGTAATCACATTATTCTCAATATAGACCAAACTCACTTCTCAATGTCTATGTTTAACCTGAATCGAGTATTAAGAATAACGTGATCACATTATTTCATAAAATGATCATGTTATATAACATGGTTGCATCATTGGATATCATGATCATTTTATTATTAATATAAATAAAGCTTTCTTTTCAACATCTATTTTTAACCCAAATCAAGAATTCTGTCACCATGAACATTCTTTGTGAGACCTATAAGACCTATGTACTTTTGACCCCACCTTTGAAAAGCTATCAATTATCCTTGATGGCTGGAAAATCACATTCAAGGAAGAGGAAGATGTTGAAGAATAAAACAATGGAGGAATTAGAATAGTTGAGAGAGAAACACAAGATACAAATGCAAAAACTGCATGGTAGATAAGTTAAAATCCCTAATCATAATGAACCAATTGCCATAGATAATGAGCCAATTTAAAATAATGAATTATATAATGATGCAATTGACCATAATGAATTGAATAATGATAAAATTAACCATAATGAATTAAATAATAATGAATTAGATAATGTTCAAAGTTTACATTCAAAGTTCCAAGTTTTTGCTTTTGTTGATGATGAGTCTATGTATGATGTTTCACCCCCCATGAATGATTTTTTTTTAATAGAAACAAATAATGATGATATTAAAAATCAATAATAATGAATAGATAAATAATGAAGAAAATGTCATCCCACCTCTAAACAATGAAAGTAATAATGATTTTGAAATACCCTCTCAACAAATTCCACCATTAACAACATCTTCAAGAATTCTACATAGAAAGATAAGTACTTAATTTAATTACTTGAAAATATTTTAGAACCAATGCATAAAAAATGGTCTGATCACCAATCAAGAAGACTGGGTCAATAAATTTGGGATAATTTCTTTCATAATTTAGATTATGATAGTCAAAGATGTCAGTTATTTATTTCATTAAAAAAATTGATTAAGATGAGACCTATAATATAAACATTAGGACTAAGAACATCTAACATAGATGATGAAAATAATGAAATTGTTGAAAATCTACATGATACTTATCATATTGTATGCCCAAAATCACACACCTAAGATTTTAATGCTACCTGATGTTTACTTAAAACTTATGCAGTAATTGTCCAAATAGGGAGAAAATGAATGGTTTCAAAAACAAGATAAACACTTAATATAAAGAGAAAAACATTAATGAAAGCAATTGAAATATGTGAAAGACTTAATGAACCTAATACCAATGAGCTCTAGGCATTATTGGGTAGACTTCCACAAAAGGATAAGGCTATACCCAATACTCTCAAAGAGTTACTTGCTCAATTTTGGAAAGGCAATACAAGAGTTTTGCCCAATATAAGAGATGTAGTGAAAATAAGAGTTGGTTCTCATAACTATGAATCGTACCCAAAACATTTCTTGGATATGAATCAAACATAATTATAATCTAAGTTTTTAGAAAAACATCGACAAATTTCTATTTGTCAAAGATATTTTGAGATGGACATACCTTTTTATGTAAAAATAAATCACACATGCACCACTTGTTGTTGACAACATGTTGAATTTTCAATGCACTATGATGTTTTTCTCTATATTCATTGCACTTTGCATATTAACAATATTTTACAAGAGTGTGGCATTGAATTTCCACTAAAATCAGCTAGGGAATTTATTCCAACTATTTTTTTAAAAGATCAGATGGACAATTATTTTATAACAATTCATGTTTAAATAGAAATTGTAGAATTTGTGATGGATTTCCAAAATTAAAAAATTGTATCCATGAGGAGAGTACAAGTACAGTTGGACATGAATTAGTTAGTTTAAGCAAATATAATCAGTGAGTTATCAAGTAAAATATGGAAAAGAATCTAAAATGTATGATCTTGTTACAAAAAAGATACTTGTTTCTAAAATTTTGGTCAAATATAGGGAGAGAATTATTTATGATTATGCAAGGCACACAGACAAAGATAGATGGTTGGATGACCATTTAAATATAAGCAAGGATACATTCCCAATTGGTTCAATTTTTGTAGTATTTGACTTTGTTGAAAATTACACATTCAAACCCCAAATGGGAGTTCAATAGTAGTATTACAAATCATCACAAGTTACCATATTCATGCATATAACATTCATGCATGTGCCTAATAGTACATAGCATCAATGGAAAATATTAAGGGAGTACCATTTCTATATCAATGATGATCGACCATTTTATTCAAAGCATGTGCAAGGTTATTTTCAAAATTTCTATGAATAGTTGATTCAGAGGAACATTTTTATTTAATAAGTTAAAATCTAGATTTTATAGGGACCTACAACCATGAGAGTACATTATAATAGTTTTAACAGGCCACACAGTGATTAGAGGACACAAATAAAAAAACCTAATACTTAGAATGAAAATAGGAAACATAAAACTAAAACTAATCTAGGAGAAAGGTCCCTCTTGAGTATCTTTAGTAGTAGTAGTGTCCTTTTCTAGGATTATGGGTTTGTATTTTCAAACCTTGCAACGAGTATGATTTTCAAGGCCTTCAATTGCTTCCTTGGGAAAGATCATTCTGGGCCACTTCCTACCTTTAACTTGTGAAGGAGTCTATTTAGGGGGGAGCCCAGGGGGTTTTAAGGACTTTGGGATATTCCATAACAAGGGATTAGGGGGGATGAGTAGAGTGGACAAATGTTTGGATAGTAGCCTCAGCCACCTAGTGAAGTTCATTCCAGTCTTGAATAAGCTTAGCTAGGCCAAACCTTGCCTACTAAACCCTTGAGTTAAAATTTTCCAACAATTTTTTATTCTTTTCCAGTTCCTCTATCAATATGGCCTTACCTTTCTGAGCTAAAGTCATAAGAGTCCCAATTTCAATAGGTTTAGTCTTGGGGATAAAAAATAGTTTGAGAGGTAGGTCATTAGGGGGGACTAAGATAAATTGTTTTGGGGGGAGCATTCAGGGGGTAGGTGGGATCCCTTTATAGGGTACTTCATTGAGGAGTCCTCCTCAAAAGAAGATCTCCCAGGGAGGACCTTATGACCTAAAAAGTCTTAATCATGTTTAAAAAGTAGGAAGATAAGACCTTGATGGAGGATGGGATTAGTATCATTAACTTGGTGGAACAGAACAATAATTTCCAAGGAATTGAGTAGGAAATATGGAAGATTGATTTGAAACCCAATGAAGTGATTTAGGAGAAAGAAATGGCATGAAAAAAATAATGTATACTTACCTTCTAGATTCATGTACCTCATGATCTAAAGGTAGATATCTAGACATTAATATGGGAATTCAGCTTGAGGGAATCCTTTCTTATCTATCTATATGAAGTCATTCATTTTAAAGAATCATTGTAGGGATTATTACTTCTTTGACTAATCTTTAAATTCCTTGGTGCCTGTGTAGGACATACCCATGGCATCATCGATGAATTCCTCTGAGACATTTATGGTGATGCTTCACATGGTGGCCTTCTATTTTATCCATGCCATGATGAAGTCTTAGGTAACCGTGGCATTATGTTTAGTAATGCATTCCATAAACTCTATAAGACACCCCTTCTTGAGTTTCTTCCAAACCTTATTTTACTCTTGGGCCTCTTTACATGATGTGGGTTTTAAGTGGTCTTTGTCACCACCCATGGCTGATGGAAATCCATAGATGGAATGAAAGAGATGAAAATTATAGATGTAGCCAAAATAGCTAGGGCTCAAATGGGAGGGAATGCCCATGAAATTCACATGGAGATAATTAATCCCCCTTTCTTAAAAATGAATGCAAATCAGTTGAATCAAGATTTGCTCCATTGAGTTTAGGGCCTACACATGTGAAGGGATGATTATTTTAATTTTTATTAGTATCTTTAATATAGATGATGTTAAACACCTTAAGGGGGACATTGCCTACATTATGTCAACATTACATTTGGTTAGATAATTGCACATTATAATGTAAAAATGCATAGATGTTTTATTGGTTGAACAAGATGCACATTACCATTGGTGTAGAATACATTTGGAGTTTCATCGAGGATGACCATGGAAAAAGGGAGCATGATGGTATTGGATCATGTGTAAAAAGAGATATTTCAAGGGAAGAGTTAAAATTTGAAGAGGGCGTTGATTTGAAAGATGTAAAAATCATGGTTGAATGGTGTAATGAGAACATGTGTCATGATGCTCAACCAAATTCTACATGTTCGTAGACATTTTTGGTTAATGGAGGAAGAAAACTTGGAAAAGTATTAGGATTATTAATCTAATGGGTTCAAGTGACCTCCACTCATTTCATAGCTTAAATGTAAGTTATTGGATTGTTCATATGAGACACTTGGCATGTTTCTATTCTACTTGTGTATACTCTATTTGGAATGAGTGTGAATCACAAGAGTGGGTGGATGGTTGGAGTTCCAAACCTCTAATTCTAATCAACACATATCAGGTTGTAACAAAATTTCAACTTATAAATATAACATTATCATATGACTTTGACCATGTATTTGATCTAATGCAACCATGTAGAATATTTTTCATTATGTATAATTTATTCTCATTATATATCTTCATAGTGTCACTAAAAATAGTTTTTTGTGATACATGGCAAGTTTTTTTAGTTATTAAAGATGAGGAAAATGAAGAGGGAACTAATTAATAATTATGATGGTGTGTATAGATAAATACAAAATTGACTTCCCCAATTATAGATGGAGAAAACATTGACTATCTGACTGGGTTAGTGGTAGCCACTAGAACTTGGTTTCAATGATATTCTATAAAAAAATTAGATCAATGGTTGTTTGAAGAGATTGAAGTTCACCAAAAGATACTGCACTATAAAAATTTGATTCTTGCAGCAAATTTTTAATTATAAAAAAATCATGGGAGGCCATTAAACATGAAACTATGGAAAGTTTGGGAGTCAGACCATGAAGTTATTCTTGATACTATCAAGGTTAGTGCAGATCCTAGTGGTTCATTAGATTGAAATACATAGGTATGTTGAATTTTCAAATGTATATGTAATTAATTTTTCCAATTTTTATTTTATTTTATAGGTTTTATATATGAATTTCCTTTTAAATTACTTACTAACATTTTTTTGTAGGTTAGCGGTACGAGATAAACTTATACCTTCACATGGTTGATACTATCAGTAGAGAATTACATTTTATTCAAGCTAAGAAAAGATAAATTTTTAATTAATTAGAGTTTTAACACCCTTTAATGGTAGTGAAAATTAACTTCTAGGTTGGAAGCATTGGAACCAGATTTCTATAACCACAACTTAAACTTTGACAATATTTATTGTCAGTGTTTTTGCACTCTTGAACGGTAGTAAAAATGAAATTTCAAGTGGATTTAAACATTTTGGTAGTTTGATAATGTGTAATTTGTATATATATCTATGTGTGTGTGTGTGTGTGTGTGTGTGTGTGTGTGTGTGTTTAACTTTATATATTCTCAAGTGGAGTTCCCATAGGTAGAAATGGAAGTTGGAGCTCAAGAAGTTGTCTATTCAATGCAAAAAAGTTGAATTTTTAGACCCATCACTGCAACTTGTCCAATGGATTCTTCTCAAAATTTATAAATTATATAGGGTGATATTAGAGAGATTAAATAGGCATGGGAGGGATCTTAAAATTCATGTAAATGACTTACAAGTTTTTTTTACACGTGTTTGAACTTAGTTTAGAAATTACATTTTTCTTGTATTACGAAAGGTATTCTTGAGGCTAGAATGGGTGGTGGGTTTCTTGATCAAGCATGATGGGATGTAAATAACTTAGTATTAGATATTATATTCCCCCTTATATGTGTTTTCAATTTCAATTTTTGGTCAATAAGCATTAGAACTAAAATTCTACAACCACAACTTAAACTTGACAACATTTGTTGTCAATGTTTCTAGTTCCTATATCATACTAAAAATGCACTTCTGGGTGGATTTGAACATTTTGGAAGTGTGATAATGTGTAATGTTCATATAAATACATTATATAAGTGATATATTCTCAATTGGAGGTCCCAAAAGTAGAAATGGTAGTTAGAGCTCAAGAGGTTGCCTATTCAATGCCAAAAAGTTGCAATCTTAAACCTGTCACTATAACTTATCTAATGGATTTCTATAGAAGGTTACACCTGAGTGATCTAGGGTGAGATTAGAGGGATTAAATAGGTAGGGTATGGATATTTTGGTTCATGGAAATTACTTAAACATTTTGTTTTATGCATGTTTGAACTTAGGCTAAAAAATTGCATTTTTCTTGTATTGAAAAGGGTGTTCTTAAGGTCAGAATGGGTGGTAGTTTTTTTTAAGATCTTAATAAGAGGCCAATAAATTGTTAATAAATGTTATCCTCCCCCTAATATATTTGTAAGTATCATTTTTTGGTCAGGAAGCATCAGAACTAGAGTTATGTAACCACAACTTAAACTTTGACAACATTTGTTGTCAGTGTTTTCGCTCTCTTAAATGGTAGTGAAAATGCACTTCCAAGTGGATTTAAACATTTTAGAAGTGTGATAATGTGTAATTTGAATATATATATACATGTTTTAAGTTATATATTCTCAATTTAAGGTCCCAAAGGAATAAATGGCAGTTGGAGCTCAAGAAGTTGCCTATTAAATGCCAAAAAGTTGTATTTTGGACCTGCCATTACAATTTTTCCAATGTATTGATCTATAAGGTTAAACCTGAGTGATTTGGGGTGAAATTAAAGGTATTAAATAGTTAATTTATGGATTTCATGGTTCATGTAAATTACTTACTGGTTTCATTTTATATGTGTTTGAACTTAGGTTAAAAATTTATTTTTTTCTTATATTGGGAAGGGCATTCTTGAGGCAGGAGTGGGTGGTGGGTTTATCGATTGGGCTTAATATAAGGATAATAAAATAGTAATATATATTATACACCCCCATAGGAAATTTTATTAGTGTAATTTTTTGGTTAGGAAGCATCAGAACTAGAGTTTTGTAACCACAACTTAAACTTTGACAACATTTATTGTCAGTGTTTTTATGCTCTTGAATGGTAGTGAAAATGCACTTTTAGGCATATTTTAACATTTTAAAAGTGTGATAACATGTAATTTTCATATATAGACATGATACAAGTGACATGTTATCAATTGGAGGTCCCAAAGGCAAAAATGGTAGTTAGAGCTCAAGAAGTTGCCTATTTAATGCCAAAAAATTATATTTTTAGACCTGTCACTACAACTTATCCAACAGATTGCTCTAGATGGCTCTACTTGAGTGATCTCAGGTGTGATTAGAGGGATTAAATGGGTAGGGTATGGATTTTATGTTTCATGTAAATTACTTATAGATTTCATTTTATGTGTGTTTTAACTTAGGCTAAATAACTACATTTTTCTTGTATTGGGAAGGGTGTTCTTGAGGTAGATTGGTGGTGGGTTTGTCAATGAGGCCTAATGGGAGGATAAAAACCTATTAATAGACATTATACCCCCATATATGTGTTGGAAATTTCATTTTTTGATTTGGAAGCATTGAAACTAGAGTTATGCAACTACAACTTAAACTTTGATAATATTTATTATCAATGTTTCTATGTTCCTCTCTCCCTTTTCTCACACACTTTTGTATGAGAGTGTAATTTAAGTTTTCAAGGTGATTTTGAGGATAGAATAGGTTTGTGATATTTTCAAATATAAATTTTCAAAGATTATTTTTAGAGAACTAACATCCTTAAGTGATAGGCTTAAAAAGTAATAGAATGTTAGGAGTGAGGTGTTGAAGGTGTTGAATGAGTGAGGTGTTGAAGGGTCAGAAACTAGTCTAAAAAACATGCATTTGGCCTACTAGTTCAAATATCCCTTGAAGATAAAAATTTAAATAAATTTTAAGGGAATTTGGATACCTTTTAAAGTATATTTAATGGGTTGAATTAATGTTGGATAGGTGGATATAAGAGATAGAGGAAGTGTTCTTGAAAGTATTAAATAAGAGGAAGGCATCTAGGCATAGCCAAGCCTAGGGAATTTATAGTGAGAGAGTGTGAAGATTGAATGAAAAAATGGGTAGGTTGAATGATAGTAAAGGTTATGTATGATCATCACCAAATATGTGTAGAATCTATGTTGGTGATAATATTAGCTAAGCTCTTGGTTTGCAAAATTTTTGAGTAAATCGAAGTAAGGGTTTCATGAGTAAAACACCTCTAAAACTCTAATGATTGAAAAATAAGGTCTAAAAATTTGTGTGAACCTAGGGAATGGATATTAAAACTTATTCCAAGTATAATTGGGTGATAATAGGTGTGAAATTTTAGGTAAAGAGGACTATTTTTATGTACACCAGTAGAAGGCCATTTTTGAAAAAAGTTGTGCATAAGGTAAGATGAGTTTTTGGTTGATTTGAGTTATATAAACTTAGGTAAGGGTTATAACATGTTAAAATTTATAAAATAATTATATGAATATAATTTTTAAGAGATACAAACTTTATTTTGAGAAATTGACCTATTGGAGCAACAACTAGGTCTAGAGACCTAGAAACTTAAAAAGATAAAATTTGAGAATGAAAGCTCAATATCTTAGATACATATAGTTGGTTGATTAATTGTAAGTTTTTACACTTACACAAATACTTGAGTTTTCATAAGACCTATCCATAGTATCTTAAAGAAGAATTATTCAAAGGAAGGAAAGTAGATATGAGAGATTGGTGACTAGTTAAGAGTAGACCTAATGAGTAATTGACTAGTTTAAAAGAAAATTATTTGAGAGTGGATTTTGAATCAAGTTGAGAAAAAGAGTGTATAAGTGAGGTTTTAATTATTCATAATATTAGATCATATTAATATGATTTCACAGCCTTATAAAACATAGAAGAGCAAACTATGCATTAAGTGGTATTAGGGGATGATAAAGGGTTTTGAACAAAGATGAATCATTGTCTCATGAGTGAATATTATGTTTCAAGTTAGAAAGGTTTCATTTTATCAAACTAAAGACATTATATTCAAGGTCAAGTAGAAGTTAATCTTGTAAGTTTACTAAAGATAAAGCTGTAAAGAGGAAGAAGTAGACCATGTACATGGTCAACAAAAGGAGAGAGTAAAAAAGAGGTATTGATAGATATTAATCAAAAGGTGAGGGAAAATATAAAGGAACAAGAATCATAAAAGGCATACGAGTAGTAGGTATAGTTTTAATAAAATCTAGACAAAAAGGCATTAGAGCCAAGTGAAGGTGAAAGATCAGGTCATTTACAGGTATAATTATCCAAGTGAGAAATTTGTAGGTATTTATGAATGATTTTATGTCTCTACATTATATAAGTATGAATATTATTGGGAATGGTACTTAAGTGAATTCAAATTGTGCTAATGATTAATTGAAAAGTTGTAAATGGGTGATGAAAAATGCAACATAGATAAGAGTGTCATTAGTCATTTCCACTAAATAGTCAATTAAAAACTTTGATTTAAAAAAATATGGGAGATCAGAGATTTATAGCATTGAAAATAACAAAATTTTAATCCTCATCTATGTACAACATTAAATATGATATTTGATAGATAATAATTTGAAAGATTAAAACAACACTATAAAATAACATTTTAAATTAAAATTGAATATAAATTAGATAGATTAACATAATTTAGATGAAAACTCTAAAAAAATCATATAGGCACATGTACAATGTTAATAATACATATATTTCCATGATAGGCATACAAAAAATTACAACGTCTACCAACATAATATCTAATGTCGGGTGAATGTCATATATGCATATACAATGTTAAAAATATGTACATTGCTATATAGGCATACAAAAAAGTACATATCATGTAAGACATCCTAATCATCAAATAACCTCCCTCTCTTTACCTTCCCCAAAGAAGATTCTCCCTGGGATACCCTATTGGTAAATGGATATCCCTCTAATGCCTTAGATTGATCCAAGGTCCAACTATGGGTCCTAAACTCATAATTCACTTGAATATGAACCTATTAAAATACAAGCATTATTAAAAAATTAACATAAAATACATTCAACAAATTGTTAATAAATTAATTTTAAACTATAATAAAAAATCATTTAAACATGCACTTATTGCAAGCTCATGTTCCTGCTCAATTTATTTTTTATGCTCAAACGAGTCAGTAGAAGGCTTATTTTTTTGAATAGGCATTTGAAATAAGAAATAAACATGAGAAGTTGCCCTACTAATCATCTGAATGGGACTATCAGATGTTATGGGACAACCTTGCATACACAATACATTCACATAAGTTAATTTACCCCAAGTATGTAGTAAAATTATTGAAATAAGTCTATTTTTAAAATTCAAAATTACAAGTTAATAAATACCTCTATCAACACTTGTTTGGATGACATTGTAGCAGTAACACCTATGTGTGTCTTGGCTCACAATGATGGAGGAGTGTCTATTAAAGCCATAAATTAAATGTAAACAAGGTCTTACTTACTTTTATATAAATTACCAAAGATATATATGGAATGTTTTTCTCCTTTATTAAACTAAGAGTGTATTTAGTATTATTGTACTTGAATTTTGAGATCCTTGATAGATAAATTTAACTTAAAATTAAAAGGAAAATATACATAGAATAAATGTACATAGAGCATAAGATTAACTGAAAATTTTACCTCTGTATAAGTAAAAGGTGTCATCCTAACAGAGACAGATGAAATAGTGGATGGGCCAGTAGTTGGATCCAAAAATGTAAATAAATGCCTACATCAAATCAAATGATGTAAATGTCAACTATGACAATGAAGGCACTACCACCTCTTGGGACATAAAAAATGACATATATATTATTCAATTTATATGTAAATTAATTGTTAGTTAAATTAAATTTACAAATATAAATTAAATTTAACATGACATTTATATAAAATATACATACATCTATGTAGTAGCTAATGTTTTCACACCAAATGTGTGTGCCAAAAAATTCATCACTTATAAGTATATTATCCAATCCCTCCAAACCACTAGTGTCATCATAATTAGAAGGTCCAATGCATATAGATCCACAAGATCTATAAGGGTGGGGTTAGGTATGCACACTAGGTGGTGTATCTTTAGCATCAATTTATGAGAGCCTACTCATATTCTAATTAAGTGTATTAGTGAGTGAACTAAGTGCATGCAAAGTGTCGATCTCCATGACCTACTAAAATATAGATGGGATCTTAGGTTTAAGTGGATCTTGGATACAGATCCTTATAGGTTGATTAAGTGCACAATGTGCACCTGGTTGATCCTATGCAGAGCCTTTCCATTGGCTCTAAAACTCACTATAATCAAAATAGTTTAGAATCTCATTGAGGATAAACTAACAATAGATTTTACTCAAAAAATACAATAGGACCTCATGGTTGTTACACAATGGATAATCAAACACCATACACCATCACTCCCAAAAATTATTTATGATTAAATTATGTTGGTAGTGATGGATTGGAAATTTTTTAGTAGTTACTAAAAATGGTGCATTGGTGGCTAGGTCAATGAATAATATACAAATGGAGGCTTTTAAAAAAAAATTATTATTGACCTCACATGTTGACAATTTGTCAACATAATAAGCCCTATAACTATCTTGATATGAAGCCCATCTATCAATTTGACTCGTTATAGTGTCAATTTAACCTAATAATATCTTTAGGTAATTGGCTAGATAAGTGCAGTGGGTGTTGGTGGAAGTGGGATCCCTCATTCTCTTAATTAATTATTTATTTAATTTTATTTTACACAATGTGGTCAACTAGACTCTCCTAACTTCCTGGGGGATTTTATGGAATTATAGGAGGGTCAGGAGGAAGGTTACCCTGAGGAACAAGAGGGTTAGGTGGAGGGTTAAGAGTGTTAGGAAGAAGAATAGGAGGGTTATTAAGATTACCTATTCAAAATAAATAAATCACAAATTAAATAATTAAAATAATAAAAAAATACTAAAATTTAGGGTTAACAAGTGTAGATTTTTAGCACTTACCTCTTCTACATGGCAACATGGTCAATTAGAAGCTTCTTGGGATGAATTATGTCAAGGTTTAGCCTCACTAAGGCAAAACATGATCATGAATTGGAGGAGAGTCAGGGGAAAGAAAGAATGCTTGAATGCAAAATGAGAAAGTTTTGTGTTCAAGTTCAATTTTTATATGTTTTAGTGACATAAGGAACATGAACAAATTATTAACATGATCACGTTAATTATTTTAATTCTCATAATTGCATTATTATTTTAATTATCATGATTACTTTATTATTTTAGATAATGCGATCATGTTATGGATCATAAATTAATGATCCATAATTTAAATAATGTGATCACATTATTTTAATAACACAATCATGTTATGGGAAATGCCCAGAAAATTGTCCCCCAACTCTGTGCACATACCCTGACTTAAGAGTCAATATTGAGAATATAAAAGGTATAAAAAAGAGAAAGAGAGTGAAATAATGAAAATTGTATATGAGAGGATGGTGTCAAAAGGGACTATTAAGAAAGGTGATGAAGATGATATCTCTTTAAGATAACAAAGGTCTAATAACAAGTGTTGTCCTTACAAAGACAAGCTAAGTAAAAGAGAGGATAGTTGATCTTCAAGGTAGATAACAAAACCAAGAAGGTAATTAGAGTTTGAAGGCAATTATCTCTACATTAGATTGATATTAGAGCAAGTGATATTCTAAATTGGAAAAATTATGAATCAATTTTCAAGCAAAATAAAATGGTACATTTATTTTTTGTTAAGTTGTTCTTATTGTGTTTTTGTTATATGAGGGAAGATTAAGATGAAAAGAGTATTGTGAGTTGGATTAAGGTGCAGGTATGACCCATTGAGGTCAAAAGAAGAAATAATTAAGCAAGAAAAAATATTCTTAGGTAAAATACTTAAGAGTAAGAGAGGCCAAAATGTGGTGAAGAGAGGCAAGTAAACTAACTTGTAAAGGTAGATAGGTCCAAATCAGGCCTAGAGAGTAAAGAAAGAGGAAAGTGGTCACCCAAGTGTGACACCTAAATAATTGGTTATTGGTGACCCAAGTGAGGTAGTTGAGAAGATTGAAAAGAGAAAAATAGAGGCATATTGCATCCTTGAGGAGACAAAATACCACCTAAAATAAATGAAGTTGAAATTGAGGAAAAATTAAAAAATGGATAGGGAAATAGTTGAGTTAAGAAGAATGAGAGATGAACTAGAAATGTTTGAGCTCAAGGTCAAGTTATGGTTTAAGGATAGATAAAAATAATGTGTTTGATGCATGAAAAGAAGAGTGAAGTGGTCTATAGAGTTGATGGTCAATATGAAAAGAAAGCAAAAGATAGAGAGAATGGCCCATAGAGACTTGAAGAATAAAGAGTTTCCAAGTGAGAAACAAGAAAAGGAAGTCATAAAGAGAGTTCTAATTAAGGAGAACATGAAGGTAGACATGAAGAAGAGAGTGTCCATGATGGAGGAAATCATGAAGACCTTTTAATATTTTGTTTTAATCTTTAATATCATGTTTAAGTGTGTATGTGTAGGTATGAAAAATTGCATGAAATAGGTCAAGAATAAGACCTTGAAATTTGCAAGAGATGGTGCAAGCAAAGCATCCATAGAAAAGGATGAAAATGAAACAAGAATAAAAGTTGTGGAGATGCCTATATATGAAGAGGACAGTGAGATTTAAGTTTCTCATCATGAGGATATTGAAGAAGATATAAAGTTTTATGATGCCTTAGCAAACATTGTAGCAGAAGAAAAAGAGGAAGCTCACAAAAAATAAATGATTACAAGTAATGAAAACATGAGGACAAATATGATAATTCCACAATCATTTAAGGAGGTAAATAGATGTTTAAGTCTTAATTTTTATTATGCATATGAGAAGAGGAATGATTATATATAGGTTTGGAAGAAGAAGAGAAAAGTTAGACTATCAAAACTTACAAACAATCATGGATATATTGTGCCTACGTAGCTTGAGAAATCAAAAGATGAAATGAAAGACATAACATATAATCAAGCAGATATCAAAAAAGGAAATTTAGATAAATAATAGGTACAAGTCATGAAGGAAATGTTAGAGATCAATTGGAACAAATACTATAAGTCCAGGTATGAATAAAAGAAGAATGAAGGAGATGCTCAAGGAAAAAAATCAGTTTGTAGATAAAAGAGAACAAGAGAAGAAATGTACAAGTAGTCACCCAAAGTTTTGAAGAATAAAGTATGCATAGACAAAGGCAAGAAGGAGATACAAAGGAATGAGGATGAAAGCCATGATGATGAAGGCATGTTTCTAATGATCATAAGGGAAATGAAAGGTAAGCAAATTGATTGTGATGGTAATAGTAGTGAGTCATTTGTGATATATTTGTAAGAGAAGAGAAAGTATGAAAGAGCATGGTTGAAAGAATTAGTATAAATATAAGAGAAGGGTATCAGTGGAAATTTAAAGGTTAATATGGTGATGAAGTAATGCCAATGGAATGAGATGCATTTGAACAAGAGGATAATTAACTCTTTGGTAAAACTTGTGAAGACCTCTCAAGAAGGGAGAGAGTAATTGAGCAGTATGTTGCTATATGACAACCTATAGAAAAATATTTTGATGATATTAAAGGTATGTAATCAGTTCCTACATTTGATAAGGTGAAGATGAGGGTTGAAGAGGAAAAAGGAGAGGAAATATAATAAAATATGATGAAGTATGATGAATAAATGGAAGAGTTGAATGATATCTCATGGAGGGAGGATAAAATAATGCTAGAGGAGTTGTTTAATCCTCAAAAACATTTGTTTGCAATAGAAAATAGTGAATATCAGGTTGTGAGGAGTAATGATAAGCTCAAAGAAGAGTCAAGATTCAATAGGTACAAGAAAGGATAAGGCCAAGGATTTGGTAATGAAGAGGTATATTTGTAAGAACTATTTGAGGAAGAAGGCTATGGGATGGAAAAAATAGAGTATGAGAGAGACATGGAGGTGGTTTGTGTAGGTATATAGGTGCAACAACAAAATACATTTCATAAACATATAAAGTAAGAGAAACATGAAATGCAAGATCTCATTATAGAGAAAGACAAAGTGAAATATAGTCATGAGGAGAATCATTTAAAGATGAAATAAGATTTAAAGATGGAACATATCAGTCCAAGGATAATTCAAGACAAGGATAACCTCAAATGTGCAATAAAGCATCAAGGAGGGAGCAAAACTAAATTGAAAACTAGCCCAAGTGGCAATCAAGAAGGCACACAAGTGAGCTAAGTGAAAGGTAAGAGGCTGAATCATTTTCAAGATGGTGTTGCAACTAAAGTTATGGAAATAAATTAGGGGAAACAAGACCCATAGAACATGAAGACAAAAAATGGAAAAGTTTCATCAAGGTTGAAGAAGAATGGACAAAGAAACACATTAAGGGAAGAAGGCTAGATAAGTTAGTAAATAAAATATGTAAAGAACACATAGAGAGAAATCATAGATGGAAATAGAAAAAAAGAGAGGATAAAAATATCATAATAAAAATTTGAAAACAAGAAATAAAAAGGACAAGTTATCTTTGAATTGGAGTTCAAATTTCTCCCGCCTTGGGAGTATGATGCAGAAGCATCAAGAGATATCATCTATGGGGTATGAATCATGATGATTTTTGGGATTTAGGTGTGTGAGTTATTTTATGATGCTAATATATGTCTTTGAGTCATTATAATGTATGTTTGAACTCATTTAGAGTTTTCCCACCAAAAACTAGAATTTAAATATTTAAATGTTATAACTAGCTTTGGAGCATATTTTGGATTTTGGAAAGAATGTAAAAAAGGTTTAATGATTTTAAGGAGTCCTATAAGGTCTTAAGATGTTGTAAAATGTGTTTTATTATGTTCAAGTCTTGATGTGATAATCAAATAAAAAAACATTAAAATAATTATAACCACCACCCTAATTGGGTTGGGTGGTATGAAGAAGTTTCTTGTTTTATATTGAGATATATAAGGTTGATATGTATGAGAGAGAGAAAGAGAGAGTAGGTGTGTGAGGGGAAGTAGAAAGAGAAAACTTAAATGGAAGATAAAATAATTTTGGGGACAAGAAAATGTCCATGAGTAAGGTTTATGCTTCTCTATTTTTTAATAGTTAGTGTATGATTGATTATGTGTATTTTGAACTCAACATAGAAAGGAGTATTTTTAAAAAGATTGCATTGTATTTTTTTAAGAATTAGATTTTGGTGGAATATTTTTGAATTATTTATAAATAGGTTGAATATTCTGAAGTTCATTTTGTATCCAAGATTCAAAGTAAAGTGTGTATTACAAAGTTTAGTCTATCCACGACACAGAGGTATGAAAATCTAAGTTAGAATGGTGATTTATGATTGGTAAAGCTTAAGAATCATTAATTAAGTTAGTTGATAGATTAAAAAAACCCTAGATAATCTATTGAAAGTGCTCAAATTTATTTATTTATTTAAGAACCAATCAAAAATAATATGGTCACACATACACAAACCTGAAATTACTCAGTCCAAAGATAAGTTAAATCTAATACTATGTAGATTGCTAGACATAGTTTGAGTTTTAATAAGGTTTATATAATATTTTTTAGTATTTGATTTAGTTTGGAAGAACTTAAAACTCAAGAATCTAATTGAGAGGCAATAGAACTAGAACACAGTCCAAAAATCTGAGTACCTACATTTTTAAAGATCAAGAAAGTGATTGTTTAGAAATAATATTGAATGGCTAAGGATAAATAATTTGATTGAGAGTTTTGGTTGATGGGAATCAGTAGATTATATGATTCAAGATCATTAGTGTTGATATATATTTAAAAAATATCACACAGTCCAAGAGAAGAACACAAAATTTCAAGAGATTGGTGTATGAGAGCAATTTATAAATTGTTCAAGACTATCCAAGGATTGGATAAGGTGTAGGAGCTTAGGTTAGAATTAACCCAAAAATTATAATTTATTGAGGAATTTAATAATTCATTTTAACCTATTTTTTTCCTTCTCAGCCTCTCACTATCCTGAATAACCAAGAACTAGGGTTTGAAACAAAGATTGGAATATCTAGGGATTCCACCCTTGGAATATTTTGAAATTTTGGAATATGACTTGTTTTGATCCAATTTAAAGGATGCAATAGGTTTTATAGTTGTCCAAGGCTATATAGTATATTTTATTAGATTGTATCTTCCTATTAGACTTAAGAGACCTAATTTCCTAGAGGTTATCAAAGAAATACTACTTACCTTGGGAATTGAGCCTTGTAGCTATTGGAGAAGCAAAAAAGGCTTAATAGGTACTTAAAAATGGATTTTTTAAATGAATATTATCTATAATTAATTCAAACCTTGGAGTTTTATACTAAAATAAGGCTACTAAGGAGGTCTAATTACTAAAAAGGAAGGTAAGATCATAATACTACATTTGGATTTGAGCCACATAACTTTGGGAAAAAATGTAAGAAGTTAAAGGGTATTTTTAATTGTATTTTTTTCCATTGAGGTTTTTAATATTGTCCTTACATCAAATAATGAGATAAAATAGGGATAGTAGAGGTTAGAGACCTAAAGAATGGAAAAGTGGATTGCATAAAGAGATCATGCTAAAATTTTGGGATATTGATTTTTGATATGGTAAAGAGTAAAAGAAGACAGTGAAATATCATAGGGCACCTAAGTTAGAATCAAAGAACCATGGAACCAAAACTAGACTTTGTGACTTAAGAGTCAATATTGAGAATATACAAGGTAGATAAAAGAGAAAGAGAGTGAAATAATAATAATTGTATATGAGAGGATGGTGTCAAGAGGGAGTACTAAGAAACATGATGAAGATGATAGATCTTAAAAATAAGAGAGGTCTAAGAAAAAGTGTTGTACTTACATAGACATGCTAAGTCAAAGAGATGATAATAGATCTTCAAGGCATATAATAAAACCAAGAAGGTAATTAGAGGTTGAAGGCAGTTAGCTCTGCATCACATATGCTGGACCTTTCCTCTTCAAACATGATACACTAATTTGAGGATATATTGATTCTATATGGCCATGATTGACACATTTTATATTTTTTTGTGATCAGTTTCCATTATTTTATAGATATTATATATCTTACACATGACTATACTCATATTTCTATCTTACATAATGTATTTGATATACTATTCTACATGACATTTTACTAGTAACACATGTATGTAAGGACTAGTATGACATGATTATACTAGTTTCTTATATCACATTACTTCATTCATTTATATTACCTTACTTGAGTATACTTTTTGTTTTCTTCTTCATCTTGTTTATGGAACATTTGAATATGTTACTTTGCTTGTTGGCCATAGTGCCTTGAGTGTTGCTTATCTATTTGGTGTGTGGAAATTTTCACATGTCTTCCACTTGATTGTACAACATTTGAGAATGCCTTTTGTTTGCAGTCTCCTTATACCCATATTTGTGTGACATTTGAGTACTCTTATGTGTGTTCTTGATTTTTTGATGAGTTTTTTTTCTTATATATGTTTCCATGATTTTTATCATGCATATTATGGCCTATTATATATGCATACTATACACTTCATTGATAAAACTATTTCTACATGACACTAATATATGATTATTTACTACATTATTCATACATATAAAACATAGTTGCCTTATCCTTTTGAGATAAGGTGATTATCACTTTTTCAATCCCCTCACCTTAAAAGGGAGGAAGGAATATTATTAGGGCATGTCATAGGATAAATGACTCCACATACATACAATTGAAAAAATGAGTAGTATTTGATTTAGTTTACATGATTCAAATATACATTTAGGACATAATTCTATGTTTTGGGAAAATATTTAGGACAAATATTTTCATAATTGTGATACATATTATATTCATGTTACAGAGTAGAGGTTAAATTCTAACAGATACTTCAACTTGAGACATATTTGAGGTGTACATACAACAATTATATATACACTTTCAAATTACACATGATTATACTCATGTTTCTATCTATCTTACACAATGTATTTGACATGCTATTCTACATGACATTTTATTAACATATGTATGCAGGGACTAGTATGACATGATTATACTAGTTTATTATATCTCATTACTCCATTCATTTACATTACCTTACTTGAGTGTAATTTTTGTTTGCTTCTTCATCTTGATTGTGGAACATTAGAACACGTTCCATTGATTGTTGGCCACAGTGCCCTAAGTGGTTCTTATTTATTTGGTGTGTGGTCATTTTCACATGTCTTCCACTTGAGTGTACTACATTTAAGCATGCCTCTTGTTTTTAGTCTCCTTAGACCCATATTTGTATGACATTTGAGTAATCTTATGTGTGCGCTTGACTTTTTGAAAAGTTTTTTTTATCTTATATATGTTTCCATGATTTTTATCATGCATATTACATCCTATTATGTATGCATACTATGCACTTTAGTAATACATACAATTATACATGACACTATGATACAATTCTTTATTACATGATTCATACATATAAATAATAGTTCCCTTATCCTTTTGAGATAAGGTGATTATCAATTTTTTAATACCCTCACCTTAAAAAGGGAGGGGGGAATATTAGTTGGGCATGTGATAAGAGACATGACTCCAAATATATACAATTAAAAAATGAGTATAGTATGATTTAGTTTACAGGATTCAAGTATACATTTAGGACATAATTCTATGTTTTGGCCAAAGATTTAGGACAAATATTTTCATAATTTTGATACATATTATATATATGTTACAGAGTAGAGGTTTCATTCTAATATATACTTCAACTTGAGACATATTTTAGGTGTACATGCACTAATTATATATACACTTTCAAATTACACATGACTATACTCATGTTTCTATCTTACATAATGTATTTGATATATTATTCTACATGACATTTTACTAACACATGTATGTATGGACTAGTATGACATGATTATACTAGTTTTTTATATCTCATTACTTTATTCATTTACATTATCTTACTTGAGTGTACTTTTTGTTTGCTTCTTCATTTTTCTTGTGGAACATTTGAACATGTTCCTTTGCTTGTTGGCTATAGTGCCCCAAGTGTTGCCTATTTATTTGGTGTGTGGAAATTTTCACATGTATTCCACTTGAGTGCACAACATTTAAGCATGCCTCTTATTTGTGGTCTCCTTGGACCCATGTTTGTGTGACATTTGATTACTCTTAAGTGTGTGCTTGATTTTTTTATGAGTTTTTTAATCTTATATATGTTGTCATGATTTTTATAATGCATATTAAGGAATATTATGTATGCATAATGTGTACTTAATTGATATATATAATTATATATGACACTATTATATGGTTCTTTACTGCATGATTCATACATATAAAGCATAGTTGCCTTATCCTTTTGAGATAAGGTGATTATCACTTTTTTAATCCCCTCACCTTAAAAGGGGAGGGGGGAATATTAGTGGGGCATGTCATATGATACATGAATCCACATACATACAATTTATAAAATGAGTAGAATTTGATTGGTTTACAGGATTCAAATATACATTTAGGACATAATTCTATGTTTTGGGTGAAGATTTCAGACAAATATTTTCATAATTTTGATAAATATTATATAGATATTACATAGTAGAGGTTACATTATGATTGATACTTTAACTTGATATATATTTGAGGTGTACATTCACCAATTATAGATACACTTTCAAATTATGCATACATCAATGCACAAACCTTACCAAGATGCATTTTTGGGGATTTTACATGTTGTAACAGTTTTTTTTTTAATTAGTGCAATTGAGATTATGTTCCCTTGATGTAATTGGAAATTTGATTCTATTTTTTTGGGTTGATATGATTACACCATTTTATTCGGGTGAGATTCGATAAATTATATAAATTGGCTAGATTGATTTTCACTTGAGTTGTTCACACTCAATAGACTTGGCATAATTCATCCTTATACTAAATTGGGGGAGTGATAACCCTGTAATTCCTGTATTCACATCTCTAAGGTTCAGTTTTGAACCTCTCTCCAATAATTTAGCTATGAATCATATTTACCATGATAAACTACCAAGGGGAAACATGGTTGCATCAACACATAGGTGTACTCCTTCCTTTCTCTGTTTCAAGTATAAAATTATTTAATTTTAAGATTATATTCATTAATTACATGCATAACATGTTTTTGATTTTATGTCATTCACATACAAAACATTAAAGTTGTCTAAAAAAATACAAGGTGTGTTCTACATGGGACGATATGCTTTATTTACTTTAACCTAATAATTTCATTCTTATGCATTACTAGATTAAAGGGGGTGGAAATGTAGATGCTTAAATATGTATTTATATGTTAAAAGAGTTTTGTAAACTTGAAATACACACACACACACTCACGCACGCACGCACACACACACACACACACACACACACACACACACACACACACACACACACACACACACACACACACACACATTGAGGATCTACCCTTAAATTTGACCTTTTTCACATCCAAAAGGCTCACACTCACCACCTCATTAGGTCTAATTACTTACTTATTAGTCCAAACCTAATTATTCTTATTATTTAGATCACCTGTAACCATATAACACTTCAAATATGATATACATTCTTCACAATCAATTACATAACCTTAGAAAATCTCCTCCATCCTCAAAAATTATGTTTAGGGTAGGACAATCAATTTAACACTATTGTCCCTACTCTAATGAAAGTGAGCTTAGTCCAATTTAAGTTCCCTTACCTTAAAAACACTCAAATTTTAAAATCTTTTGAAGTGTATATGTTGACCTAAGAATGTCATTAATTCCTCCACAAAGACTATTTTAAAATATCTATTATAAATATAAGTCAAAGCCAATTCATTTAGAAATATAGTAGACATATGGAATTTATCATTAAAGTTTATACATATTATTGAATTTTAAAATGCACAACTAAGCTACTCATCCCTATTCTTTCATATTTACATATCAATCATAGGAATAGTCATACTACAAGTTTGAAACATTTAAAATACAACCCTTGAGCCATATTTTTCAGGTTAAAAGCCAAGAGCACTACATGAATTTTCATATAGTATATTTCACCCTTATACACACACATTCCCACACATAGGGAAAAACTACATAAGTTTGAGGTCTTGTTTGGAATAATGGATATGTAAGCAACACCCATTGATAAGGGGTATTTAGGGTCACCTTGACACTATGAGCCCACTAACGTATTTTTTTCAAGGTAACCTAATATAAGGTGGAGATGTAGGGTTTGAGATATAAACAATAATTGACAACATATGCACAAGATCTAGATACATCAGGTGAAGGTGAACAAACAACTCAAAAAGACCCAAGTGGTAGTATCTTTCAGTCAATAACATTTCATATAGTGTATTTGTATTAATATTAGGATAGTAGCAATAACGTAAGTGTCTACAAGGAGACACAAGTGTCCAAGAAACCATAAATAATATTTTTAGAATTTGACAACTATTTCCTAAATAACATACAATATATTTCCACACCTGTACATCTCATATATATCTGCACATCATTGCATAAGTTAAGTATTATTTATTCTTAGTGATTGTGTATTTAAAATACTATTAAGAATTATAATTTCTAATTTAATATTTTCATAATTTAATTATTATTTATTCTTAGTGATTGTGTATTTAAAATACTATTAAGAATTATAATTTCTAATTTAATATTTTCATAATTTAACATTGAAATTGAATATCATAAACTAAATTATTTAATCAACTTACTTTTAGGAACATGTTTTCTCACTCTTGAATAAAATATTCCCCCATGAACCCTTAAATTTCAAAATAGGGTTAAACATTATCACAAAAGTTACTTGAGTGAAATATTGTATCTCTATCTTCACCAATATATGCTGATATGACAAATACAAACCTAAGGGGTTTGACATCAATGGATATTATGATTGACATATATACAAAGGACATTCAACTCATATATGATTTAGATTGTAACATAATATAAAATATCTAATTAGAAATAATATTATTGGGATGAATGATATCAATGAACCTATGAATTATTTGGTCACACAACCTAATACAATTCTTAAGGTATTTTGGATCCATTTCCAAAACACAGGGCATAAGAAAGTATGACTAATCTTAAGGTACACATGACTTACCAAACACATCCTAATTCAAATTATTATGATATTATAATGAATACAGATTCTATAGGTGGTATTATTTTTACAATATTAGGTACAAAAATTCAAAATACCCATAATTAAATTTTATGAGCATGAGCTTATTGATTCTAATTTTACTAATGTGCCTTTGTTCATACATGTTTTTCTTGACTCACATCTGATACACAATGTTATGGTAGATAATAAGAAAATTAAAAACATATACATTATGAAATTGCTTAATAGTATTGGATACACACATACAAAGTTTATGGGTAAAACTAATACAATCAAAGGATTACATGGAAAATGAAAAAAAATCTTGAGGGGCATTGTGATACCACTTATGATAGTTCTACTTAGTGATTAGTTTTTATTGATACTAGGGAATTAGACATGCTACTAGTATGTATATGGACACATAAGATATGTGAAATAACATATTAAGTACATATATGCTTGAATTATATCTATACGAATAGATAGGTTACAATTTTTTGTATTCTATATGAGTATCCAATCCATCTCAAACATTTCCTCAGCCACTTCCGTTATAACTTATTGTATAAATTACATAGGATCATCATATGAAGTAAATTTAGAGATAGGTGATTGATATTCTTTGAATACCCATCCTAAAACATCCAATACATCAACTATTTATTTGATTTCACCATACATTACCTACTTTTTCATGTCTAAAGATAGTTGTATAGAAATATTGTGAGCATGTTCTATAAAAAAACACCTAAACATATTCCTTAAATAAAAATCTATAGGTTAATATGAATACAATTTAACTATTTTGATAATATTGGAGTCCTATTCTTAATTTAGTTAAGGGTCTAATTTAATTAAATTAGTAAATAACATTCCAATAATTAAGCTACTAGTTTGTATAATTTAATTGTAATTCGAACCTTTCTAAAAATAGTAATAAATGTGGAAAAAATAAGACTTAATTGGAAACAGACTGAGATGACTGAGATAGGGTCTAAAATTTGTTGTGTAGGACTTGGATAGTGTAAAAAATTAGGATCTAGCTTTCATTTTATGAAAGGATACGAGCAAAAAAATAGGACACTCTAGGCTCGGATGTTATAGTCCTCTTCTACAACTCTTGTCCAAAAAACTTGAGTTTTTAGGGGTTTATTCATTGCCCCTGTGTGAGCTTGCTTATGAAATTTTGGATGCTATATGTCTACAAAACTCCTTATAGAGCTGATTTAGTCTTCAAACCCTAGACTCCGTTATGATTTGATAGAATTTGAGATAGAGGGGTGGTTAGTGTGTGTAATATGCATTAAACATGTATCCACACCCATTTTGTGGGCACACTCCCTATATACCAATACTTCAAAGAGGGATAAAGACATATGTAGTTCTCCCACATCATGTACTTTGTGAGATAGTGTATATGAAGATGTAAAATGTTAAACTAGGTGTGTTTGAGGTGGATAGGGATTGGTGTGAGGGTTTGAATAAGCTTGTAACTGTATTAGCTAGTTGTATGTAGATAATAGGGAAATATGCTTGAGTATTCTTACTTATATTCTTGCTTGCTTTTTGACATTTACCAACCCCCTCTAAATAAACTTGAATAGGATTTTATAAATATCTGTTGGTCATGGGTTGAATGTATTCATGTTAGGATAAGAAGAAGAAGGATAGGGACTAGAAGGAAATGACTATTGGAGCTAAAAATGCACTTGGATAGGAGTGCCAAAAATGGACACCCTAGGGTATAATGCTATAGTCCAAGTTGGTCACTATTATCTTGAGGGTAAGGGACCTGGGGGGATGGAATAATAATTATAAATGCTACTAGGATGAGGTGGAATCATTGTCTGGAAGTCTATGGATGACTGAAATTAAAGAGTAGATTAGTTCTTATTAGATATTCTATATCTAAAATAAGAACATAAAAAATTAGGTAAGAAAAATAGGAAGAGAAAGGAATTAATACACCTCACAAGTATGCAAACTAATACACAACCTATTGTGGTGTTGAGTGATCCTGGATGATGTTGAGTAATGCTAGGTATGTGTTATTCCAAGAGTAATATTAAGAATGGAGCTGAGTGCTCAATTCCCTAAGAGTGGTTCAAGAATGAAAAAGTTGGACCTTTGGCTCTATTATTTCCCACTAAGTGAAGCTATGTGATCATGCATTTTTTAATTGATGTTTGAACTATGTGTCTAATCCCTTTGAATAGGTGGCTCAAAAATATAAAGGCTAGTTAGCCTTTTGGATCCATCATTACCTTATGAACTGAAGCTATAAAATGATATTGGTATGTATGTGTGTTGTATAAGATGACTCATGAATCCCATGAATTCTCTTTAATTTGATAATGTGGCATGGATAGCTGAATGTGTACTAGAAACTAGGCCAATCTTGGCTAACTTAGAAAAGATGGAGATTAGGCTTGCATGAAAGCCACTCCAAAACTTGGCAATAGGCTTATGTGAAAGCCACTCAAAAATTATGCCAACCACCTACAGATGTAGTAAGGCACACAACTATTAAGAATACTTGGGTAATGTATTAAACTTAGAAAGAAAATAAGTTAAATGTGTCATGCACATTACCCCCAATCATTGGTGTTTGAAACATGGATTCTGATCTAGAAGTTATACTAAATACCAAATCTAAAACTAGAAGTCAAAGCCATTATGCTATGCATGATGCCCCTTATATCTAGATTCTCGAAGAAAAAATATTGAATTTGAACTAGTCTTTATGTGATAAATCTATAGCTGAACCTACATTTTTGTCTATTTCTAGAAAATATAATTTTGTTGTTATTTAGATTGGAGCATAAAAAATGGACACCCTAATGTCTGGTGTTGTATTCAAATCTTGGTGCTATTGTATTGAGCTAATTTTGATGACTATTTTATGATTATCACTATTTACTTGGTCTGTTCTACCTAGTTTGAAGTCTAGATACTATTCTAAGGTGTTCTAAAAGCTGATTTTTAATTGATAGGAGCTCTGATCTTTGTGACAAAAACCTCTATTTATTTCCCCATATTTTGAGGGTAGGAATGAATACCCTAAAATGACTATCCTCAAAATAAATATCCTTGAAAGTATGTTATACTACAAAAATACATGATAGATCAATGATAATCAACAAGATATCTCAAGATATAGCATGGTTTGTATGAGATATTGTTAGATCAACAAGGGTATGCCTAGATAGATATAATAATGTAATAGCATGTGTAATATAGTGAGATAAAATGAGAAGCTTGGTTAATTTTTGGTTATCAAGGAGGGATGGAGTGCCCATGATGCCCATCATAACATCCACGAAAGCAAGATAATACATGATGTGGATCATTGGATTGCAAATAATTGAAAAGCAGTCAAGCAACAAGCACACAAGGCAAGAATAAAGAATCATAAAAGAGTGGCCAAGGGGCCAAGAAAATAAGGGACATGGGAACATGTAACTCAAATTTGAAAGCAAGCATACAAGGCATGTTCAAATGCCACATACACATACAATTGGAAATAAGCAAGGTTGGCACGAGGGCCAAAAGAACATAGAAGAGTAAAATCAAATGACATTGGAAAATGTCCTAAGGCACATATAGGATACAAAATAGGAACCAAGAAATACAATCACATCTAGCTATACAAAGCAAGAAAGAAAATCATGTAAATACTAGACATACAATCGTATCTAACTAATCAAAGCAAGAGGTGAAATTATGAAAGACATGGAGTACAAGACTAGGTATATTATAAAAAATACACAAGTGATATATACTAGTGGCTATCGATAGAGTAATATGTGTAAGCTGGTAAGTAATGTACATTAACATGATAACTAGAGTGTGTGGTGTAAGAATGACATAACTTGGATTGTGTAGTCATGTAGAAGATGCCCCTAGTGGGTAGCTATATCGATATGTGTCTTGAATATATGAAGTAGGATGCCCCCTCAATGGGTAGAGTGAAGCAATCAAAGATTTGGAAGTCACTGCACACACTCAAAAAAAGATCAAGTGAAGAATGGTAATGTAGATAAATTGACAAACAATAACATAAAATAGTAAATGTAAGTCTAACATGGTAGTAGAAATGTGAAGCATGGATAATGCATATAATTGAAATGGTTTTGGATTTTTTAATTATTTGAGTGTTTTTGGATTTTTTAAATTTTATATTATTTTTGGTATTTTTGATATTTTGAGTTATGTACAATCAATCATAAAGAAACTATGTATAAGTAATACTGAGAAGAAATGACACTAATCAATGAATGTCTTGGGAGACTCCCTATCATGGTGTCCTATATCAAACAAAAGAAGCTACATAATTTTGAAGCATGAGGGAATGGCTATGAATATGACTCTGAATATTTTTATTCATTGTTAGCATCTTGGAAATCATAATAACCTGTATTGTTCCACTCATCATTATCATCTTGATTTTAGAATAATGGAATGCTAGTGTTGACTTTTGTTGTATCTAGATCTTTTGCTTTGATAAATTGTGTATATGAATGATTTGCCTTAAGATGTTCAATAAATCCCAAACCTTGGTGACAAACATTATCAACTGTTAGAATAGGAGTAGTGATGCCTTAAGCCTGCTTTCCCAACCCTTGACCTTAATAATCAAACTATTGTAGATATTTTTGACTAAACCCATGTTGATTTAAAATTTGAGACTCATTTTGGAGAGTTATATGTGAATATTTTACATTCTTTACCTATGCTTGTGGTATTATTTATTTCTCTGATTTTTCTTTTTGATCCTTTTATTGTTCTGAGTTATGCTTTGATAACCACTTTTGTATTGTTTTTGAATTTGACCCTTTATGATTGTGTTTCTATATCACCATGGATTGATTGATTAAATTACCTTGTATAGGGTGCTCACTAATAATTATTTGTTGTATATGTTTATTTAATGCCAAACATGAATCTGTGTGATGCCCATATATTCTATGATATGCATAATAATATATGGATATTCTCACATGATGTAGAGGAGGTAGTTTGATCAACTTAGATTTAATCATTTACCTTAGTATCTCAATTGAACTCTTATTTTATCTTTCAATGAATTTTTAATCACTAGTTGTAGATTTAATTTGTTGTGATTTCTTGTTTTGATATGTAACATTGCTTACAACCAATTGACTAGGTGAAGGTGCATATACATTATTGGCACTAGGATGCCTTTAAGGATTTTATATTATAATCTAATTTTCCAATGTGATCTTGTCATGTAATATCTAATTGTGTGTTTGTAAATCTGAAATTACCTTGCTCATACTAGTGATTTGATCCCTTAGAGTCTCACAAGTGAAAACCCTAGTTGCTTTTGATTAAACATGTAAGGACATATGTTGAAGATGGTTTGAAGAAGCTATAGGCTGAATGTATGCATTAAGAACAATAGTATAGGTTGCCTCAAATTTTGGAGGGGTGATATCATGGACTTGGTTAGAGGGAAAGTAGTTATCACCCTCTTGGAGGAGAGGAGGAAAAGGAAATTATTTCTTATGCATAAGATATGACATTGAAACTTGATAGGTGGTTGTTAGCTTATGCAATGGATCTTCTAAGTATGTAAGGATTTTATTCTTTATTTAATTACACATAATATAGAGTTAACATGTTAAATAAGTAATTAGAGTTATATATCAATATGATTAAAAATAATATTCCACATGAGAGATAACAAACAAGGGATAAAGAGCATGGGATTTTTCACTAATGCATTAAATTTTTTGACTTGTAACATAACCTTTATAACATGTTTATAAAAATAGAGTTGGAAATTATTCTTCATGAGAGAGAGATTATATGTAAAATAAATATTGAACTCTTGTACATTTTTATCAATAAATTTTGTAATATCATCCCTTATTATAATAAGTAAGCATGAAAGGGAAAGAATTAAGATTTGAATTAACATATGGTAAACTTCATTATTCATATACATGATAGGACCAAGTATGAATTCCTTACTATTTGCAAGAAATGTTATGAAATGAGTGAAATCCATTTTTAATTTTTATGTAAATAAAAATATGCAAGGTTATACTGTAAATACAAAGGGACCTAGTGAACTCAACTAGGGTTTGAAAGAAAATGATTTACAAAATTACTATGGTAAATTTTAAATATAAATGTGAATTTATCATTTAAATATGTAGGAAAAAAATCAAAAAAATATTAGAAAAAATTAGGACCTAGTATAGGTAACTAGGGTTTGAATGAAATAATTTTAAAAAATTACTAAGGTAAATTTTAAAAATTAATATGAATTTTGATTTTAAATATGCAAGAAAAATTAGAAATATACTGAGAACTAGTATAGGCAATTAGGATTTGGAAGAAACTGATTGATTTTTAAAATTACTATGAAATTTTTAAAAATTAATGTGAATTTTTTATTTAAATATGTAGGTAAAAAATTAGAAAAAATATTGGAAAAATTAGGAAGGAATTTTCCCTAAGGTTTTTATGTGCAAATGAAACAAGTCTGGTTTACCAAATGATTTAACTATTTTGAGAATATTGGAGTCCTAATCCTAATTTGGTTAAGGGTCTGAGTCAATTAAATCAATAAATAATATTCCAATAATAAGATACTAATTTGTATAATTTAATTATAATTTGAACCTTTATAAAAATAGTAATAAATGTGGAGAAAATAAGACTTAGCTAGAAATAGATTGAGCTAACTGAGACAAGGTCTAAAATTTGCTATGCAAGACTAGGACATTGTCATAAATCAAGATCTAGCTTTAATTTTATGAAAGGACAAGAGAAATGAAATAGGACACCCTAAGGTCTAACACTATAGTCCTCTTCTTCCACTATTATCTAGGATATTTGAACTTTTTGGGTTTTGTTCACTACTCCTATGTGAGCTTACCTATGAAATTTTGGATATTGGATGTTTACAGAACTCCCTATAGAGCTGATTTAGACTTCAAACCCTATAATCCATTATGATTTGATAGAATTTGAGATAGAGGGGGTGTTAGTGTGTGTAATATGCATTGAACATGTATATACACCCCTTGTGTCGGTATGCTACCTACATACCAATACTCTGAAGAGGGATCAAGCCATATGTAGTTCTCCCACTTGATGTGATTTATGCAATAGTGTATATGAAGATTAAAAATGTAAAAATGGGTATGCTTGAGGTGAATAGGGAGTGGTGTGAGGGTTTGAATAAGATTTTAATTATATTAGCTGATTGTATGTAGAGAATAGGGAAATATGTCTGAGTAGTCTTGCTTGTATTATTGCTTGTTTTGTGATATTTGCCAACCCCCTCTAAATGAACTTTGACTAAGATTTTATAAATCTCTATTGGTCATGGGTTAAATGTATTCATGTTTGGTTGACAATAAGAAGGATATACCGAAAGGAAATGACCATTGGATCTATAAATTCTCGCAAATAAGAGCACTATAAATGGACACCCTAAGGTCCGGTGCTATAGTCCAAGTTGGGTGCTATTATCCTAAGGGTATGGGACTTAGGGGATGGAATCATCACTAGAAATGTTGCTTAGAGGAGGTTGAATCACTATTTATAATGCTATGGATGACTAAGAATCAGTGAAAAGATGCCTATGAGGGTCATGAGAGCAAGAAGAAGGGACCTATAGGTTGGGTGTCACAAGCCACACTCAAGTTATAAATTTTCATATTTTATATGACTACAGAATACTAGAGATACATGATGATTACATGACCATATTGAATATGATGATGATGTTATATATTTTATAGTGAATTGTCACTTGTATATTTCAAGAAATGATATAAATTTTACTCCTCCCCTCATCTTGTAAAATATACACTGATTGATCTAGGAATTAAAAGTGAGCATCCCATTGATGGGATCATAGGTTGGATAGGACATATTTAACATTCAAAAAAACACAAAATTATAAACAAATAATACTATATTAAAAAATTCAAAACTAGGAGCTATGCATAAGTATTTGAACAAAAAATGGATTAATAGGTGAATTAACCCCATTTAAGAAAAACTAAATAAAATAAATTAGAGTACTGTAAATGACATTTGGAGAAGAAAAATGAAATTAAATGACTAAAATAGATAATATGAAAATGATTGAAATAAGGCTAACTATGAAAAATAATGATAAACTTTTATTTCTCCTTGATTGTTGATTGTGTTGACTAACAGATGACTGAAATAAGATGCTATGCTATACAATTACCCAAATTTTGGATATGATATTTTAGGATAAAGGATTAATGAATAGGTATATAATTGAATCCTACTATTTTTAATGTAATTTAATTATATATTTTTTCATAAAACTAAAAAATAGGGCATGATCACTTGCTATAGTTGGATTTACATCTATATGTGCTGATTTGACCTTTAAAGATGTGCAAAAGACATGCAAATAAAATTTAAAAGGTTCAAATAGAAATATGTCTTTCTATGGTTTAAAAACATAAAAATATAAAAATGTGGAGTGTAAATGGGTTGAGATGACCCCAATCACCCCCAAAATGACTAAACATTGCATACTAATCCAATAGTCTAAGAAGAGAAATCAAGCCCACATAGTTCTTCCACCTAGAGTGCTTTGTGAAATTATGCTCTTTTCACTATATCAATGCATCTATAATTGAATTGGATACTTGATCATGATTTACTTAGGGATAGATAAAATTGAATTGTGACTTAGCTAAGGATTATTTGAAATTATTATAAATAGAATTAGGAATAATAAGGAACTTTTGCTCAGTGTGCAATCATGTAAATGTGCCTCTATATTGAAATTTGTGAGTGGAATAATAAGTGACTTGAGTATGCCTTTATATTATTAAAAAATGGGTAACCAGATGGTAAGAAGCTTAAAAACATTGAGCATGAGCTACGAGAGAGTTTAATTTTAAAAAGTGATCATTAGATAATAAAAGACAACATCCCATAGGGGCAAGAACACACTATTGTCCCTATTGGGTGTTTTTGTCCCACATATACATGTTTAAAGTTTAGGAACACATATGTTTAAAGTAATTTTTAGTAATAAAAACATGTTTTTAAGAGACATATGACAATTTGTAAAATAGATAGGACCTAATATGTGTTTAGGATAGGGTGAAATGGTAAAATATGTACTAATTAAGTGCACAAGATACTTAAGGATAAAAAGGGGTAAAACTAACATGATAATGTGTTCATGACTAGATTTGGGTTACTAAAATCCCCCCACCCTGACATTTAGTATATAAATGAAATGTATAAATTAAATAAAAAATATACCCTAATGTGTAAGAGACACTTTGTTTTTGAGATATTACTTCAATCATGCAAGGCACTGAACTTTTTGGCAAATCCTACAAAATACATGAAGTAGCTACATTTTTATTTTGAAAACTAGAATCTAAAAAATATTGAATATAAAAATCACTTGAATCTTGAAATTTTAAAATTAGAGCAATGGAGGAGTACACCCTATTGTGTGAAACCAATGTTAATTTTATGACTTTTTCTTGCAGATGATACTTCTTTGAAACATTGGATAATTGGTGATTCCCATGAAGCACTTGAAGAATATTCTTTCCTTAATTTAACCAAAGGATAATTTGGGGGTGATCAAGCCCTAAATTTAATTCACAGTTATATAATATAAATAACACCCTTTGATGGATGTAGAAAATTCAATTTAACTCAATTGGTCTTTGTAATCCCAAGACATGAAAATGGTCTAAATATAAAATGGATTCATAGACATAATGCTATAGGGCACTAAACCTCTATGTAAATAATTATGCACTTAAATTGAATCAATAACTAAAAGTGGCTTGTAGATTCAATTCCAACTTTGTTCTTGAATAAATGATAAAAAGGGGATGGAGTACATTAATATTCCTACCATGTCTGCAGCTTAGCAAATAGTATTTTAAATTTTTGAAAAATAACATAGTATCCATGAATTTGTATCATGCCCCCATTGTAACTATATAATTTTTAATATATGTAGATGTCTTATAAATTATGAAAATTATTCATAATCCTATATCATGCACTCACAAGTGTGTAAATTTTTACTTTGATCTTGAAATAAGAGTGCATATGAATGGCGTATACACCCATAATATATGATAATGAATGAATTTTGACCCACTTTTCAACTTGTGAAATTGTATTTGTGCCAAAAATGACTTTTGATCTTGAAAAGTATTATTTCAGGTATGAGAATTACACTGAAATGCCCCCATTTTGAGTTGATAGAATTGATCCTTAAATTCAATCATCTCAAAATAAAAGTTTAATACATCATGCATAGTATGAGGTAACCATTGAAAAATGTTGCATATGTGAAAATTATGTTAGCATAGTAATCATTGTATCATTTGAATTTTATATGTAAACATATGAGGAAATACTTATATAAGTATTGAAATGAATATTATAAAATCTAAAATTACTATATTAATGTTATTAGTGCATGATATGGATCATATATCTCATCAAACTTAAAAATCTCAACAAACACACAATCAAAATAATAGTAATGTCTAACAATAAGGCTAATGGCCACAGACAAGGGACATGTTCAAATGTCTCAAAGTGAATTAATAAACATGCAATGGACATGGAAGATGCCCCAAACAAAGGATAGTTTCACTGTCCCATAATAATAGCGATAAGGTCTAAACCAATGAACATGTATAAATTTCATGCAAAACATAGGTCCAATATCCAAAGCAATGGAAATGTTCAAATTTCACACATACCAAACAAGATCTCATAGAGATGTTAAAAAAAAATTTAGACAAGGTCCAAGGGTCACACACAATATATAAGCAATATCTAATCTACTATGTACAAGTAATATCATCAATGGAACATATATTTAAAAAGGTAGTTAAAACCATGAATATACAATGTGATCATATGCTACAAAATAGTATATTCATATACATGATGCAAACTATAAATTTTAGCAAGGCAATTGTATATAGTATAAAGCTAAAGAGTATAAAAGTTATAAAATGATAACACCTATGCATATCATAAACTATGGATAAAATACCCCTATTTTAGCAAGGATATAAAGTAAAGGAAATTCCAACACATTGAACCTTGTAAAATTTTGTATATATTGCATAGCAATCATAGATACTATTGAGATTCATGTGTGCTAGAAAAATAATATGATATCTACTAAACATGAGATAAATAACATATTTCAAAGATGTAAACTACATGTCTAATAATTACTAGGTGCTGATTTTGGATTTGTTTGGAATATTTTGAATGTTTTTGCTTTTTGAAATATTTTATTTTTTGTATTTTTTAAAATTTTGAAATATAAAAATAAGTGGTTATAAGAAAGGTGTTAAAAGTAGAATAAATGGGAAAGATATAAATAGTTTACAACATGTGTCAATGTTAGATATACACTAGAAATGATTGTATAACCATGTATAAGAAATATTCTCCAATTATATGTGAATTATAGCTTTGATAAATTTGTGGGATACCAAAAAATGTATGTGAATGATTTATTGTACATCCTTATATCATCAAATGTACACTTTTTGAAGTATATTGTATGTATAAACAATATATATTTTAAAACTAAATAATTTACATGAAAAATAACAATTTGTATACTGAAACTAGGTGAAAAAATAAAAAATTAGAAGTATTAAGGATATGTGTTTAAAACTATGATTTTTGGGTGGAAACTAACATAGGACATGGTTGATCAAATAGGACAATCGATTATGTCTTGTATCATTTGATGTTATCCTTACATAAAATGACATCTTATCAATGGATAAGGTGAAAATAGAGAGATAAATAATAGATTCTGGAAAAATTGATCATTTTTTGAATTGTTTAGATCTAGAAGGTAAAAAATAAGAGCCAAGAGGCCAATAAGTCAAAAATATCCAAGGGACTATAATAATTGATTAATTGATTGTATATGCAATTAAATAGAATAATATGATGCAACGGTCTTAAAGCTATGTACAATCATATTTTTTTGTTTTTTGTATTATTTGAATGTTTTTTTTTTGAAATTATTAGAATATTTAGAAATGCAACAAACTAACCAATGTTCCCATTGAGATAATAATAAATCAAATCTAGGATAAGTTCAAAATGTATTACTTTATTTAAATTAAATGTATCAATTTTGCCTATATCATAATTAGAAAATGTATCATGTACAATAAAAAAGATATCTAGATCACTATTTGTGTAATCTTATATAGGATAAGTAGTTTCAAGATATTTAGAATGATGTGTAATAACATGAGGACTAGTAAAATATTATGCCAAATGTTGATCTACATGTATCACTAGTTTAGGAGACATTATGTGTGATTGTAATTATTGGGAATTAGAATCATGTTGTCAATAGATTTACTTGTGCATTGGTTGATTTTGAACCATTTGTACCTTTTTCTAGCCTAGTTGATTATAAAAAAATTTCTTAGGTGAAATGACTATAAACATGCTTTATGTGTATGTTTGTGTTGATACATACATACATATCATTGAACTATGATGGTGGATGGGGTGGAGGAAATACCATAGATTTAGAGGTTACTCATATTTGATTCTTGAAATTTTGACAACTTGATTACAATGAATGTATTTTAAGCATATATGTACTATAGAAGGTACAACATATATATTTTGTAACCATGGGCATCCCAATATCATATAAAATACCCAATTTTATGATAAAAATTGAAAAAGAGTATATAATATAGTAGGGCCACTTGAATACGTAACACGATATTTCCAATAATGGTTTATCTTTTCCATTGAATGTATTAACACTTTTAGTAGTTGCTTGTATGTTATTTTGTGAATATCCCAATGAATAAAGTTATGTTTTTCATGCATTATCACTTGATACATTATCAACTAACACACTATGAATAGGTTATTGATCAATATATGCTCATATACATAAATCATGAAAATTAGAATCATCATCTACTATCTCAATATCATCAAAATTAATCATAAGATGTGGTTGAATTTTTTAATTAATTGTACCAATAATTCCATCCAAAGGATGATCATATGAATAATGAGGTTGAAAAGCATTATAACTATTATGTAATACTAAATTTTCCTTATTAGTGTCATGATTAGTAAGGGTTAATTGAAATTTTTTAATTTAACATCTTCATTTTGTTTAAGTTTAAATTCCTCTATAAGAGTGCCTAGCCCAATAACATTATTGTCAATAAGATCCTGAATAATATGTTTGAGCTTGATAAATATGTTAGTATACTGACCATTGCATAGGTGGTAATCACGATATGCATTCTTATCAAAATATTTTCATTTGAGGTTTTTTAATATATACTTCAAATGGTGGTGGCAATGTAATAATATTGCCTTCAAGTAAATTTTTTAACAATTTGTGAGGTGGTTGTGGCAACTTATAAAATTACCTTCATGGTTGATCTAATAAAAAAATTGTTATTGGGTTGATAAATAACATTAACTGTAATTTTTACATCTTCTTTAGTATCTTTTGACATAGATTTATAAGCATCTTCACTTTGAAACTTAAATGTAGAATTTTAAGTCGATGTACTTGCATACTTAAGCTTGTTTAAAGCAATAGTCTTGACTTCACTTTCTCATATTATATATCAAAGCTCTTCAAATGATATGCATTCCTTTAAAATAATTTGCTCATGTAATAGTTCAAGAATTTTTTTTTTAATGTCTTTTAATTAATTATCTACCAGGGTATTAGTCAATTTTTCAAACATGGTCTTGTAATAAAGAACATAATCACTAACATGTTCATTAGTTCCTTGTTTAAGATTGCCAATTTGTGCATAAGAAAGTTTTTCATCAATGCTAAGAGAGAAATATTGAAGGAATAAATATATTAAAGGATTGAATTCTTAGATTGAATGGATATGTAGATCATAAAACCAATGCAATTTTTAATATTTTCAGCTTCAAAACAACTTGGTTAGTTTTTTTTAATTGAAGGCATAATCAAACATGTTATGTGAAAATATCTAAAATTATGTTATGGATCTATTTTAAATTCATATAATGTAATCCTAGGAGCTAAAAATCTTAAATTTATAGGGTATCATGTGATATAATGTGATAATTGGTTATGAAGTAAAGTTTGGGAATACAATCATTAGCTATAGTTCAGTATGCATTACTCTAGTGGCAACACCTTAGCTTGAGAAAATGTAATAGTTTCCTTGATGAATTGTGTAGTAGGTGGGTGCGAGTAGAGGTTACTAAAGCATCATAAAATGTTAAGGACAAGGATAGTTGTGAGATAGTTCATGTGCACAAAACAATTTATCATAAAATACAAGAAATTCAACAATAGAAATGTAAGATGCATTAATAATTTTGCATTATTGAGCAAATTAAGAAAACCTAGTATTGTATGAATTAAATAATGCAATAAAAATAGTTTAGATAGAAATCAACCAAGATGTTACACATAAAAATCCATGAAAGGAATATAACAATAAATCATACAGGTAACCATAACCAAATAATCTCTATTGATCTCTTCTTAAAGTGGAACCCCCTTCTTATTACAAATAAAAGTATATATAGACATTTCTAATCTATTACTATTCATATTCTTCTCATACTTAATACCAAAAGTGGAGTGTTTCCATATTATATCTTATTAAAGCTCATAAAGATATGACAAAATAGACCATACAATGACAAAATGAGTTCACCACGCATGAATATCACATAAATATCTTGTGCAAATTTACAATCCATGTTCTTCTACCAACACTTTCTCAAACTTAAAAGGTTGTATCATCATGAGACAATGTCATAGAATCTTTGAGAATGCACAAGCTATAGGGAGATGAAGAAATGGTTGGACTAGTAAGAGTCACAATAATCTCTCAAGGCATCATTTTTGGTTTTCACCTCTTACATACTATTTAAGCACACTTTTAGGTTTCAATTAAGTAGCATACAAACCTACCACCATTTATGGGTTTTCATTAGGCTGGAATAACTAGGTGGTTGAACTCTATGGGTTTTAAACCATCCTAGCCCTGCTTATATTACTAAGTCTTCCCCAATATAAATTTTTCAAAATTTGTGCTCTATGCAATCCTTAACTCGAAGGTGGTGGCATGGACATAGATGAAGGTTGAAAAAAAGTGTTCTTGGATTCATATTGAGTATCCTTGCACTATGTGATGATCTATTAGATCTTTAAAAGTGGCCCATAGGTAGGTGTATTCAAAACCTATGCAATTAAGCTAGTGAAAGGAGTTAGATATGTTTTATATACATTCCAATCCAACATTGATTGTTGTGTCAAATGTAGTAGGGTACAAAATGGAGTTTGGTATTTGATGATCTATTTGAGTTCTACATCATCAATGATGCTTAATGTAGCCTTGGTGTTCTTAACTCTTTTATGAATCTTTCCACTCAGCTGCTCCATCTTTTTTACATGTCTTTGATCCTAGAGGCCAGTGAAATAACTATAGAATAGTTGGCTCTACCATTGTATAAGGTTATCATACACATTATCCCTAGAATTTAATTATTCTTAGAGTTCTTCATCCCTCTCCTCAATAATTTTAGTGTGGCTTGCTATGGTTGTTTTAGTTGTGGTGGATTTTGTAAAGTTTATGCTAAAATTGGTTCATGTAGTATCCAACTACTACTTCCAATCAATCAAGTTGCATTCGACCTATTGGACTTGAACTATGGCAAAATTGAGCATACCTTGGTACTCCTATGGAAGAGTGATGAGTGTGGAAGCCTCAAATTTGACATCCTAGCCCAATTTTCCCAATGCACATAGTTTTGCATTATGAACTAATCTTTTATTAATTTAGAGACAAGTGTCTTGAGTCTACACTAGTCAGATATCACTTGGTCCTTGATTACTCGAGTGACCAAATCTGGACAAGTATCCTGTATGAGTTTTGTAGCTTGCTACAATCAAACCTATAACTTGATTTTCTCAACCTTAGTTTGATCAAACTTCTGCTCTGACAAGGTGACCTTTTTTGCGATGGACTCTTAAAATGCCATAGTGCCCTCCAACTGCTTCATCAAAGGTAACCTAGAATCATCTAATGATGTTTTTTTCTAAAGTGGTATGGCTACCAAAGTTACTACAATAGCTAAAGGATCTTGTCATGTCATGGTCATAATTAGAAGGGAAAAGGTGGTGCATCAAGCACCCATAATTAAAACATCCTATAGCCAAGATCCTCTCAAAGATAAGGTTAGTTTCTACTCACTTATTATAATTATAGATTTGTCTTCTTATTTCACTAGTTGCTCTAACCCATATTATTAATATTTTTTAGGCACTTGTTGTTATTGTGCCTTGGAATATTCTTCAATATTCAGTTGTTATTCAACATCCTTGTCTAGCTTTCTATTTACTTCTTTTACTACTTTCCAGTTTAGTTGCTCTTCCTCAATTTTTTTTTATTCTTGTTCCTCTTTTTTATTTTTTTATTATTCCTTTGTGTGTTATTTCTATGCATGCTCTTCTTCCTTTTGCTTCTCTTCAAGCATATCAACCTTTTCTTGTTTAGCCTTGACATACACTTGTGCCTATAGATCAGCCTATGACTTAGCTGCATGTACTTATTCTTCCTTTACTTGAGCTTTTTATTTATGTAGGGCTTCAACTTCTTCTTTCTTATTCTTCATATTTTTTTTTGCTTGCTACTAGGTGAGAGTGGCATTCTCTAGAGCCTTTTTGGTCGATGCCTCTGCATCTTCCCATTGCTTATCTTATTATACCTTGGCCTTGATTATGAGTGTAGCCTATTTATTTTTTTTCTCTTCATTCATAATTTTCTAGTGCACCTCCTATGCTTGATTTACTACCTTAATAGATTCTTATGCTTTTTTTACTTCCTTAGTATCCTATAGGTGTTGATATTATGTGTTATGGGCTTTTTTCTTAGCCTCGAAACATGCTTGCTCAACTTGTTACTATTGGGCCTAATCCATCTGACACTTATTTTCTTCTTGATGTATGTGCCATTCTAATACATGATCTACTTCTTCCTATGAAGCCTTTTGGTCTTTAGTTATAGGCTAATTTGGTATTAGGGTCTTGTTATGTGGGTGGTGAATCAATCAATTAAATAACTAAGCTATAAATAAATGCTTTATTTCACCCCAAAAGTAACTAGCCTACATTTGGTTGGTAGTAAAGTCAAGGAAGGAGAATGTTGCACTTCCTAGATAATGGAAGCATTGGCTTCAAAATGTGTGTTCTTTGAGAGTAGGAGAAATCTTAGCTTCTCATTAGGTTCAAGGTCTACACACTAGAATCTCCTAAAGATTATCAGGTAGTGGAGTAAATATGTCAACAAATATGAAAGTGGTGGAAGGTTGTTACTCAAAAAATTTGGTCATTATATGCATTTATTCATCCTCTTTGTGCATAGTGTAAAAAAATATGGATGTCAGGCATGTTGGTGTTTCCACTCAAAGACTTGGAGGGACATTCTTATGTACTTGAATTATGGGCACTACCTTATAGAAGAAGAATTTCTTCTCCTCCTTTTCATATAGGTTGCTTTCCATATCTTCAAGCATTAAATGGTACACCTCCTACTTGTCAGTCCCGATATGAGGTAGGTCATAGGAGTTTATGATTTATGTTACCTTGGGGTCATCCATACAAGTTTTTGTACTCTTCATCTTGCACTTCAGTAGAGGTAATGATTGTTATTTAGTAGAGAGCTTACACTTTCCTTTCTACTGCTATGAGGTTATGGATGTACTAAAGGAAATTATGTGCCAAATGGTATGGTTTGAAGAGGTGTCACATGTTTAGTTATATATGATTTTTTCTTAGTGACCTCAGCCGGTGCTATGGCCATGGTAAAAAAATATGGTAGAGGTCTAAATTGAAATCTAGGTAGCTCGTGTATATGAATTAGAATGCCTTTTGGAAGTAAAGTGGGAACAACATATTATCCTACGTACTATATGATGTCTGATGACACCCATGAGTGTGACACAATAAGCTCCAAATACTTCTCCCACCATTTATTAAGCTTGACCTCATGAGTTAGGGTGTCATGCTTAGGTGTCCATATCAAATTAAAAAATTATTGCACTAGATAGTATTCAATTTTTGGGTACACCTCTCCTTTAGGGGGCTTCTATCGAGTGAAACATAGTAGAAAGATAAAAAATTAGTATTGGAAGGTTTGTTTGGAAGTTGTGTGGCACTTTCCAATATTCATAAGTAGATATTTTGTAAGTTCTCAAGTGAATTGAATTAATCATTATGGTATATCATGTGATGTGTGATGTCAACCACTCCTTTGGGAATTTTCTTTGTAGACTTGGTGGTCCACTAAAATCTATGTATAATGCACTCAACCAAGATGTACACTGGTTCATCTTAAATATATTCAATTTGGATTCCATTACACCCTTGGGCATACATATCTCTAACTTCCTAAAGGATAGGTGACATTCTTGACTTATAGGGATCAATAAAATCACCCCATGTATACATGCCCAAAGCTCTATCCATTATTATGATGTTAATGATGATAGTGAGATCTAGGTCGATGTCAATGTTACCCTTATTATAGTGACTGAGAAATATTTTCATAATATCCCCCAAATCATCAAAGGTAAGAATCAAAAGTAATTTCTCTATGTTTATGTTTTGGAAATGATGTGGGGCTACAAGAACAAGTGGTTGTGCAAAATCTATTGGATCTGGTCAGAAAAGTTTTTGTTTTATAGCTTAAAGGTAATCAAATAGATATAGATCATTAAGATCAATGCCCATTTCATCCTTTTGGGAATCTATAAAATGTTTAATGAGATAAAAATGATTCATGGTATCTAAATACTAAAAATTAGAAACTTTTTACTTTTTATGTTGGATAAGTTGTCTCAACTCTAGAACTTTAGCTTGTAAAATGGTTACAAGAATGAAATTTAGACTCATTCTAAAATATTATACCTTTATAGTTTTCATGCCTATTGGGTTCTATATAGATGTCATGCTAATTTTTCCCTTTCATATCAATTTAAATTCTAATGTGGAAAATCTTATAGTAATAAAGGTGGTTAGTTGTTGACACATGTGTTAAGATATACTATTATATTCTTCATTGTCTATACTAGGGTATGTATTGATGATGTTGAATGGATACTATTTTGGTGAATATTAGATCAATCAAACCTAGGCTTTGACATTAAATACTTGGAATGATCATTATATAGTTGAGTTTTGGCTGATGTAACTTGACCATACATTTTTCAGATGTAATTGCTTTATTTTGCTTTTGCTAACATCAACAATGATGTGCCTAATTTATTTTGCACATGGATGTCACATGCTATACTTGTTATCATGTTTCCAAAATATGGTGAATAGATAATCTAACCTACAAACACACACACACACACACACACACACACACACACACACACACACACACACACACACACACACACACACACACACACACACACACACAGAGAGAGAGAGAGAGAGAGAGAGACAAAATAATGCACAAGAAAACATACAAAAATTGGAAATCCTAATCTACTCAGTGCTACTTAGTACCCACCCATTCAATAGAAAGAGATCAATTAAGACTATTAGTGGTAGGGTTTATGCCTACAAGCATTTACCCATCCTGGTAGAATGGTTCCCTACAAATATCTCAAAATAATGGTTCCTTGTGATATTTTATGTATAACGTAAGGCCCTTTTGACCTGATCTATAATTTACCTAAAAATGCTCTGCAGTGACTATCATATTAAAAAACTAATTTATTTTTATGGATTCCTTATGTCACAGGTTCTTGTCATGCCATGCTTTCTAAATTTACTTATGAACTTCCTACATCCAAGATGATCTATGTTGATACTCATCAATCTAATTCAATTTGAGAAAAGTGTTTATGAGAGACTCACAATACCCTAGTCTCATAGCCATTGCAATGCACATATTGGGTACAAAATATTCCATAGGCATTATTGATTAAATCCCATATACTGATTGAAATGGAGTAAAACATGTATCCCTCTTATAGTGCATTTGATAAGCCTAAAGTATTATAAGAATATGAACTTCCCAATCATCCCTATTAACATTACATGTCTTTGTCAACATCTTTGCCAACACTTTATTAGAAGCCTCAGCTTATTCATTAGCTTGCAAATGGTATGCAATACTTTTATGATGGGAAATCATGAATTCTTTAGTAAGATCTTTGATAGTATTGTTCATGAAGTATTTCCCTTGATCATTGATGAGCTTGATGGGGCATTCAAATCATGTGATAATATTCTCATAAAGGAACTTTGCTATGTCCTTCACCCCATAGTTGGGAGTCATAGTAGCTTCAACCTAACTGGTAAAATAATCTATCAAAATGATAATATATTAATATTTGTTTCATTTACTCAAGGTATTAATAGGTCCTACAAAATCAATGCCCCACTATTCAAAAGGTTGTTTAGATAACAAAGGTTACAAGGGCATTTTATCCTTATGGTATGGCTTACCCATTCATTGACATACATCAAAATGTTGTGTTCCTCTATGCACATCATGAAAAATATTCAACCACTATAATAAACTTTGTAATAGTTTATGTGTAGTATCTTCTTTGGCAAAATGATCTAATATTATTCCTTGGTGTGCTTCTTATAAGAGCTATAGATGTTCATGTTCCAAACCTACCCTTCATAGTAATTTATCCTTCCCTAAATGATATAAGATCCCATTTATAATAGTATATGACAAATATCTGGTGGAAAACTACTTTTCTCTTTATTGATAGTGTGTAGGGAATACCCCTTATTCTAGGAAATTAACAATTGTTTCAAAATTCTCAAGTATCATAGAAACTCACAATATATGGGCATCAAGAGAATCTTCCTTTAGTTCTTCTAGTTATTTTGCATTTGTGATGTGATTAAGATTATCTATCTCAACATTTTATCTACCTGGTTTGATGTTGATGTGAAATTCAAATTTTTGAAAGAGCATCAACCATCTTGAATTCATCTTCCAAGTATAGGTTTATTGACTAGGTAGCATAGAGATTGATGATATGTGAAAAATTCAAATGGTGTCACAAGAAGATAATTTCTAAATTTATATAGTGTAAAGACTATATCCAGTGCTTCCCTTTCAATTGTCATGTAATTCTTTTCTATGTCAGATAAATTTTGGATTACAAAATATATGGGGTAGTCTAGTCTACCATCTCTTGACTATGCAAGCACAACACTGATTGTAATACTATAAACATCAATGTGCATATGAAATGGCTTACTCCAATCTGGAAAGACTAGAATAGGCATAATGACCAATCTTTACTTTAGTTCTATAAAACATGTTTGACATTAAGATGTCCAAACAAACTTTGTACCTTTACACAATAAATACTCTAATGGGGAATAAATGGATGCATATCCCTTGATGAAATTTTTATAGTAACCTATGTGGCTAAGAAAGGATCACACTTCTGTTGAGATGACTAGTGGGGGCATACTAACAATGGCTATAGTTTTGGCCTTGCTCACCAAAATCCCTTCATTACACACAACATGACCTAGTAGGACACCAAAATATGTTAAAAATAATCACTTTTTCAAATTCAAGGCAAAACATAGATCTAAACAAAATTCTAGCATCAGGCATAACTTAGACAAGTGATCTTTAAACAAAGAGAAGATTACTCAATCATCTAGATATACTTTTAGGAAGTCATGAATGAAATCCTTAAAGGTAGTCACCACAACTCTAAAAAAACTACAAGTGCATTCTTGAGGCCAAAAGGCATTACCTTGTATGCAAATGATCCCCATTTCATGTCAAAAGTAGTTTTAGCTCTATATTTTTTTATGATGGGTACTTAATGACACCCATTGAACCCATCTACGAAGGAGTAAACTTCATCACCTACGATAGATTCCAAAACTTCATCTGTGAAGCATTATAAAATATTTTTCGAATCAATGACAACTTTTATGAGAAAAAAAATATAAATAATCTATCTCTCCTCTATTGATTTTACAATTTATAATAATATAAGTGAAATATCTATCATCAATTCTCAAATTTATATTAAGGTATTACTGATGTTTTTTACATGATCTGAATTACCCCTATTTTTATGGTATTCAGATCATATTAATACAAAATAAGTAAAACACTATGGTATTAAATTATACACTCATATTAACTATGATAACATTGAGGATTGTGTGATTAATGGCCCTGAGATGTTTAAGGAAATGGAAGATCAAGTCAAGGTTGTAAGGAAGTACCCTATTGAGGTAGAAAATAGGTAAAATATATATTTTTAATAGGAAATAAACTACAAGTTAGCTATCATGTATTATTGAAAGTAAAACCCAAGATTAAATCCATTAATTTAAAAAATATTCCAAATTATCCCACAAATACATTGGTCATTCTAATTTCTTGGAGGTGATTAACCGAGTTATTATATAATTTCACTAACCCTATCTTTCATTCAATTACACATTATTTTTATATGTTTCTTTCTTGAATAAATATATTTTATATCTCACCCATGTTATTTATTGGAAATATCTATAGTTTCAAGATCAAGGAGTTGTACTAGTAGCGACATTGATGGTGTTTGAGACTCGTAAGCTTCGCATGGGAAATAAAGAGGTTTTTCAATGCAAGGTCTAGTGGGACCAATGTTTTAAATAAAATGATACATAGGATAACTATTCAAGAAAAATATAAGACTTTACCTGATCTCTTTTCTTATATTTTATTTTTATTTTTATAAAAATAAATCAAGGATTATAACTATGTATAGTGGGGGAAAGGATGTCATAACCCATTTATTAACACAGCTTAGAAAAATCCTTTATTAATTATATAATTTCAAGGGTTGTTATTATATTTCACATTTAATTTTAAATGTCAATATTGCTTATGTACAAATTTTAAAAAAAAATATAGTTGTTAGCATTTATTTTATTTTGTAAGTTATATCATATCACATATTTTATAGAGTGAAATTAGAGTCTTTATTATATTTTTTATTATCAATTACTACTTATATTATTTATATTGTATCCATGTATTTTTATTTATGCTAAGGTGGATGTAGGATAGATCTCCCCAGCAAAATGGCATCACCCATAGGGAGAGTATCAATGAGCACAGGGAGGTAGATAACATACTAAAAACTTGGTTATAGAGGAAGGATAACTTTACACACACCATATGTTATCGAATATTGTGTCAATTTTTTAGTTATATGTTTCTTAAGAAGTTATATACATGAGTAATTATGTGTTTATATATCCCCATATTATTTTTATTTTTTACTGATATTGATCCCTTGTTAGCCATAATGAACTAATTATATGCTATATTGATTAGATGGCTTAGTAGGATTACATATGTTAGTTTATATAAAGGATTTTATACAATTTCTTGGCCATTTAGATTTTTAAGTGAGCATTTTATATATATGTTCAAAGTCTTGGTGTTATTTTTAAATAACTTGACCACTTTATGGAGCATATCCCAAGTTATTAAAACATATTGTAAATTTATTTATTGACCACATAAGTCTTAGTGGCTAATAGTTTTAATTCCATTTTTAAATAATTTTTAGAGTGGTGGGTATTGGAGTATGCAAGGGAAAATATTTTTGAGAGTGGTGTGTATTGGAAGTCATTACTATTGTCTTTCCAAATTTGAGCTATTATAAGATATCATATAAACCAATTTTATGGTAATGGAAGATTTTTTTTAATATTAAATTGAATATTTAAAACTTCAAACCATTGATTCAAATGAAAAATAAAAGGATACATCAATTGCCCCAGGAATTATGTAGCATGCTTGCAAATCTAGGGAACTATATTGACCCTATGATATGGGGGACTATTTTCTAAAATGAATGAGGAATATGGAAAGTTTTAGATCTATTAGGCAAGATTATCAATAATTTATTGGAAAATAAAAGGAAAAATGGTTACAAGAGACTTAGCTATGTTGTCCCTAAAAAGGAAGGGAAGAGGATTCAAAAGAGATTCGAGCTTAAGGAGGGAGTGAAAACCCTCAATTCAGATCCTTCATGTTAAATCCTATTTTAACTTTGTAGGCATGTATTCATTCACTTCTAATCCCTATTATTCATTAATTTTGGGAGAGGTAAAATACACGATGATATCCTAGTTGATTCTAGTGAAATGCTCCAAAAAAAAACATGCCAAATGGGTTTTTTTTAATCATAATAGGTCATAGATAAATGTATGTATCATATTTTTTAGTATTTTTTACTTATTAGATAAAAACATGAATGGACTTACTATCTAGATATGGAAATAGTTGCTTATGACATTGATGCCCTAATTATTTGATTTTGTGGTAGTAATAAAAACCTAGGGTTTAGTGTTGTTTAAAAATGTGTTAATAGAGGACACAAACCCTAATTTCTTAAATAATAATAATCATAGTTAGCAATGAACATGTAGACCTATAGTCTTCATCATAAATAAAAATGAATGAGTTTAGAGTTTTAGAAATGAAGGATTCATAGTGGTATACTCAATTATTGTTCATATTACTAGCCTACACCTTGATAAAAGTAATCTAAACCTAAAGGGTTACCTAGATAGTAAAGGTATTGCATTACTTTCCTCAATATATTGTTAATGTTTCTTGGAAATGTTGCATGTAAATGTTTATATTTATCTTTTTACATTATTGTCTAATTTCCTCAATGCAAGTGGTGAAAATTGATATAAATATATGAGATTAGTCTTGGTGAATGAAATGATTATCCTTAGATGTTATAGTTGTTTTAAGAGTTTTAGATAGCTATACCATGAGGTTTTAATTTCTTTTATGAAAATTTTTCATCATTGAAGCTAACTTAGGCATGAAAAGGATCACTATACCCTCTAAGATAATATTTAGAAATGTCTTTTATTATGAGGGTTCTATTGTGTTGATAATTATTGAGAGGTTTTTACATAGGATTTTTTGGGACTTATTCATCATTGTGTTATACGAATACTTATTTTATTGCATTATCCAATACATTTACCATCCCTGACATGATGAATGTTTGTTGATTATTATTATAGTATCTTATCATCACCACTTTAAATGTTGATAGCTTGGTTGTATAAATCCTAATTTTAGTGAGTATTGAATAATGATAATAAATGGAACCATGTAAGGAACCTTTTTGAATTAAATATTAATAAGTTTAGACTTGTGTTTTGTAAGTACTTTCTTTAAAATAGATAATTGATTGATGTCCTATCCTTGTGCCCTATGCATTAGTTTATTTAATAACATTATAAGGATTTCAAAGGTGGTTTTAGGGTGAAAATTATCCTTTGGGACTATTTTATAGCCTATCCTAAACCTTTGGAAACATATTTGGTAATACATTACCTTATATTCCTAGTGACTAGATACTTGTTGTGTACTGAAAGCTTAGTTTGATGGGTTTTTTTAAGGGATGCAAGTTTATGTATACATTAATATTTGACAAGCATTAATTCATTTAATACAATTTTATTTTTTTAGTGTTATAGGATTGTATGTTTCCCTCTTTCATAATTGATGTGGTAATGCAATACCCTTCTATTTGAAGTTGTATCTAAAAAAAATTGTTAAGTTGGAATGAAATAGCGTTTAATTTTAAGTTGTTTTCATTTTTTAATTATGTTTATTTAGAGGCATACAAAGCCTAGTTGAAATACCATGAGTATATTGGCAATAACAATGGGAAATCTGACAAATTTATGAGGGAAAAGGGATGGCTAAGAAAATTTATTTAAACCCTAATCACTTTAGAGATTATAAGATGCAAGAGTATGGTGTGGTGGAAATAGTAGAGGTTATCATGGTAGCATTAGGCTCAGGCTCAACATCAGTGCTTGAGGCAGATAGATATAACAGCCAAGTGTCAAAAGGGTCTTTAGGTCTTTGTCATGCCACTATAGGGGAAACTCATACCCTGAAACCTCCCTCTCCACCATTTATTGTTGAGGAAATGATGGGAATGTATCCTATATATGTGTTAGGTGGGCATCTCAAGTTTGTTAAGGTTGCTAGAGTTGATGGCTTCAATGTTGCTAAGTCTTTTGTTGTTGAATGGGAGACCTTGGCCAAAGATGACATATGACCTTCCTTTGCTGATATGGTATCCAAGAAGCTTCTCCATCAAAATTTAGCACTATATAAAACTTTCCCCACTATTTTATTTGTAGAGGAGGAGTTGGAAACCATCAAGAGCAAGGAAGAACACCTGCCCACCCTTGGCATGATGTGCTAGTTCATAGGCTTTTGGCCAAACCTATAACAACTCAATGAATGGGTATTAAAGAAATGGAAATATATGGTTATTAGTATGTTTCTAATTTGTCCTTGTGAAAAAAGAATTTTTATTGTGATTTTTGACAACATTGAAGACAAGCATGCTATTTTTTAGTAGTTAATTATAGTGGGAATGGGGACACCATGTGTTTATGGTGCAACCATGGCACTCTAATTTTAACTAGTATATTTTTAATTTTTAATTTGAGACCCATTTGGATTAGTCTTCCAAATATTCCTCTTCAATTTTGGGAGCATGATTTTTTATCAAGCATAATATAATCCATTGGATAATTTTGGAGTGTTGATCCCAAAAACCTAAAAGGGTTTTAGTCAACCTATGCTAGGATTTTAGTGAATGCGGATATTACTAAAGTACTACCTACACAGGTAGTACTTAATGTTAGAAGTAGAATCTAGATGCAACCCATTGACTATGAAGGTCTTCCCTTAAAATGTCATAGATGCTTCTAAATTAGACATTTGGTAAATGCATGTTTTTCTCTTAAAATTAAAAAGAGAAACTCTAGGTGGAAAGAGGATGGTCGTAAATATGATACTGTGCAACCTATAGTTGAAAGAGAAGAAAGTATCCCAACTCCTATCTTGGTTTTGGATGTGGATTCAAGGATACAATCAGAGCATGGGTAAAAATTAGACCTGGTTTAGCTTGAATATTTAAGGGTACAATATGAACATGGGTAAAAATTAGATTAAGAAATCTTTGCTATGAAGAATACTCCTTTGGCCCATGTCGCTTCTCTAAAATTATAATCCTCCTTTTTTGAAATAGCAGTGTTTTCAAATGTGTCCCCTAAAAGGCTCACTATGGGAGGTAGATATTGGACTATTATGTGTAATAAAAAAGGAAACAAAGGGAAAAAAATAAATTGCTCTTCTTAAAATGACCCTTGTTAGCATGGGTCATAGTCTCTTTGGACTCTCTATCTTCCAACTTGTTTGTGGCTAATATTTTTTGTTCGATAACTCTTGTTCCTCCTACCTTTGAAGGTAGGATTATTTGTATTTGGAGGTATTATCCATGGGTAATGTTTCTTGTAAACCCTTATTTTTTAGGGTCTTTATTTGGATGGGTGTTTTTGATGGCCTTTCAATGGTTTCACTATATTCAGGTATGTGCCTATGGGTTGGTTATTTAAAAACTTTTCTATTTGGGCTAGGGGCCCCTAATAAAAACCCCATACCTATCTAAAAAATCAATGGGAAATCTATTCTTGTTGGCTTTCACATAATTTTCATATCACTTCCATAAGACCTACATTTAATATAATTGGAGGTGGTTAATGGTGAATTTGAGATAAATTTACTACATGAACTAATGGACATGGGTTTACTATGTTTATTTAGTGTCTCCCAAAGCCCTTATAGTAAGGTTACATATTAGTTTAATGTTTTTAGCCATATCTTAAGTCTCTCTAAAATGTAATGATTGTAGTAATAAATTTTTATTATTGTGCAATCTAGTTCACTTATGTGTCACACATAATCTTTAGATAGTTCAAATCCTCTAGTTCTATCTGATTTGGGAGATTGTGTTAGTGATGTGGACCCTATTTTATATGGTTCTCAAATGTTATTTCTATTGTATCATTATATATTACACACTCATTTTAAGGGTTGGGTCATTAATAGTTATAGAGGTGTGTAGGGATATCTTAATGTTACATCCTAATTTACACTTAAGGCTTTGTGTTTGGAGGAAAACATCCACCATAATGCTCTCCCTCTCATATTCATTTTTTATAAGGTAAGTTTAATACTTGGAAACTTAGTATTATAAACCCATATTGAGTTATGTCTTATATTTATAGATGATTTTTTATTTTTGTAGTGCATTGGTGAGATAATTGTAACACAACATGATATAAGCATCTAATTTATCTGAGCAAATGGCATAAGTTTGTTCCCCAAACTTATTTTTATTTGTGAATTTATTTATAAGCATCTAATTTATCTGAGCAAATGGCAACTGAGAGATGAAACCCTAGGTCAAAGCTTCCCTCAAGAACTTGTGGGAGGTAATGAATTTCCCTTCACAAACCAAGATGTAATGAAATAAATGACTAAGTGAAAGAGATTTAGAGGTTTTGTATAGGTCACTCAAGCCATGTGGGTCCTTGAGGAGAGCCTTAAAAATGTGTCTTTCACACCTTTGATTAAGGCACTTTGTAATAAATATGATGTTTTTGATCCCAACAGTTTCCTAAAGGGGATGGATGGGAGAGCATACACACAATGTCTTTCCTTTTTCTAATCAAATTTTATTTAAAAAAATATTGAATATAAAACTTGGACAAATGAGTTCAATTTTAAGCACTAAAACCAAAGTTTGGTGATGTTTTTTTGGCCATTTGGCCTTATGTTTTGAACTTTGAAAGACAATCACAAAACTTAACCAATAAAGCACCCTAAAGATTTTATTTAAACAAATAAATGAAGGATTATAATTTATTTTAGATATTCAAATGAAGTATAAAAATAGTTTTGGCACTTTTTTAGGTATATCCTACAATAAAAAGGTTAGCACTTTGTTTAGCCTTGAAGCACATTTATCAAATGAGGAAAGTAACCTTGAAGGGCAAAATCTGTCAACCCAAAGGCAAAATCTCAAGAAATAAAATGCATTATATTATAATTGGTTAGAAAAAATCTAAAATAAACTAATATTAAACATATGAACACCTGAAAACAACAAATTATAAGGCTAAAAATAAAACATAACACAGCACATAAAAGTTTGCAAATAAAACATAAAAACCTGTAGTCAATATTTTTAAAACAAATTTTAAATTATAAATAATTTTAATATGTTGTAAATAACTATAGGGCTCACTTATATGAAAAATTTTAGGTCCAAAAAGTCAATACAAAAAAAAATATTAACTATGTTCTATCCGTTTTTACCAGAAAAATAAAAAATAGAAAGTGACAGTCACTAAAATAGTCATAACTTCTAAAATATAAAGATATGTTTTTTTAATTTCTTAGAGAATATAAATAACATATGTATATATACCCTTAAAAATATTTAGAAAAAAATATTTATTAAATAAAAATTTATTAATTATTTATGGGTTGTTTTTACTCTAGCAAAGCAAATATAACAAAAAAAGAATTAAAACTATGAATGCAAAGAAATTCGTTGGTTATGCACTCATGAAGATATTCCTAGAGCAAGTTACATTCTGTATACTAATAATTTGACTCAATATAGGATGGTTAGTGTCGTGTTATTTCCAAAATGAAAACAAATTGATAAAATCACAATAACTAGCATAACATCTCTAGGCCTGTCACTAGAGAGAACTTAGTTAACAAAACAAAATAGAAAGCACAAATAAAATGAGAGATAAACCTTATTTCACCTTCTTTGGATGCTCCAAAATTATTTTAGTAGTGTCTTGATTGGTTTTGTGTTCATGAAGTCTACATCAATAGAGTGTGGCTACCTCCATCTCTCCTTGGCACCTTGTGTGGCTTTGGCTCAATATTTTGGCATTATAACACTAAGATGTAATGATTTTTGAATTCATTTGGGAATTATAATTTTTGCATAAAATATCTTAAAATTCAATATGCAAGGCCTCCTATTATATATGTTTGGGATGGTTAAAGGATCAACCATGACCATCCATCTCAAAATTGAGATGTGTGGCCATAAATGAATCCAAATATGAAATTCATTATACAAATATCCCCATTAATATTTGGGATATAGGGGAATTGAATAGGCATGGATGGTCTTACTGAGGCATGGGAGGGGTTAACCTTGATTTTTTTGCATTTATGGTCTAGGGATGTTTTCCCAAGAAACAATGTCACCTGATGATGTATTTATTCCATATTAATTTCCAAAAAGAAATTATTCAAAAAGTTCCATGGAATTATTAATTAGGCTCACGATTTTTTTTAATTATCTATTAAGCATGATTAGTCACTATGCTGAAAATTTTGGCCCTTTGGTGCACAACTTAATCAAATTGGTCAAAATATCTCGTTATTGGCTCAAAATTTGACTAGATTGAAAATGGAAGTCAATGTTAAATGTTTTGGAACCATATTCCCATTAAGGATGTTTCCAAAACAAAATAACAAAGGCATGTGTCTCATGTAAGATATATGATAGAAAAGAACAATCCAAGGTACTTAGGTACAAAATGGCTATTTTGACTCGAAATGATTTGATCAAAGGTAGCTAGCCCATAAATTATATTGCCCCATTTAGGGATACTTTGGACAAAATTGGCACTTGAATATGTTATTTTAAAATATTTTAATGTGATTTAGTGTTTTTAGACCAAATTGTGCATTATGATAGAATTTGGTCAAAAGCCTGGTTGGAAGTTATCAGTGGCCAGATTTGGGTGTCTATAGTTTTCCCCTATTTGTGAAGGTGTTGCAAGATATACGTATAATAATGTATTCTCAAAGAATGAAAAGGTCGTGTATGCCTACAACTGTAACACTGATGAACTAACTTTATGATGCCCCCTCAAGGGAATGGTTGGCATAAGTAGGATAACAAACTGTCCCTCAAAAAAGAAAGAAGTGAAATAAGGGGACCAAAGAAAGGAAAATTATGGGGTGAGAACATAATGAGTTTGAAAAATTAGTCAAAATCACTAATAATATAATTTGGTGTACAATGGTTTGCCCAAATATGGTTATAAGTATTGTACCTCGATAGTGGCAACCTGGTATGATAACACAATATTTTTGCCAAAAATAGATATAATCATTGAGAAGATGGAGCTGCCCTATTTTGGATAGACAAATAAGATAACAACATGCCCCTTTATGGGCAAAAAAAGTAAAGGGGTGATAATATAATGATTTACCCAAAGGTAGTTAGAATCATTGAGAAATGCAGGTGGGAAGGTGTATAATTATTTACCCATAGGTGGTTATAATCATTGTACCCTAATTATGGAAAACATAATTGATTGATTAATGATAAGGGTAATTTAACATAGAAGGTAATGATTAATTGGAACAACTTGCTAGTAGGGAGATGCTCATCTGAACTGCCAAAGGTTGACATTTTTTCATGGTTAATTATTATGTTTGGGATATGATTGGGATTGAATCAAGATACTGGTGTCGAAGAGATGTTGATGCTGCCACTATTGAATAAAATTTATGAGGCTAAGGTTTGTTGTATTACATGTTGGTAGGTATCATGGTATAAAATCATGAGGACTTGGCCAAAATATACATAAGGACTAACTCTTGTAATCTAATACTCAAATTAAAACAAGGCACCAATGATAGAAACCATGATGCCAACGTAGATGTATAAATATGGATGGATTCAAGTTTAAGTGCATGCAAGGAATCAACTAATGAATACAAATAGATTGAGTCAAGGCAACAATGTTAAAAGAAAAATAGGCACACAAACAAACAAATAAGTAGAAACAAACAAATAAATAAATCAATTTAAACCATATAAACAGTGCTCCTAAAAAATAGGCATCAACTTAACAAACTAATAAAATGGGGGAATAGAAGGGAAAGGGGTGGTTGATTTGTCTCCATATGCACTAGGCAAGTGGATGTTGCCTACATAGTTTCATGGACATTATATCCATCAAAAACTTCAGGCCAAATGTAGTTCTCATAAGAAATGGGAAGAAAATGATAACTGGTGAAAACAAACAAAATGAATGTGATAGAAGAATAAGAATGGTCTTGAAAAGTGATAAGTGCATGGGAGAAAAGACCAAAAATGATGGGGAAACTAAGAAACAAGTGATTTTCTTGTAACTTAGTAAGGATTCCCAAAATCCTTAAGGCAAAGAAGTGGTCAATGTTTTTGGTTTTTTCTAACAATTTTACAAATGTTTTTAGAAATTTTAGAGTATTTAAACTCAATCAAGAATGATGAGACAATAAATGATTAAAGATCATAAAATGGTGAGAGCATTACTTAGGTTGCTCACAAAATAGTGAGAACATGGCTTAGGTTGCTCATAAAATGGTGAGAGCATTTAAACTTAGGTTGCTCACAAAATGGTGAGAGCATGGCTTAGGTTCCTCATAAAATGGTGAGAGCATGGCTTAGGTTTCTCACAAAATGGTGAAAGCATGGCTTAGGAAGGGTAACTGAGATGACCTCAACAAATATCAAGTACTACCTACATATTCCTAGATGTAAAGTCACTATAGTTTCACCCTATAGTAGAAAAATTCAAATAGTGTAGCAGTCAATTCAAATAAAATAGGAACAATTGGTAGAAAGGCATAGTATGACATAACAAATGAAAAGTTGGTATGTTAAGGTTCCATAAAAAAATGTTTCCCCTAGTTTTCCCATAGGAAGTTATAACTAGGACATAATGGCCAATATCAATGGTACTAATCTACCCATAGGTGGTTATAATTAGTAGTAAGACTAGTGGTATGAAAAGAACAACAAATGAAGGATGTAACTACCAAAACTTCTGTCATACTGCTCAAAAATACCGTCTCTATCTAGAATGCTTGAAATAGCTAATGAAACTAATCAGACTCATTGGTAATAAAAAGGTGAAACCAATGGTGAAATCAAAGGTCAAATGGGTTAGGTAGATAGGAGATAAAATATGGTTGGTCGATAAAATAGAATGGTAAAATAGATAAGTGATAGGCTTGAGAGAAATGATAAGAATGACATTCACACAAAGAAGAATAGTGATAAAGTGGCACAATAAAAATGGTCCTTATAGGTAATACATCATAGTGCTCAAGCATAGTACCACTTGAAGTGAATAATATTCATCAGCTCAGGAAGTTCATCTCCATTTGGTGTGGTCAGCCTATATACTCCCGATCCATAATTTGTAGTAATGATGAAAGGCCTTATCTAGTTTGGTTTGAATTTATCTTTATGCCTGTTCTCAGCCATGGTATTCTTTTGGTTTTATTTAAGAACAAGATCACCAAATTCAAATGTTCTATGCTTAACACACTAATTTTAGTGGCCTTTGAGTCAGTTCTGATATACCTAAACATTGTTGAGCATAGCTATGCATTTTTCATCAAGTAGATCTAGCTCTTGTAGGTGAGCTACTCGATAGTCATGATAATCTAGGACATGTTTGAAATATATGCGTAGTGAAGGAAACTTGACCTCAATGGGAAGGATGGATTTTATACCATAAATAAGTGAATATGGAGTGGCTCCCATGGGGGTACGGTGATTGGTATGGTATGCCCAAAGAGTATGGAATATCTGAAGGTGCTAATCATGACTAGCATCATTGATAATCTTTTTGTGAATATTGACAATGGTTTTGTTTGATGCTTTGACTTAGACATTACCTTGAGGGTAATATGCTATATAAAAATGTTGTGTGATGTTATATTTAGCACATAACTTATCAACATCCTTATTCTATAAATATCTTCCATTATCAAATATAATTTCAAAGGGGATACCATAGTAGCAAATGAGATGGTTGAAGATGAACTTGAAAATTTGCTTTCTAGTCATGTAAGTGAGGGGTATAGCTTCAAACCATTTAGTGAAATATTTGGTGGTAGCAAGGATATGCTTATGGCTATTCGAAGATTTAGGATTGATTTTACCAATGATGTCAAGTCCCCATATAGCAAATGGCCATGGTGTCAACATTGGTTTCAGAGTCTTGGCTAGGGCATGAATCAGATTGACATGTCATTGACATTTGTTGCACTTCTTTACATATGTTGTTGCATCTGCATCCATTATGGGCAAATAATAAATAGTATGTAAGAGATTTTTGGATAGGATAGCCCCACCAGAGTGGGCTCCACATACCCCTTCATGAACTTCCCATAATGCTAGTGTAGATTCTACCAAAGTTAAACAATGAAGCAAAGTTTCATCAAAACTATGGTGGTAAAGGGTTGATATAAGTATAGTATACCAAGTGGAGTGATGGATAAAGGCTTTGGTTTGTTTTTGGGATAGGTCATGTGGTATAAATTTGTCATGAAGATAGTTATGAAGGTTTGAATACCAGATAGAATTAGGACCAACAATATCACAAATCATTGCCATAGTTGAAGGTTTATGAGCTGGTGTAACCAAATTCTTGATTAGGAACTGATACTCTCTAGCTTTATCTATATGTTAAATCAGAGAGTTGATAGTATCCATGGCATCTATAGTTATTTTACTATGCCTTGGTATATGATCAAATTAGATATCTATAATTTGTTGTTTTAGAGTGTCAACTATAGCTTTGTAAGGAACCAACTTGTCATCTTTAGTTTGAAAATGGTCTATGACCTAATTGATGATTAACTAAGAATCACCTTAAACCTTGAGATGATATATGTTCCACTGTACTACCTATTAAAGTTATACACTAAGTTATTCATATTCAACCATGTTGTTTGTACAAGGAAAACTGATTTTGAAAGACTTAGGAATTGGATCATCTTATGGTGTAATAAATAAAAGGCATGCCCCCAATCCATGTGTAATAAATGATCCATAAAAATATATCTTTCAATGTTACTCTTCAAGAGGTATGTCAATGATGGTCATTATGGATTCATCTAGAAATTGGAATGTGAGTGGTTCTACATCTATAAGGGGTGCTTCAATAAGCTGATCTATAAGGATTTGTCCTTTGATTGCCTTCTTATTGACATACTCTATGTCAAATTCACTAAGAAGAATGATCTAATTGGCCATGGTGCCTTGTAAATCCATTTTAGATAGTAGATAATTGAGTGGATCTACTTTTGAAATGGCCATGGTCTTATTTTTTAACATGTAGTGTCATAATTTTTGAGTTACAAAGACCATGGCTAGATAAGATATTTCAATAGGTGTATAGTTGTGTTCATACATGACCAGTGTAAAAATCAAGTAGTATAATACATTATTTTTTTTAGTGTCATCATGTTGAGCTATAAGTGTCCCCAAGGCACTATCTATAGCTGATAGTTACAACGAAAATGGTTTTCTAGGCATAGGGGGTAATAAAATAGGCAGATTTACTAAGTAATCTTTGAGCTACTAAAAAGTTGTTTGGTAGTGATCATCATAGTGGAATGAAACTCCATTATTCGAAATATGTGTAAATGGATGACACTTGTATTATAATTAAGATATGAAGTGTCAGATTGATTGGATCTTGCCCTGCAAACTATGATATTGCTTTAAATTGGTTAGTGGTGACATCTCTGTTATAGCTGAGACTTTGGCTGGATCAACTTCAATCCCTCTATGAAACATAATGAAGCTAAGTAATTTTTTGGATGTTACTCTAAATACACATTTATTTGGATTCAATCAGACTTTGTACTCACATAGTCTTTCAAATATCCTATGTAGCACTACTAGATGGTTGGCCCTAGTTTTTGATTTGCCTAGTATGTCATTGATGTAGTTTTTAATAATATCATACATCATATCATATAATATGATCATCATGGGTCTTTGATATTTATCTTCAACATTTTAAAGACCAAATGGCATTACCTAATAATAGAACGTTCCCCATGGAGTGATGAATGTTGTCTTATGTTGATCTTCTGGTGCTATTCTAATCTAGTTATATCCTAAAAATCCATCCATTAATGAAAGCATTTCATAACCTACTATGGATTTGATGATCATGTCAATGTTTGGAAATGAAAACTCATCCTTAGAGAAAACTTTGTTTATATCATATAAATCAATACAAATTTTGATTCTTTCAAGTTTTTTGCAAATAGGTACACCATTAAATATCCATTCTGAGTAGTCAATGGAGTGAATACATCCTACTTCTAAGAGTTTTTCCAACTCTTTTTTTACTAATACAACAATACAAGGATGCATTTTGCATAAATTTTAGTTAACTAGTTTGGCATCAAGATTTACTATAAGGTGATGTAAAACCAAGGCAGGGTCCAAACCTGGCATGTCAAAATATGCCCATGCAAATATATCTACAAATTCTCTCAATAGAGATTTAAAGACTTCACATTCCTCCTTAGTGAGAGGCATGCCTAATTTTATCCATTTTAGGTCTGATGGAGTCCTGATGTTTACCTCTATTATATCTTCAACTAGAAGGGTCCAGCCATCTTATAGGATAGTAGGCAAAGATTTGAACTATTAGAATATATTAGGGTCCTCTATTAGGAATTTCTCTTTAACTTTTCCTAAGCATGATGAATCTGAGTCCCCCAATGGAAGATCTGGCCATATGAAAAAAATCGTCAAATTTTTTTAAATAATTTGATCAAACACTTGTTATGGCTCAAAACTAAACTCAGAACCATTGGAAAGTTCATTGTTGGTGGTTTTCTAGTCTAAATTTAAAGAAGAATAAACACCCCTATTTAATGGTGCTTGAAACAAGTTTTCACCACTAGACTAACCTTTATCTTTAATTTTTCCTTAGTCAAAAAGTACCTCAAAGATGTTTTCACTTTGGGACCTCAATGTTTTATTTATTTGTTTTTGGCTAAGGGTGTTCACCCACTCTCTAATTTAGGCTTCAAGATCCAATGTGATTGAGAATATTGATTTATTATCTCCTAATGGAACTTTGTCTCTAAGGCCTAGAAAATCACAAAATATCTCATCATTCTGAAACTCATCAATTGGTAAATTGGATTCTTGTTGGTCCCATTCTATTAGTAAGGGATAGTATAATGGAAATGGGTTATTATGAATGATTGGGCTAAGGGTACATATGGCATTATTATCAAATAATTTAGTCTTAGCTAGGTCATTGAAGATAAGTTTATGATCAGACTCTACTTCACTATCAACATCATCATCACTAGTCGCCATTGATGGAACTCAAATAAGATATGTGGGGCCACCCCTAGCTAGTTTAAATCCAAGTTCATAAGGTCTTTTGTACTTAGTCATAGACATTGGCTCAATGGTTCCTTGTTGATTTAGTCTGAAGCCTCTACCTTCATAATATTAATGTTCCATGATCCTATTAGGAATAGGATACTTGGTGCTCTTGTAATAATCAACCAATTTGTCATTGTATAACCATGATTCATCTCCTTCAAGAGGGTCTTATTCTTGGCCAAATATCAATATGAATGTGATTGGTCCTAGATTATGAAGTTTATCTTTACCTTTCATTGCCAATGCATGTGTGGGGTGACTTTAGGTATTCCAAAGGTCTTGGGATCCTAAGGAAGATTGGAAATATGAAAGGTATCATGGGTCATATACTCCCTGAGCCATTATCTAAAATGGTGAAATGATTGGAAGCTTCAAGAGGTGGCATGTGCAAAAGGAAATCTTGGAAATTAGGATCTAAGTAATTGTCCTCTAGAGGATCAATAAGTACAACATTTCCTTTATCCTAATTAAAACTTGGATTCATGTCATATTGGTAATTATAGATTTGAAACTTAGCCTTGAGATGTTTATAGTGTTCATATGGGTGCAAATCTCCTAAAATATTCACCTCCATCCATGAGTGGGAGAACTTGATACATTGGTGTAACATTGGTGGGATTGCATGAATCTCATGTAAGCAAGGCCTACCTAAAAGCATATTATATGATAACTCAATATCAAGTACATGGTAAAGTGTATCATGGGTCAAAGGTCTAATGATAATCATGCCTTGTGATTCTCTCTCCTAATTATTATAGGCTTTGATAGTTATCATTTTTTATTGGAGATCTGCCATTGTGTACCCAAGAAGCTTGATGAGCTTTAAAGACATTATGTTAAGGCCTGATCCATTATCTATAAGAACACATTTCACTTTATGCTTTTTTATATCAAATTCTATGTATAACTTATTATTATGGAGTAGGCCAAGGGGAGACATATCACTTTGGTTAAATGTGAATTACTGGGCTGGAGTTAAGTGTCCAACTAAAGCTTGAAATTTATCAGGGGATATGTCACTGGCAATTATGGATTAGGTCAAAAAAATATTCAAAATGTTCTTATGGATTGTAAATGTTTGAAATAAATCTAAAATAGAGATCTGGGCTAGTGTATTTTTTAATTGTTCCACAATATCAATCTTCTTTTTTTGGGTAAGTGGTAAATGGATTATTTTGAGGTTGAATGACTGGTTGGATAATGGGCAAAGTGGAAGATGGTTGTGGGCCTAGGATGGTAATCCTTGACCTCTGAGTTGTGATTGCATAATCAAGATTAAATAAAGGACCATGATTACTAACAACTAGTTGTAATTATGTGGGACCAGATAGGATGAGGCTCAATTTCTAGTGCACTTGTATGTGGTCACGGGGCAAGGATGAGTTATCTATATAAGGTCCAAAAGTGGAAATCCTAGTTTGTTAGTTTGCCTATGTATGTTCCTAGGTCAAAGAAAGATTATCCAAGTAATTTGGATGAGTTTAATGGTTTATCAATGGTCTAGATTGATTGGTGCTTGGTCTCAGATTAATGGAGATGGTGTTAACACTTCCCCATGCAATATGACTTACAACCCTGTTGTAGTCATATACAACTACATGGTAGGTTTACTAGTTGTTACCATTTTGACCTTGGTTTTATCCATTATTCTAATGTTTTTGGTTCTACTATTGATTTTTTTGGTTCTATTAGTTCAACCTTTGATTTTGATACTATTGATTTTGTTATTGCACTAGCTATGCCTGTTATGTTATTGTTGGTTATGCTCTGGAAAAGGGTTTTGATAGATGCCAAGATTTTGATTGGAGATGGGAGCACCACTATCCAATGTGATCTCCCCATTCTCTAACATATTTTAAATTAAATACTTGATTTACACACATCTTCATAAATTGTTCCCATTGACCTAATGATACTCATAGAATTCATTTTCATGGTACCAATCAAGATAAGGGATGCCTTGAGGATATTACTTTGGTATAGGCCAAATAATCAAATTAGTGGTGGTAAGTTTATGAATACAGACTTAATAGGATCTTCAAGGTCACTAAAAACATGATGCATATCATAGTTTTCCTTACATGAGGGTTTTTCAATGGTAAAGGTTGTGGCATTTGTTATGTAGGTCTTGGTTATTGTGCTTACATCATTGGTTAAATAGGTTTTTAGGTAGGAGTAAGCTGAAAAGATGGTACAGACAATGTTTTCACCATTTGGACATGATGTGAATTAGTTACTCTATTTCACATAATATTCCTCTTATGGTTGAATTTCTTTGGTCTATCTTGGTTATTGGTCTATGTTAATTGTAATGCTTGTGCTTGGATTGGATGTTGGTTTTGGCCATTTGCCTAATTGGTAACTTGGTTCTAATTAGTTAAATTAAACTCAATGACTTCTTTATTAATGAGTGCTCACTCAATTAACAAACCTTGGTTAATGATTTATTTAAAGGTATGTACAAATTGCAGTTCCAGATGATAGGCTATCCCACTATGCAAGTTTTTAGTGAATATAGTGGATAATTATTTATCTAGTAAATTGCGAGTGAATCAGCTTGCAAGTGCTCTTCGTCATTGTAGATAACTTGAAAAAATCTCACTAGCTTTTTGTTTATCTTGTGTCAAATCAACCAATGAAATCTCATGCTTGAGATTATAGGAAAAGTGCTACATCAACTTGTTTGAAAGATCATCAAAATTAGTTATGTTATCAAATTATTAGATAACTTTAAGAACCATTCCAAGGCTTGTCCAGCTAAGGTCCTTGAAAACAACAAAAAAAGGTATATATTTATATATGCCACTAGTTGGTATGTGACAAAGAACTTGATTAAATGGGCTTTGGGGTCACCTTTCCCCTTATATTTATCAAAATTTGGTGGCTCATATCCTAGAGGGAATGGAATCTATAAGTACTTCATATTGAAAGGATAGGAACATACATCATATAACTTAAACTTTTAAACCTATTTCCCCACTTGGATGGCCACAATTGCATCCTTCATTTATTGTAATTATTGGGATAGAAAACTAGAGGGAACATTGGTTTGAGGGGAAACATTAGCCTAGGTAGATGGTTAAGCAATCACAAGTGGAGTATTTTGACTAGGGTATGATGGGGGTATTTGGTATACATTAGATTAGTTAGGAGATGAACCAAGAGAACACATACGTAGATTAGGATGTATTTATCGAAATTACAGATTTGGTTGTATGATATTTTGGTTTGGGTTGGTGATGAAGGTTTTAATTGGAGGATTTTGAGGTTAGGATGGAGGGATATAATGATTCTATTCCTATTATGATTATAAACTTGTGGTATGCCCTGCACAAAAGACAATTGTTTCTTAGCAAGTATTTGAGAGACATGGGAACCCCCTTGTTTCATGAATCCTATTTGGAAAGTGGATGTATGTTGTATATTTGGAACCTATCATTGACCAAAATGAATACATTATTGATTAAAAATCATTTTGTTTTAAATTGGCATGTTGGTATGCGAAGAAGATGGTATGTTTGTTACTACCTGATGAGGTGAAACATTAGTTGCCCCTTGTTGAGGTGGTAATATGTTCAACCTCTATTAAATTTGTATATTAATTTTTAGCTATTATTATTTAATGATACTCATCACCTATTGAAGATGAATAGGATTCATCACATTTTATTGTTGAGGCATGGCATTGGTTGATAGTTGACTACCTGATCTTATTGGTTGTACACTTGATGAAATATCTGGTTGAGGTTTGGGTGTAGAAGATCCCATTCCTAATTTTAACAAGCCACTTGTGGTATTAAATAAAGGCACATATTATTGACTAGTTGTTTATATATTAGTACCACTTTGATTTAGATTGGAATTTACTTATGCATTGTCCACTGTGTTTAGTTCATTATTCTTCATAGAAGTAAAAGACACTTCTTCACTAATCGGTGCATGTAACAAGTTATCTATCAAAGTTTTTTTATGAAAATGGGTCTAAAATCTAATTTTGATGACCATTTAACTATATCAAAACTCATATTGAAGGAACTAAGTCAGTAAGAGGTTTACTCATCATGGTCATCTAATTAAAATTGTGTTAGATTTAGGTAGGTTTGATATGCTATTTACATTTGGTTAAAGTGGCCTTCCATGAGGTTATTTATTTTATTTGGCATATTAGGATCTTGATACATAATTTGGACTAGATTCAAATGATTTATATAAGAATCTTGTTGACTATACAATATGCTGTGAGGCATTATTACTAGGCTTGGTAAAATTTCATGAGGGAAGTTTGCTAGAAACTTAGCCCCTACTTCTATGGATCTAACCAAAATATTATTTTTTCTCCAACAAATGATGATAAAAATAAAATGGATCACATGTGGAAGGTGTATTAGTAGATTAGGATTGTTGAGGAACTAGTTCTTTAGTTATAGGCATCATAGCTAGGTATTGTGCAATTTGCTCTTGGTCTTGTTCTAAATATGGTGGTATATTAACCAAATAGTTAGCCAATGGATCTTGGTTTTTTACCTCTATTTGAGTATTATAAAAGGGATAAGGATTTGTCTCATAATAAATATTATGTGTGTAGGGGTCTTACACCATTTCTTCTTGTGTAACTACATTACTAATCCCTAGATTGTACATGACTCCACTATGAGTGTAGGAATACATGTTGGTATCCATAGTGAATGTCTAAAAGATGATGTTCAAACTTGGTATAGATTCATAAAAAATATGAAAAGGTTTATGCAATGATTTGTGACAAAATAAAATAATGTTAAGTATCTAACATTACACATCTTATACAAAAAGATTAAGTAAATGGACCAAAAATTGAAATGCCAAACTCTAAGGTTAAATTATTTCAAATCAGTCTAATCTAAGAAATAAATAGTTGTTAGGTATTTTTTCCAAAAATGGCATAAAAATATAGGCTCAAACAAGGAATTTTCTAGGAATCTTAGCCAAATGGCATCAAAACCTAGACTTTGAAATAAAAGAGATTTTAATCAAATAGATTTGAAACACTTCTAGCAAAAATTAGGCATTTGACTCTTGGTCATGAACTAAATCAAATAGGTATAAGGTATGAAATAAAAGTCACTTTAAAGATAATTTTTTTTCTCACAAATAATGGTATACAACTTGGTTATTATGATAAATAGGCTAGACAAATGTGAACGGTGTAACTAGGCTAGACAAAGATTCATAAATGTATACCTGAATTGGCTTGAAAATGTGCACAAATTTAAACTTTATGAAATAAATTTTTAAATGTTTTGGGTAGTGTAATAACTATAGAATACTCAAAATATGTGACAAAATGTTTGTTTTAAAAACTCCCTAGGGCAAATATGGTTCTCACAAATTCAATAGTGTACCACTACCTTTATTAACTCAAATGACATACATACCTTCAAAGTTTTGATAATATATCTAAGGAAAAAAATTACATATTCAAATGATATAAGGCAAAATGGGATGGTAACACAAAAATGTTTGGTGCATAAAATCAAAGTGCAATTTTTTAGTACAAAATGACTTAAGCCTATCAAGTGGTGATAATGATTATGAGTCTTAAACAACCTTCAATTCAAATGAAAATTTGAACCTAAGTTAAAACAAGTCTAACATGAAAATAGTGAACCCACTTGACACATCAACCCTTCTAACTTAGAAAGGTTCAAATTCAAATGTGAATTATAAATGAAGGACTTTAAACAAACTTTGGTAAAGGTCTAGACTCAATTAGGAAACATAACTGCACCAAAGTGGATGATATGACTCCAAATTTTGATGAACTTTAAACAATGTAAATTTATGATTCATGTGGGTAGCATAACACCTCTTTATTCAAAGGAAAATGAGGACTATGTGTTTTGGTTTGTATCATTTGTTCACACCAAGTTTTGACACCAAACAAGACTTTAATCTATGATAAAACCAACTAATTAGTCACTCTTTAGATCCTAAACTAAAAAGGTTGCTTGGTCTTGTTGGAATCCATCAATATACGTCATTTGAGAGGATTTTAAGTGTTCATCCAAAAGTAAATGCACATTAGATAGTAGGGTTTTTACACCCCCCCTTCTCTAAATGAAAGTACTACAACATGGACCTTGAGGTGTACCTTGCACCAATAACACTTTACATGGAAAATGGGGATTATGCTAAAAACTACAAGTTTTCAAATGTTTCTAGGGGAATCAATTACACAATGAATTTCATTCCATGATGTAAAAGAAAAGCATGCAATTATGTGTCCATGGCACCTGGCTTGTTGTAAAAAGGTTTTATCTTTTTTATAACCACTACATCCATCACTTACTCAGTGTAGATATATCCCATGTGTAACTCAAACACTAGAAGGTTGTTAAACCATTCAAAATTTTGATCCTAATGCGAGTGGGTGAATTTAGTATCAAGAGATGAAACCCCAGGTCAAAGCTTCCCTCAAGAACTTGTGGGAGGTAATGAATTCCCCTTCACAAACCAAGATGTAATGAAATAAATGACTAAGTGAAAGAGATTTAGAGGTTGTGTATAGGTCACTCAAGCCATGTGGGTCCTTGAGGAGAGCCTTAAAAATGTGTCTTTCACACCTTTGATTAAGGCACTTTGTAATAAACATGATGCTTTTGATCCTAAAGGGGATAGATGGGAGAGCATACACACAATGTCTTTCCTTTTTCTAATCAAATTTTATTTAAAAAAATATTGAATATAAAACTTGGATAGTGAGTTCAATTTTAAGCACTAAAACCAAAGTTTGGTGATGTTTTTTTGGCCATTTGGCCTTATGTTTTGAACTTTGAAAGACAATCACAAACTTAACCAATAAAGCACCCTAAAGATTTTATTTAAACAAATAAATGAAGGATTATAATTCATTTTAGATATCCAAATGAAGTATAAAAAGATTTTTTGGCACTTTTTAAGGTATATCCCGCAATAAAAAGGTTAGCACTTTGTTTAGCCTTGAAGCACATTTATCAAATGAGGAAAGTAACCTTGAAGGGCAAAATCTGTCAACCCAAAGGCAAAATCTCAAGAAAGCAAATGCATTATATTAGAATTGGTTCAAAAAACTCTCAATAAAATCTAAAAAAAACTAATATTAAACATATGAACACCTGAAAACAAAAAATTATAAGGCTAAAAATAAAACATAACACAACACATAAAAGTTTGCAAATAAAACATAAAAACTTGCAGTCAGTATTTTTAAAACAAATTTTAAAATATAAATAATTTTTAGATGTTGTAAATAAATATAGGGCTCACTTATATGAAAAATTTTAGGTCCAAAAAGTCAATACAAAAAAATTATTAACTATGTTCTATCCGTTTTTACCAGAAAAATAAAAAATAGAAAGTGATAGTCACTAAAATAGTCATAACTTCTAAAATATAAAGATATGTTTTTTTAAAATTTTAGATAATATAAATAACATATTTGTATATACCCTTAAAAATATTTAGAAAAAAATATTAATTAAATAAAAATTTATTAATTCTTTATGGGCCGTTTTACTCTAGCAAAGTAAAAATAACAAAAAAAGAATTAAAACTATGAATGCAAAGAAATTCGTTGGTTGTGCACTCATGAAGATATTCCTAGGGTGAGTTACATTATTTATAATAATAATTTGACTCAATATAGGATGGTTAGTGTCATGTTATTTCCAAAATGAAAACAAATTGATAAAATCACAATAACTAGCATAACATCTCTAGGCCTGTCACTAGAGAGAGCTTAGTTAACAAAAAAAAATAGAAAGCACAACTAAAATGAGAAATAAACCTTATTTCACCTTTTCCTTGGATGCTCCAAAAATATTTTAGTAGTGGCTTGATTGGGTTTGTGTTCATGAAGTCTACATCAATAGAGTGTGGCTACCTCCATCTCTCCTTGGCACCTTGTGTGGTTTTGGCTCAATACTTTGGCATTATAACACTAAGATGTAATGATTTTTGAATGCATTTGAGAATTATAATTTTTTCATAAAATATCTTAAAATTCAATAGGCAAGGCCTCCTATTTATATATGTTTGGGATGGTTAAAGGATCAACCAAGACCATCCATCTCAAAATTGAGATGTGTGGCCATGAATAAATCCAAATATGAAATTCATTATACAAATATCCCCATTAATATTTGGGATAGAGGGGAATCGAATAGGCATGGATGGTCTTAATGAGGCATGGAAGGGGTTAACCTTGATATTTTTTGCATTTATGGTCTAGGGATGTTTTCCTAAAAAATGATGTCACCTGATGATGTAGTTATTCCATATTAATTTCCAAAAAGAAATTATTCAAAAACTCCATGGAATTATTAATTATGCTCATGATTTTGTTTAATTATCTCTTAAGCATGATTAGTCACGCTGGTGAAAATTTTGGCCATTTGGTGCACAAATTAATCAAATTGGTCAAAATATCTCATTATTGGCTCAAAATTTGACTACATTGAAAATGAAAGTTGATGTTAGATGTGTTGGAATAATATTCCCATTTAGGATGTTGCCAAAAAAAAATAACAAAGGCATGTGTCTTATGCAAGAGATTTGATGGAAAAAAGTAATCTAGGGCACCCAGGTGCAAAATTGCTATTTTGACTCGAAATGATTTGATCAAAGTTAGTTGGCCAATAAATTGCATTGCCCTATTTAGGGATACTTTGGCCAAAATCAGCACTTTCAATGTGTCAGTTTCAAAGCTTTTAATGTGCTTTAGTGTTTTTAGACCAAATTGTGCATTTTGATAGAAATTGGTCAAAAGCCTTATTGGAGGTTATTGGTGACCAGATTTAGGTGTCTACTATATATATATATATATATATATATATATATATATATATATATATATATATATATATATAGAGAGAGAGAGAGAGAGAGAGAGAGAGAGAGATTATGTGTGTGTACATTTTGTTTCTCATATGGTGTTACATATTTTTATTATGTATACTTAAGACATGTTTTGAAAAATCTATGAATGTTTTTGGAAATATAGTTTGTTTTGAACATATGATGAGTAATAAATATCTTACATAACATGATTTTTTGTGCTTAGAAATACACCATCCAATTCATCCACTATATGAGCACATCTGTTAGGAATTCTTAATGTATAAGACATGACATTGAAATAATATTTGGGGTTGATATGTTGGATTATCCTACTCTAATGCTAATAAAAATACATCTAGGCTAAAATGGTAGAGAGGAAATGTAAAAAGTTGAAAATAAAAGAATGGAAATGCAATAGAATAGCTATATCCTAAACTCACTTAAAAGAATATATGCACATAAAAACTACTAAAAAATAGATTAAATATTTCCATAACTGATTACAAGAGGTGAATAAGTAAACATATTGTTGATGCCTCTAAATTTATCATAGGTGCTTTTAGTGTTTAAACAACACTTCATATTTTATAATTTTGAGAATTCAAAGCATGAGTAGCAGATTTTGGTAATCTAGTTACCTATGGTGAAATAGAGGTAGAGCAAATTAAACTATTCCACAAATTTATATTGATTGGTGGTTGGGAGCCATTGTGGTCCTTTATAAAATTTGAAGTATCTATGTTGATTTAGTGAGTTATGATCAACATTCTATGCTAAAGATAATCTAGATGAATAATTACAATGAGATCTAAACTAAAATGATTTGATCAAAAAATGAATAAAAGGAAGGGTAGGGTAGAAAAAAAGTATGTAATTGATGATCCTTTCTTTAAACACCCTGAAATAGTTTTAATTTCAACTAAACATGCATTTAACTAGTATATAATGTAAAGTTATAAAATTTCAAATCACACCATATACTAGGAAGATATTTGAGGAAATCATGAGAGAATACAAGTATGGACTAATTTTGATTTAAAAGTTTACTACTAAATTCAAATAGCATTTGTACATCCTAAGGTAGAGAAAATAAAATGAAACAAATTCTAAAAACATTCAACTAATCTAGCTTCAGCTTAAATTAACAACCTTATATTAAGGATGCAAATTCTAAATTCATAAAACCATTCCAATTCAAGACTCAGAATAAGCAATTGAGAGAGAAACCATGTAATAATTGATACAAACAAAATTGGACAAACTTTGAAGTATTCCTTCTTAAATTTACTGCTCAAAAGTTTACAAGTTTTGGCTCAAAACTCCCTCTCCTTACAAAAGGGTAATACTGCTTTTTTATATAAGGCCTAGGTAGTATACCAGTTAGTCATAAGATTACACATATACAAAGATAAGGATAAATATCCTTCCTCATATTTCTAAAATACACTTTTCTTTCCAAAATGGACTGACCTATAGGCAAATATGCTAACAAAATAGCATATGCCTTTACCAAAGAATATTCCTTGTTCAAATATTACAATTCTTTTACAAAATGGAATATTAACTAATTGGTGGACCCCCAGGCTAAATGTCTCCCTTGTTGTTCTTGGATAATCTCCATATCTATCTGATGTTACTCCTTGACAAGATCCAAATCAATATTTAGCTTTAAGAGACATACATCTTCTTCATCAACCAAATCATTAAAGTCCTTGATTTGGATATTACCACTCCCTAATTGGCCTTAGCTTTTTTACTTCACCTCCTTCATCACCATAGTGACTATGTGTTTATAATCTTCATCATCAATGATGCTTTAGATACTATATTTTATAGGGTTAGATAACATAGTGCCAAGGAGTTACTTGACTCTGGCTATTAGCTCCTCATCATCCCTTAGGAGTCTATCTAAGCTCTTTGACTAGGTAATTAGACTTTGGATCTTATCAATAACTATCCCTAATATTACATTCAAGTGGGCCAGGATAATAGTTTTGAAGCCAAGAATACTACCCTTAATTAGTATGTTGATAAGTTCTCTTATTTTATCCTTTGTATCTTGCCACTATGCCAGTAATCCTTTGGCTATCTCACTCTTCCTAGTTAATGCATCCTACCTCAGCTTCATTGACTATAAAGACTCAAACATATCCAAGAAGGATGCCTCAAACATATTTATTACAACATCAGAGACTGATAAGACAGTCAGTGTCTCTAGATTCTATTTTTCCTTCTCTAGGTTATGTATCTTCTATTTCATACCCTTGATGCCTGCTTTAATTTGATCTGAATGAGCCCCAACCAGTCTTTTTATGTCCTCATGGATAAGATGCTCACCAAGATTCTGATCTCTAATAGGGGTTAAACCAATAAAGGGATCAACTCTTTGAAAAGTGAATTCCTCACCTGATCTATAAACTCCATTGATAAACTCTAAGTGAAATTTTTATATGTATAAATTCTAAATTTCTCAACTTATAAGATGTTGGACTGATTAAATCTGATCCAAATCAAGATTCAAAACTGAAATAAAGGTGAATTAATAGATCACATCAAATATCCATTGAAACCATCAAATTTTTCAAATTCTCAATTTTATCCAATTTCTCGTAAATGATTAATTCATTAAATTTTGCATTCTGATTAAAAATTTGAATAATAACTGAAACTAAAATGCAAAAATGAATCCATAGATCAAGACACAAAAATTGTTTATGGGGTTCAGAATTCCTACGTCCTTGGGTTCTTAGCGAACTGATCCATTAATGTTACTAAAATTTGCAATCTAAAATAATACTTACAAACAACAAAATATCATATCTCTCTGCAAAAATAGTGTTTTAGACCTTTGAAAGACCTTGGCTGACTCAGCACGTCCTTCACCTTCCTAAATCACAAGCAAAGGCTTTCTCAAAATCAAAATTGGTAACTTATATAGCTCAAAATGGCATCACCTATTCTACAAAATGGGTAAATGAATATACTACATAGAGAGTATCATAATTCTAAACAGCTTTGTAGTTTACTCTGAGCTTTGGTTTGGCCTCTAAGGGCTCCAAAATGACCAAATACTGTAAGCGAGTATATATTCTCCAATACAGAGTCAGCTATAAGCTTCTCTTTAAATACAAGTTTGCTCCTCTTAAATTTTGATTTAATTTGCATGGCATAAGTGGTCAAAGCTAATCAATTTTACATGGGAGGTCTGAGGTTCAAGACTTATCCCTTCTTTATAGGGCACGCTTAAGCATTTGTCCCACATTGAGAAGTGGAATGCTTCTCCAGGCATTTAAAAAGGATGGTAGCTCCTTTAATACTACCAATGCCCCACATTTTGTGGAGACTTAGGTGCTAGCTTAGGCTACCATTGGACTTGGTCATGCATGGACTTCGTGGTTACGTGGCAGCTAAGGCATGACATTGCATGGCAGGGTATGACGTGGCAGGTCTTATTACAAAATGTAAAATCATTATAAATCGAATACAATGTATTATCTGCCAAAGACAAAAATAAACCAAATCCCAAATTTTTGGACACTTATTAACTGCCACATGTCACCACTTGATTGGTACACTTGGTGTTCCCTCATTGTGCCACGTCATCCTACGAGACCAAATTTTTCTCTGTCAAACCAAAACTTTAGCGGCCTATAACTTTTACATCGGTGTCCGTTTTACAAACTGCAAAAAGCGTCAAAAAGTTATCAATGAGCTCTACGCTATGAAATTGGTTTCATCATGATTTTTAAACTTTTTATAAAATGAACTTTGGATCACACCTCCCTACAAAAGAGGCTTTTTAGTCTCCAAAAGTTGACTATCCCCTAAAATATTATAACCAGTCTGCTACATCCATGAAAACAAAACCCAATCATAGCAAGAGATATAAACAATTGCATTAAAATGATTCACAATCAAACTATAAAAATGCCTAATCTAAAGGTATGAGTAAGTGAATATCTAACTGCAAAAGTGATTACAACATATCAAACTGCCTACCCAAATGTCACATCCTGTAAAGTGGTGTTGCCAAAAACAACTCCCAATGTAACTGCAAGACAAGTTTATAATGCCAAAAAAATACAATTAATGTTGTTGACATGTTATAATACAATGCCCTAGTATGGGACTTATATTCTAAGCAAATACAAACAACCAAAAGTGTATGTTGCCTAACATCTAAACATGAATAAAGGATCTTTCAATGCATCTATACATCCATGTGCCAAAAATAGATACATTCTAAAAAATAGCAGTCTAACTATCAAATGTTGTAAGGAAACAACTCACAACATCACTCTACTACATCCCCAACTATTTCAAATGAGTTAATGTCTTATCCTTTATTAGACTACCCATACAGTATATTTCGGAGATCAAAAACTTAGAGTTATCAAAAAGTGAGAATTGAAAAACTTCATATGGTAAACCTGTCTTGAAGTGTTCCCACCAACTCTAATCTAAATCTATCAAAGCTTGTTGAATCCCTTAGGTGAATTCCTAACCATGCTTTGCAAAAAAAATGTAGTGATAATCCACTTAACTAGTTCTTTCTTCTTAGTGAAATTGATTGTCTCTATGGATTTATTATCAATTGCATACTCTACCAAATTGGGCTTTGTCATATGTAATTGAAAAGATTGTTGACTTAACCTCTTTAATGGATTTTCACTTGTAGGTTTTACCTTATCCTAGGATTTATTTTCAGCTACATTATGGATTGAATTAGCTTCATTAACCTTAGTGAGAGGTTTTGTAAATCATCTTAGTTTTAACATTACTTGAATGTGAAGATTCATGAAGCTTAAAACATCTATCAATCCTATGTCCACTCACTTTAAAATGAGTACAAACTTCCTTCTTAGGTGAGGGTCCCCTTTTTCCAATTCCCAACTTAACATGAGAATGGTCTTTCAAACATGCAATCTGCTTAAACAAAGCTTTTTGTTTCCAACAAGTCTTAGCACTATGGTTATTCATCCCACAAAAAGTGCATGGAAATGATTGCATTATCTGTTGTACATTATATCCAAACTTCTTAAAATTATCAATTGGATCATAAGATTTAGTGTAAGAATCAGGAGGTGGAATCTCAATACCTCTCTTACCTTTACACCTTTGAACTAGTGGCCTGGAACCTTTCACTATTGGAAGCTTGTATTCCTTTAGCCATGGAAGAAACTTCTCCATCATCCACCTGCACATTAGTATAACCCAAACCTACATGAAGAGGTCTATGCTCAACTTGAATTGGGTTACTTATACCTTGGCTATCTCTACCAAGTCCTCCTCCATTATAACCCATTTTAAACAACAATTTAGATCCTATGCCCTTAGTGTATCTTTCAAAATCACCAAAAACAATATTACTAAAATCTAAATTTGAAATGGTAGAAGAAGATGAAGATTCTTGTGGTGAAAAACTTATAGTGCACTCAGTCATAGTCTCTGCATCTAAAGTTGAAGGCTTTACCTTTTCACAGTGACCACATTGCAATCTAATCAAGAGCTCATCCTTGGATTCAAGCTCTGATTTTAACTTTGCCACTTTCAATTCAAGTGCAAATTTTTGGCATCTCAAGATTGTGTTTTCATCTTTGATGACTTCAATCTGTGACAACTTGCCCATGGTTTCCTATAAACACCTGATTCCACACTGAACACTACAATATAATCAATCTGCAAACCAATAATCCAACTATTCATGAAGCAACTATCAATACACAACTGGAAGCAATCCTTGCATTCTAACCACTCTGATATCAACTTGATCCGTAAACTCCACTAATAAACTCTAAGTGAATTTTTTAGAATTACAGATTCTAATTTTCTCAACTTATAAGATGTTGGAATGATTAAATCTAATTTGTTAAGGTGTGGAGCTAAAAGCTTCAACTGTTTGCAGACACAAGAAGAGGATGCTGAAGAACCAAAAGCACTGGCATCGGCAACATGACCAACGTTGGTCAGATGCAGTGGAGAAGGAGATTGGTGACAGCAGATAGTCGGCCGACGTCGGCAGCACCAGACAAGCAGGGACTGGCATCGGTCACCTGTGTATTTCTAGAACTACTGTTGATGAATAATCAGTTAAGTGAAGCTAGTGTTTGCATGTTAAATGACTAATTATAGTCACAAGCTGCATGTCTAATTATTGTAACTAGAGTTCTATTTTTGTAAGCATGGGATCTTATTTAAAGACCCATTAGGCATGTATTGTAATTATTCTAAGAAGGCAAGTAAAAGCATTGAAGTAAGCAAGGTCAAGGAGATCTACAGGTGTAAGGTCAAGGAGGTCAGCTGAAGCATTCAAGGAGGGATAACAACTTAGGTTGTGGAGTTGGTTTTTGTGTTGAGCAAGAGAGAGAGGGGAGAAGGTCTTTAGGTGTGGCAAGCCTTTGAGGTGGAGGAAGAAGTGGCATCTTCCTTATTATATTTTCTTCTAGTAATATTTAATACAAGAGTGTGTATTGTCTCTCAAATTCTTTGTTGTCTCAAGTTTCTAGTTACATAATCATTTTGGTATAATTCCATGTTTAATTGCTTATAAGAAAGTAATCAATTGTGCTTCCATTGGATAAGGGGTCACCTAATAGTTAGTATAAGAGCATATTGATTGTTGTAGGTAATTCTCCCCTGACAAGTGGTATCAGAGCTACGGTTTGCAGGAAGCAGGGTATTGTTTTTTGATTACAGATCATTCACAAGGTTTTTTGATTGAGTGGGAGTTCAGCAATGGCAGAAGAAAGTAGGCTACGAATGGAGAAGTTTAACATCAAGAATTATCAACATTGGAGGATGCAAATTGAGGACTATCTGTATCAAAAGGATTTGTACTTACCGTTGGGTGGGGTTGCATGCAAGCCCACAGATATGAAAGATGAAGAATGGAACGTTCTTGATCGAAAGGCTCTCGGTTCCATAAGGTTGAGCCTCACATCATCTGTGATTTCCAACTTATCACAGTGTAAGACAATGGAAGAGTTGATAAAGTCCTTGGCGAATTTATACGAAAAGCCCTCGACTTCTAATAAGGTATATCTTATGAAGTAGCTATTTACTTTGCAAATGCAGGAAGGTGGATCGGTACATACTCATCTCAGTGATTTCCATGGTTTGGTAAACCAACTAGCTTCAGTCAATATTGTTTTTGATGATGAGGTAAAGGCTCTCTTGATTTTATGTTCTTTTCCTGAAAGTTGGGACAGTATGGTTATGGCAGTAAGTAATTTTGCATCTACTTCTAAAATCTTAAAAGTTGATGATGTTGTGAGTGTGATCTTGAATGAATAAATACGCAGGAGAAGCACAGGTGAATCAGCAGGGAATGCTCTCAGTGCAGAAAGTAGGGGAAGGCAAAGGGAGAAGATTGAGCAAGGGAAATCAAGGTCGGGAAGGAGATCTGAGTCCAAAGGTATTACCTACTAGTTTTGTGGAAAGAAAGGACATACAAAAGAGTGTTGGTTGAGAGATAAAGAGAATCAACATGCAGGTATTGAAGAAGCAAAGGATGTAAATATTGTGGTATAGGATGCTCTCATAATTTCTTTGGATAGTCAGGTAGGATCATGGATCTTAGATTCTGGTTCATCTTTTCATGCATCCCCAAACAGAGATTTGTTCTGAGTATGAACAGGGAGACTTTGGAGTGCTTTATTTAGGGGATGGTACACCTTATCAGTAGTTGGCAAAGGGAAAGTGCAGCTGAGATTGCAGATTGACAACACATGGGTGTTGAAGGAGGTCATGCATGTTTCAATTCTGAAGCAGAGTCTAATTTCTGTAGGAAGGTTGGGAGATGAGGGATGCACAATAACCCTCACAGTGGACTCTTGGAAAGTTACCAAGGGAGCACTTGTTCTAGCAAGAGGTAAGAAAGTAGGTACTCTTTATCTACCTACTTGTATTACTGATTCTACTTCTGGTGTAGATTCAAAGATGTGGTCTAATAGGCTTGGTCACGTGAATAAGAAGGGAATGGACGTTCTTGAATCAAAAGGTATGTGTTCAAATTCAGAAAGCATAGATACAGTTCATTGCAGGAAAAGGAAATTTGATGCTTTTGACAGGAACAAAGAAGCTTTGGTGTTTATGGAGGAGATGAAGGATAGAGATCAGTCACAGGGGCTAAATAAATCTGAGCAGGGCAGCATGGATAGAGGTTTGATCCAAGAAGAGCTCACGGATGAAAATTTCATCACTTATAGGAACACACAGACGCTGATGTCAATCACTTGGGACCGACGTCGGTCAGCCAGATACTGACATCGGTCATGTGTAGACCAGTAGAGTCGGTAGGTCAGGCAGGAGAAGTCTGACGTTGGTCATAAGGACTGACGTCGATAAGAGGGATGCTGGCATCGGCCAGGGAAATGATGTTGACAGTTAAGTTCAGTGCAGGGAACTGACATTGGTTGGGAGCAGACTGGAAGATGGTTGATATTAGTCACTGGAACGGATGTTGGGTGGATCTTTAAGTCTCAAACACCCATGTGGAGGTCAGAAATGGTAAGTGAACCTCATATTCCTTGTTCACCTTCTTTATATTGCTTACTGATAGTCAAGAACTAGGAAGATGGAAGAAGCAATGCAGGTAGAATCCAGAAACAGTGGGAGCTTGGCATGGATGAGGAGTGTGAGTCCTTGGAGAAGAACCAAATAGGTAGTTGTTGGTAGTGTTGTCAGCTGGAAGAAAACACTAGATAGAGGGATGGATTCCCGTTTTAGAGAAGAGAGTGGATGGACACATGAGACAGAAGGCTATGGTATATGGTCTTGATTAGGCTACAGAATAATGGAGGTTTGACCATTGTATTTTATCTTTACTAGGTTGGATAATATTAGCTACATTATCCTGTTACTGTATTGTGTTACTTGTTGTAGGGTTTCATATACAGGGAGTTTTCTGAGCTAAGGGTAGAGTTGGTTCAGAAGTATGTCATGAAGAATCTAGGAGCAGCAAAATTCTTGTGGCATAAGAGACAGGTATTGCATCACAAGTTTACATGGTGGTTGGTCTTCAAGAGTGACTTTGAAGAGGGATACAGAGCCTAAGGAACAAAATAGATGGTGTACAGGTACAGGGACAAGTTGTAGCTATTTATCTCCAAGTGGGAGATTGTTAAGGTGTGGAGCTAAAAGCTTCAACTGTTTACAGACACAAGAAGAGGATGCTGAAGAACCAGAAGCACCGGCATCGGCAACATGACCGATGTCGATCAGATGCAGTGGAGAAGGAGACTGGTGACCGCAGATAGTCGGCCGACGTCGGCAGCACCAGACAAGCAGGGACCGGTGTCAGTCACCTGTGTATTTCCAGAACTACTGTTGATGAATAGTCAATTAAGTGAAGCAAGTGTTTGCATGTTAAATGACTAATTATAGTCACGAGCTGCGTGTCTAATTATTGTAACTAGAGTTCTATTTTTGTAAGCATGGGATCTTATTTAAAGACCCATAAGGCATGCATTGTAATTATTCTAAGAAGGCAAGTAAAAGCATTGAAGTAAGCAAGGTCAAGGAGATCTACAGGTGTAAGGTCAAGGAGATCAGCTGAAGCATTCAAGGAGGGATAGCAACTCAGGTTGTGGAGTTGGTTTTTGTGTTGAGCAAGAGAGAGAGGGGAGAAGGTCTTGAGGTGTGGTGAGCCTTTGAGGTGGAGGAAGAAGTGGCATCTTCCTTATTGTATTTTCTTCTAGTAATATTTAATACAAGAGTGTGTATTGTCTCTCAAATTCTTTGTTGTCTCAAGTTTCTAGTTACTTAATCATTCTGGTATAATTCCATGTTTAATTGCTTATAAGAAAGTAATCAATTGTGCTTCCATTGGATAAGGGGTCACCTAACAGTTAGTATCAGAGCATATTGATTGTTGTAGGTAATTCTCCCCTGACATAATTTAAATTTGATTCAAAGCAAGTTTCTAAACTGAAATAAAGGTGAATTAATAGATCACCTCGAATATCCATTGAAATCGTCAGATTTTTCAAATTCTCAATTTTATCCAATTTCCCGTAAATGATCAATTCATTAAATTTTGCATTCTAATTAAAAATATGAATTTATAATCTGAATAATAACTGAAATTGAAATGCAAAAATGAATCCAAAGATCAAGACACAAAAATTATTTATGGGGTTCAGAATTCCTACGTCCCCGGGTTCTTATCGAACCGATCCATTAATGTTGCTAAAATTTTAAAGCTAAAATAATACTTAAAAACAACAAAATATCATATCTCTATACAAAAATTGTGTTTCAAACCTTTGAAAGACCTTGGCTAACTCAGCACGTCCTTCACCTTCCTGAATCACAAGCAAAGGCTTTCTCCAAATCAAAATTGGTAACTTATATAGCTCAAAATGGCATCACCAATTCTCTAGAATGGGAAAATGAATGTTCTTCATAGAGTGTATCAAAATTATAAACAACTTTGTAGTTTACTTCGAGCTCTTGTTCAGCCTCTAGGCGCTCCAAAATGACCAAATACTGTAAGCGGGTCTATATTCTCCAATACACAGTCGGCTGGAAGCTTCCCTTTAAATACAAGTTCGCTCCTTTTAAGTCACTTAGAAGTCTATGGCATAAGAGGTCAAATCTTATCACTTTTACATGGGAGGTCTAAGGTTCAAGACTTATCCCTTCCTTATAGGGTGTGCTTAAGCATTTGTCCCACATTGAGAAGTGGAACGCTTCTCCAGGCATTTAAAAAGGATGGTAGCTCCTTTAATACTACCAACGCCCCCCATTTTGTGGAGACTTAGGTGCTAGCTTAGGCTACCATTAGACTTGGTCATGCATGGTATTCATGGTGATGTGGTAGCTTAGGCGTGACATTGCGTGGCAGGGTATGATGTGGTAGGTCTTATTACAAAATGTGAAATCATTATAATTTGAATACAAAAAAATGTAAAATCATTATAATTCAAATATAATGAATTATCCATCAAAGACAAAAATCAACCAAATCCCAAATTTTTGGACTCTCATTGACTGCCATGTGTCACCACCTTATTGGTCCACTTGGTGTGCCCTCATTGCGCCACATCATCTTATGACACCAAATTTTTCTCTGTTGAAACAAAACTTCAGTGGCCTATAACTTTTGCATACGGTGTTCATTTTGCAAACCACAAAAAGCGTCAAAAATATCTTGATGAGCTCTACACTGGGAAGTTGGTTTCATCATCATTTGGAAACTTTTTTTGAAATGAACTCTGGATCACACCTCCCTACAAAAGAGGCTTTTTGGTTTCCAAAAGTTGACTATCCCCTAAAATCTTATAACTAGTCTACTGCATCCATGAAAATAGAACCCAATCATAGCAAGAGATATAAACAATTGCATTAAAATGATTCACAATCAAACTATAAAAATGCCTAATCTAAAGGCATGAGTAAGTGAATCTGTAACTGCAAAAGTGATTACAACATATCAAACTGCCTGCCCAAATGTCACATCCTGTAAAGTGGTGAATTGCCAAAAACAACTCCCAATGTAACTGCAAGACAAGTTTATAATGCCGACAAAATACAATTAATGTTGTGGACATGTTGCAATACAATTCCATAGTATGGGACTTATATGCTAAGCAAATGCAAACCACCAAAAGTGTATGCTGCTAACATCTAAACATGCCCAAATGGTCTTTCAATGCATTTATACATCCATGTGCCAAAAATAGATACATTCTTAAAAATAGCAGTCTAACTGTCAAATGCTGTAAAGAAACAACTCACAACATCACTCTACTATATCCCCAACTATTCAAATGAGTTAATGTCTTATCCATTATTAGACTACCCGTACAATATATTCCAGAGATCAAAAACTTAGAGTTATCAAAAAGTGAGAATTGAAAAACTTCATATGCTAAACCTGTCTTGAAGTGTTCCCACCAACTCTAATCTACATCTATCAAATCTTATTCATTCCCTTAGGTTAATTCTCAACCATGCTTTGCAAAAATAATGTAGTGATAATCCACTTAACCATTTCTTTCTTCCTAGTGAATTGATTAACTCTGTGGATTTATTATCAATTGCATACTCTACCAAATTGGGCTTTGCCATATGTAATTGAAAAGATTGTTGACTTAACCTCTTTAATGGATTTTCACTTGTAGGTTTTACCTTATCCTGGGTTGTATTGTCAACTACATTATGGATTGAATTAGCTTCATTAACCTTAGTGAGAGGTTTTGTAAATCATCTTAGTTTTAACATTACTTGAATGTGAAGATTCATGAAGCTTAAAACATCTATCAATCTTATGTCCACTCACTTTACAATGAGTACAAACTTCTTTCTTAGGTGAGGGTCCCCTTTTACCAATTCCCAACTTAACATGAGAATGGTCTTTCAAACATGCAATCTCCTTAAACAAAGCTTTTCATTTCCAACAAGTCTTATCACTATGGTTATTCATCCCACAGAAAGTGCATGGAAATGATTGCATTATCTTCTATACATTATATCCAAACTTCTTAAAAGTATCAATTGGATCAAAAGATTTAGTGTAAGAATTAGGTGGAATCTCAATACCTCTCTTACCTTTACACCTTTGAACTAGTGGCCTGGAACCTTTCACTATTGGAAGCTTGTATTCCTTTAGCCATGGAAGAAACTTCATCATCATCCACTTGGACATTAGTATAACCCAAACCTACATGAAGAGGTCTATGCTCAACTTGAATTGGGTTACTTATACCTTGGCTATCTCTACCAAGTCCTCCTCCATTATAACCCATTTTAAACAACAATTTAGATCCTATGCCCTTAGTGTATCTTTCAAAATCACCAAAAACAATATTACTAGAATCTGAAATGGTAGAAGAAGATGAAGATTCCTATGGTGAAAACTTATAGTGCACTTAGTCATAGTCTCTGCATCTGAAGTTGAAGGCTTTACCTTTTCACAGTGACCACATTGCAATCTAATCAAGAGCTCATCCTTGGATTCAAGCTCTGATTTTAACTTTGCCACTTTCAATTCAAGTGCAAATTTTTGGCATCTCAAGATTGTGTTTTCATCTTTGATGACTTCAATCTGTGACAACTTTCCCATGGTTTCTTGCAAACACCTGATTCCACACTGCACACTATAATATAATCAATCTACAAACCAATAATCCAACTATTCTGGAAGCAACTGTCAATACACAACTAGAAGCAATTCCTGCATTCTAACCACTCTGATACCAACTTGATCTATAAAATCCACTAATAAATTCTAAGTGAAATTTTTAAAATTATGGATTTTGAATTTCTCAACTTATAAGATGTTGGAATGATTAAATTTGATTTAAATCTGTTCCAAATCAAGTTTCAAAATTGAAATAAAGGTGAATTAATAGATCACATCAAATATCCATTGAAACTGTCAGAATTTTCAAATTTTTAATTTTATCTAATTTATTATAAATGATCAATTCATTAAATTTTTAATTCTGATTAAAAATATGAATTTATAAACTGAATAATAACTGAAATTGAAATGCAAAAATGAATCCAAAGATCAAGACACAAATTGTTTACGGGGTTCGGAATTCCTATGTCCTCGGGTTCTTATCGAACCAATCCATTAATGTCTCTAAATTTTTTAAGCTAAAATAATACTTAAAAACAACAAAATATCATATCTCTCTATAGAAATAGTGTTTCAGACCTTTGAAAGACCTTGGTTGACTCAGCACGTCCTTCACCTTCCTGAATCACAAGCAAAGGCTTTCTCCAAATCGAAATTGGTAACTTATATAGCTCTAAAGAGCATGAAAAATTATCCAAAATGGGTAAATTAATATACTGCATAGATCATATTGAAATTATAAACAAATTAGTAGTTTACTTTGAGCTCTGGTTCGGCCTCTAAGGGCTCCAAAATGACTAAACACTGTGAGCGGGTCTATATTCTCCAATACACAGTCGGCAAGAAGATTCCCTTTAAATACAAGTTCGCTCCTTTTAAGTCTCTTAGAATTCCATGGCGTAATCAGCCAAAGTTTATTAATTTTACATGGGAGGTCTGAGGTTCAAGACTTATCCCTTCTTTATAGGGCGTGCTTAAGCATTTGTCCCACATTGAGAAGTGGAACACTTCTTTAGGCATTTAAAAAAGATGGCGGATCCTTTAATACTGCCAATGCTCCCCATTTTGTGGAGACTTAGGTGCTAGATTAGGAAGCCATTGGACTTGGTCATGCATGGACTTCATGGCGATGTGGCATCTGAGATGTGACATTTCGTGGTGGGGTATGACGAGGTAGATCTTATTACAAAATGTAAAATCATTATAATTCGAATACAATGAATTATCCACCAAAGACAAAAATCAACCAAATCCCAATTTTTTGGAATCTCATTGATTGACATGTGTCACCACCTGATTGGTCCACTTGGTGTGCCATCATTGTGCCATGTCATCTTACGACACCAAATTTTTCTTTGTCGAACCAAAACTTCAGCAGCCTATAACTTTTGCATATGGTGTCCATTTCGCAAACCATGAAAAGCGTCAAAAAGATCTCAACGAGCTCTAAAATATTAAATTGGTTTCATCAAGATTTTTTTTTCTAAAATGAACTCTAGATCACACCTCCCTATAAAAGAGGCTTTTTGGTCTCCAAAAGTTGACTATCCCCTGAAATCTTATAACTGGTCTACTGCATCCATGAAAATAGAACCCAATCATAGCAAGAGATATAAATCATTGCATTAAAATGATTCACAATCAAATTGTAAAAATTCCTAATCCAAAGGCATGAGTAAGTGAATCTATAACTGCAAAAGTGATTACAACATATCAAACTGCCTGCCCAAATGTCACATCTTGTAAAGTGGTGAATTGCCAAAAACAACTCCCAATGTAATTGTAAAACAAGTTTATAATGCCAACAACATACAATAAATGATATGGACATGTTGAAATATAATGCCCTAGTATGGGACGTATATGCTAAGTAAATACAAACAACCAAAAGTGTATGCTGCCTAACATCTAAACATGCCCAAAGGGTCTTTCAATGCATCTATACATCCATGTGCCAAAAATAGATACATTAGGAGAAATAGCAGTCTAACTATCAAATGCTGTAAGGAAACAACTCACAACATCACTCTACTATATCCCCAACTATTTCAAATGAGTTAATGTCTTATCCATTATTAGACTACCCATATAGTATATTTCAGAGATCAAAAACTTAGAGTTATCAAAAAGTGAGAATTGAAAAACTTCATATGCTAAACTTTTCTTGAAGTTTTCCCACCAACTCTAATCTACATCTATCAAAGCTTGTTCATTCCCTTAGGTGAATTCTTAACCATGCTTTGCAAAAAGAATTTAGTGGTAATCCACTTGACCAATTCTTTCTTCCTAGTGAAATTAATTGTCTCTGTGGATTTATTATCAATTGCATACTCTACCAAATTGGGCTTTGCCATATGTAATTGAAAAGATTGTTGACTTAATCTCTTTAATAGATTTTCACTTGTAGGTTTTACCTTATCCTAGGTTGTATTGTCAACTACATTATGAATTGAATTAGCTTCATTAACCTTAGTGAGAGGTTTTGTAAATCATCTTAGTTTTAACATTACTTGAATGTGAAGATTCATGAAGCTTAAAACATCTATCAATCCTATGTCCACTCACTTTACAATGAGTACAAACTTCCTTCTTAGGTGAGGGTCCCCTTTTGTCAATTCCCAACTTAACATGAGAATGGTCTTTCAAACATGCAATCTACTTAAACAAAGCTTTTCGTTTCCAACAAGTCTTAGCACTATGGTTATTCATCCCACAAAAAGTGCATGGAAATGATTGCATTATCTTATGTACATTATATCCAAACTTCTTAAAAGTATCAATTAGATCATAAAATTTAGTGTAATAATTAGGAGGTGGAATCTCAATACCTCTCTTAACTTTAAACATTTGAACTAGTGGCTTAGAACTTTCACTATTGGAAGCTTGTCTTCCTTTAGCCATGGAAGAAACTTCTCCATCATCCACCTGCACATTAGTATAACCCAAACCTACACAAAGAGGTCTATGCTCATCCTAAATTGGGTTAGTTATACCTTTGCTATCTCTACCAAGTCCTCCTCCATTATAACCCATTTTAAACAACAATTTAGATCCTATGCCCTTAGTGTATCTTTCAAAATCACAAAAAACAATTTTACTAGAATCTAAATCTGAAATGGTAGAAGAAGATGAAGATTCTTGTGGTGAAAAACTTAGAGTGCACTTATTCATATTCTCTACATCTGAAGTTGCTTTGCCTTTTCACACTCACCACATTGCAATCTAATCAAGAGCTCATCCTTGGATTCAAGCTTTGATTTTAACTTTGTCAGTTGCAATTCAAGTGTAAATTTTTAGCATCTCAAGATTGCATTTTCATCTTTGATGACCTCAATCTATGACAACTTGCCCATGGTTTCCTGAAAACACCTGATTCCACAATGCACACTACGATATAATCAATTTGAAACCAATAATCCAACTATTTTTGAAGCAACTGTCAATACACAATTAGAAGCAATCCCTACATTCTAACCGCTCTGATACCAACTTGATCTGTAAACTCCACTGATAAACTCTAAGTGAAAAATTTAAAAGCATGGATTTTGAATTTCTCAACTTATAAGATGTTGGAATGATTAAATCTGATTTAAATATGATCTAAATCAAGTTTCAAAACTAAAATAAAGTTGAATTAATAAATTGCATCAAATATCCATTGAAACCGTCAGATTTTTCAAATTCTCAATTTTATCCAATTTCCCGTAAATGATCAATTCATTAAATTTTGCATTCTGATTAAAAATCTGAATTTCTAATCTGAATAATATCTAAAACTGAAATGCTAAAATGAATCCAAAGATCAAGACACAAAAATTGTTTACGGGGTTCAAAATTCCTACATCCCCAGGTTCTTATCGAATCGATCCATTAATGTTGCTAAAATTTGCAAGCTAAAATAATACTTAAAAATAATAAAATACCATATATCTCTACAAAAATAGTGTTTCAGACCTTCGAAAGACCTTGGCTAACTCAGAACGTCCTTCAGCTTCTTGAATCACAAGCAAAGGCTTTCTCCAAATCAAAATTAGTAACTTATATAGCTCAAAATGGCATAACAAACTATCCAAAATTGGAAAATGAATATACTTCATAGAGTATATTAGAATTCTAAACAACTATGTAGTTTACTCTGAGCTTTGGTTTGGCCTCTAATTATTACAAAATGACCAAGTACTGTAAGCGTGTCTATATTCTCCAACACAGAGTCAGCCAGAAGCTTCCCTCTAAATACAAGTTCACTCCTCTTAAGTCAGTTAGAATTCCATGGCATAAGCAGTCAAAGCTTATCACTTTTACATGGGAGGTCTGAGGTTCAAGACTTATCCCTTCCTTATAGGGCACGCTTAAGCATTTGTCCCACATTGAGAAGTGGAACGCTTCTCCAGGCATTTAAAAAGGATGACAGCTCCTTTAATACTACCAATGCCCCCCATTTTGTGGAGACTTAGGTGCTAGCTTAGGAAGCCATTTTAATTTTTCATGCATGGACTTTGTGGTGATGTGGTAGTTGAGGCATGACATTGTGTGGCAGGGTATGACATGGCAGGTCTTATTACAAAATGTAAAATCATTATAATTTGAATACAATGAATTATCCATCAAAGACAAAAATCAACCAAATCCCAATTTTTTGGACTCTCATTTACTACCACATGTCACCACCTAATTAGTCCACTTTGTGTGCCCTCATTATGCCATGTCATCTTACGACACCAAATTTTTCTCTATCAAACCAAAACTTCAGCGGCCTATAACTTTTACATACGGTGTCCATTTTGCAAACCTTGAAAAGCGTCAAAAATCTCTTAACGAGCTCTACGCTGTGAAATTAGTTTCATCATGATTTGGAAACTTTTTAAAAAATGAACTCTAGATCACACCTCCCTATAAAAGAGGCTTTTTGGTCTCCAAAAGTTGACTATCCCCTGAAATCTTATAAGTGGTCTACTGCATCCATGAAAATAGAACCTAATCATAGCAAGAGATATAAACAATTACATTGAAATGATTCACAATAAAAATATAAAAAAGCCTAATCCAAAGGCATGAGTAAGTGAATCTATAACTGCAAAAGTGATTACAACATATCAAACTACCTGCCCAAATGTCACATCGTGTAAAGTGGTGAATTGCCAAAAATAACTCTCAATGTAACTGCAAGACAATTTTATAATGTCGACAATATAGAATTAATGTTTTGGACATGTTATAATACAATGCCCTAGTATGGGACTTATATGCTAATCAAATGCAAACAACCAAAAGTGTATGCTGCTAACATCTAAACATGCCCAAATGGTCTTTCAATGCATCTATACATCCATGTGCCAAAAATAGATACATTCTAAAAAATAGCAGTCTAACTGTCAAATGCTGTAAGGAAACAACTCACAACATTGCTCTACTATATCCCCAACTATTTCAAATGAGTTAGTGTCTTATCCATTATTAGACTACCCTACAGTATATTCCAGAGATCAAAAACTTAGAGTTATCAAAAAGTGAGAATTGAAAAACTTCATATGCTAAACCTGTCTTGAAGTGTTCCCACCCACTCTAATCTACATCTATCAAATCTTTTTCATTCCCCTAGGTGAATTCTTAACCATGCTTTGCAAAATGAATGTAGTGATAATCCACTTAACCAATTCTTTCTTCCTAGTGAAATTGATTGTCTCTATGGATTTATTATCAATTGCATACTCTACCAAATTGGGCTTTGCCATATGTAATTGAAAAGATTGTTGACTTAAGCTCTTTAATGGATTTTCACTTGTAGGTTTTACCTTATCCTGGGTTGTATTGTCAACTAGATTATGGATTGAATTAGCTTCATTAACCTTAGTGAGAGGTTTTGTAAATCATCTTAGTTTCAACATTACTTGAATGTGAAGATTCATGAAGCTTAAAACATCTATCAATCCTATGTCCACTCACTTTACAATGAGTACAAACTTCCTTCTTAGGTGAGGGTCCCCTTTTGCCAATTCCCAACTTAACATGAGAATGGTCTTTCAAACATGCAATCTGCTTAAACAAAGCTTTTCATTTACAAAAAGTCTTAGCACTATGGTTATTCATCCCATAAAAAGTGCTTGTAAATGATTGCATTATCTTCTATACATTATATCCAAATTTCTTAAAATTATCAATTAGATCAGAAAATTTAGTGTAAGAATCAGGAGGTGGAATCTCAATACCTCTCTTACCTTTACACCTTTGAATTAGTGGCCTAGAACCTTCACTATTGGAAGCTCGTCTTCCTTTAGCCATGGAAGAAACTTTTCCATCATCCACCTGCACACTAGTATAACCCAAACCTGCACGAAGAGGTCTATGCTCAACCTGAATTGGGTTAGTTATACCTTGACTATCTCTACCAAGTCCTCCATTATAACCCATTTTAAACAACAATTTAGATCCTATGCCCTTAGTGTATCTTTCAAAATCACCAAAAACAATATTACTAGAATCTGAAATGGTAGAAGAAGATGAAGATTCCTGTGGTGAAAACTTATAGTGCACTCAGTCATAGTCTCTGCATCTAGAGTTGAAGGCTTTACCTTTTCACACTCACCACATTGCAATCTAATCAAGAGCTCATCCTTGGATTCAAGCTCTGATTTTAACTTTACCACTTGCAATTAAAGTGTAAATTTTTGGCATATCAAGATTGCATTTTCATCTTTGATGACCTCAATCTGTGACAACTTGCCCATGGTTTCCTATAAACACGTGATTCCACACTGCACACTGCAATATAATCAATCTACAAACCAATAATCCAACTATTCTAGAAGCAACTATTAATACACAACTAGAAGCAATCCTTGCATTCTAACCACTCTAATACCAAATTGATCTGTAAACTCCACTAATAAACTCTAAGTGAATATTTTAAAAGTATGGATTCTAAATTTCTTAACTTACAAGATGTTGGAATGATTAAATCTGATCCTAATCAAGTTTTAAAATTGAAATAAAGGTGAATTCATAGATCACATCAAATATCCATTGAAACCATCAGATTTTTAAAATTCTTGATTTTATCCAATTTCCCATAAATGATCAATTCATTGAATTTTGCATTCTGATTAAAAATCTGAATTTATAATCTGAATAATAATTGAAACTAAAATGCAAAAATGAATCCAAAGATCAAGACATAGAAATTATTTATGGTGTTCAGAATTCTTACGTCCCCAGGTTCTTATCAAACCAATCCATTAATGTTGCTAAAATTTGCAAGATAAAATAATACTTACAAATAACAAAATATCATATCTCTCTGCAAAAATAGTGTTTCAGACCTTCGAAAGACCTTGGCTGACTTAGCACGTCCTTCACCTTCCTGAGTCACAAGCAAAGGCTTTCTCCATATCAAAATTGGTAACTTATATAGCTCCAAAGAGTATCACCAATTATCCAAAATGGGCAAATGAATATACTACACAGAGTGTATCAAAATTATAAACAACTTTGTAGTTTACTCTGAGCTTTGGTTTGGCCTCTATGGGCTCCAAAATGATCAAATACTATAAGTGGGTCTATATTCTCCAATACACAATCGGCCAGAAGCTTCCCTTTAAATACAAGTTCGCTCCCCTTCAGTAACTTAGAAGTCTGTGGTAGAAGTGGTCAAAGCTTATCACTTTTACGTGGGAGGTCTGAGGTTCAAGACTTATCCCTTCCTTATAAGGTGCGCTTAAGCATTTGTCCCATATTGAGAAGTGGAACGCTTCTCTAGGCATTTAAAAAGGATGGTGGCTCCTTTAATACTGCCAATGACCCCTATTTTGTGGAGACTTAGGTGATATCTTAGGCCACCATTGGACTTGGTCATGCATGGACTTCGTGGTGATGTGGCTGCTGAGGCATGACATTGCATGGCAGGGTATGATGTGGCAGGTCTTATTACAAAATGTAAAATCATTATAATTTGAATACAATGAATTATCTGTCAAAGACAAAAATCAACCAAATCCCAAAAATTTTGATGCTCATTGACTTCCATGTGTCCTCACCTAATTGGTCCACTTGGTGTGCCCTCATTATGCCATGTCATCTTACAACACCAAATTTTTCTCTATTGAACCAAAACTTCAACAGCTTATAGCTTTTGCATACGGGTCCATTTTGCAAACTGTGAAAAGCATCATAAAGATCTCGACGAGCTCTACATTGTGAAATTGGTTTCATCATGATTTGGAAACTTTTTCTAAAATGAACTCTAGATCATCACCTCTAACCATGGCCTTCTTGGTTATTACCCTCTCTAATCCTATTGTTTTTATATTGAATTATACACTAGTTGATGACTCTATGATATTAGGAGGCTCAAGTGTCTCCAATCATGTACTGCCTAAAGCTTTTGGAGTGTCCATTTGTGTGCCATTTGATCTTGCCATGGAAACGAATCTTATTTTTTCCTCCTCCTTAATCAAAGCCAATATTCATGGCTCAATTTGGGTTAAATCCCAAGAATGGGATGAAGTAGGAATATTCAAAATTTTCCCATTAATAAACCATTTAGGGATAATGGGTCCATGAATGGGTTATTCTTCATTAAATAAGTCGACCTCACTCATGGGGTGAGTGAAGGTCAGCTTGGAATTCTTTCTTCCAACTAGGACCAATGCCAATTATGCTTTCCTTTTATATGGGGATGCTATTTGAACTAGGTCCAAAGCAACTTCCTTTCCTTTTTCTTGCTCTACCTCCTTTGCTTGGGTCTGAGGTTCCTTAGTTTATTTTTACTCATATTTTTACCCATATGCCTTAGCTAATACCTTAAGTTCATCCTAAATTATTTCATTACATCCTAATGCGGTCATATCCAAGTCCCATATAGGAGACTTTGGTCTCTCAAGTGGGGATGAAGATGCTATTTCCCCAAGTCTCTTCTAACTTCTCTTTACCAGGTCCTTATATTATTTATGCCTGAGGTTGATGCATTGGTTACTCTAGAGGGGGCCTACAAGAGGGTCAAGGTAATAGGTGATACTATAGGGGGCCCATTTTCCATATCTCACCTGGTAGCTTGTCATCTCCCCTAACCAACCTATGCTCAAACTTGATGTTATGTATTTTCAATATGGCTAATACCTTTGGGAAACTTGAGGCCCTAATGTAGAATGGGTCATGGATACTGGGTTGGTGCTCATATGTATTTTTTATGGTTTTAGACTTTAGATGTTTCTTGATCACCCCATTAGGGTCCCATTTCCTCAAATAATCTTTCTATAGGGTGAAGGAGTCCTTGTGTTTAGAAATAACATTTACATGCTCCCAATTTTGTAACACAGTTCTAATAATTGTCAAAGGAAAGGGATGGGGGAGGCCTTTCCTTTTCTCTTTGAAAAATCCATCTATACTATGAATAAGTTGGTAATCCACTTCTTTTTTTTCTAATTTGGTTGGCACATAGATGGGTAACTTGAAAGGCTGTGTCAAATTCCCTTCAATCCTTATTACCATTAAATTAGGTTAGAACCATATTTCCCCTATCAATTCCACATATTTCTTAATCAATGGGTTATTCCTACTCATATAAATTCCTATGATGGCTTCTACTAGGGTTGGATAGACACAATCATAAATGAACTACATGTTGTGTTTGTATTTGCAAATGTGAAGCTTTTGAGAACTAGAGGGGAAATGTAAGATACTTTATTAAAATTTACTTCATGCACAATCCAATCATTATCAATTTTAAAATCCTAGAAAAGAAGAGCAAGGACATCAAGGTAGTGTAATACCATAAGCTTGGCAATAACATATTGTAGGTTAGCCATTTGGATGGAGACTAGGTTATTGTATCTCTATAGGATGGTTGTATTCTTTTATTCCTCCTTGGTAAGAGCTTACATCTCCTCGATGGTTTAAAAGAGTTTAGATCAATTCCTATTCCCATTATTCAATGTTGTCGTATCTAGGTCCATGTCCTTAAAAACTCTCCCCTCATTATCTGAGGTCAAGTATAACTCAATCTTGTCCCTTTGTTGCTATCTGCGAGATTCCATGGTTGTGGAAGTTGTAGCTATTTACCAATGGATTGTAAATAATCTTTGAGTCACCTTGTTCTCACTTAGATTGTCATTGAACTCTTCTCAGTATAGTTGTGATTGATCCAAGATCTAGTTAGGGATTTTATGGATGCTTAGGGCTGGTTTGAATATTTAATGGCAATGGTAATTTAGACTTAGGCTCATTCATGTTTCATATTTGATTGAGCCTAGGCCTTTATACCTTTGCCTTTTCAAGCACAAAAAATCTCTAAATTTGTCATTTTGTGCTTGTGTGGTGCCCATGTGGCATCCATTTGACAAATTTCATGGAATTTTTCATAAATGTATTGAGGGATTAGCTGTTATCTTTTGAAAATCCAAAGACATGTTCATGGATCAATGCGGGTTATTGATCATGATCATAGGGCTTGAAAGTCATCAGCTGCTTTATGTTGAGTCTTGTGGTTATGACACTTGGAACTTTTATGGGCCTTTTTGGATTTTTATTCTATGTAATGAATGTGTGCTTGCCACGTGTTGATCTTATGAGCCTTTGGGGATCGTTGAAAATTATTTGGTAGCCATGCTCTATCTGATCATCCTCTCATGAGAAAGCACAAACTATTGATCTTAATCTAGGTGGATGCCTGGGATTAGTATGATAGACCAAATGTCTTAGATTCATTAGGTCTTTTGCTCCATTCAATCAATCTCCATGATGAAGCATGGGCCATTGCTCCCAAAAAATTGTGAGAACTTTAATCAATATCATGACATAAGAAGGGACTTAGGCTTAAATACTTTAGGCTAAGGTTTATTTTGTGTTTAGTAAACATGTTATAAACTTTAGGCTAAAGTATTTTAGCCTAAATTTTTAGAATACATAGAAAGGGGACCTAAGCTAAATATTTTAGGGTAAGGTTTATGTTGTATTAATAAACATGACATATACTTTAGGCTAAAATATTTTTGCTAAGTTATTAGAACATGTCCAAAGGGGCCAAATAATACATGACCAAATATTAGGTTTTAACCTTTGGTTTTACCACATTAATAAAAATGAGAAAACTTTAGGTTAAAATCATTTTAAGCTAAGCTTTATGTCATAAGGACCTTTTAACATAAGGCTTAATATAAGTCTCTACCCTAAGTTTTATTTAATTCAAACAAACACAATTGAAACATTAGGAAATAGACTTCGATTAAGGCCATGTCTATAAATGTTTTGACCATAAAATCATTTTATTATTTGAAGTTCAAAGATCTAAGCATTTGAACATCTTCTAAGGGGTCCCATTGATCTAAAATGTAAGCCATAAGCTTTTATCAACATTTTGAAGCATATCCTTATGTCTAATCAAAATAATTGATTAGCTTAAATTTGATGGTCTCATGAATGTTAGTGATAGCCTCGTAGATGTAAAATGATGGTTTTGAGAACATCAAATTTAAGTCAGTGGATCATTAGGTTTGATGGGTTTAAAGTTGATAGTTTCTCAGATGTAAATGACCATTGCACAAATGTCAAATTATGGTCACGAGAATGTCAATTTTAATCTCATAAAACCCATATACCTTGGATTTGATACACTCTATTAGATTAATCTCCATGATGAAGCATAGATCATTGATCATAATCTGAGTAGATGTACACCATTGGTTTAATTTAATGTGTGGGACCCTTTTTTACCCAACTTTAAATACAAGAATACCATGTGGTGACCCCACAGGGCTCTTTAAGGCTTGTCAAAAACTCTCCTACAACTACACTCCATCTGATCATCCTCTCATGAGCAAGCACATACTATTGATATTATAAAGAAGTAAGGTGCTTAAGTTAGGATGTGGATAAATATAGGAACCTAGGCTAAATCTTTAAAACTAAGGCCTTATTTATGTTGATAAAATACAAATGGGGCCTTAGGGTTAAAACTTCAAGCTAAAATATTTAACAAAGGGGACCATACTAAAATAAAGGATCCCACAAACATAAACATTAAACCATATTAAGAACATAGGGAATAAAAATGGGATTAATGCATGATTTTTAGGATAAGGTTTTTGTTATGTTGAAAAACACAAGCAAGCCTTAGCATAAACATTAGGCTTAAGTCTAGGGTTGCTTCAAAACATTCCTACCAAATCTATTCCCACCAAAATTTGAATCAAAGGTCTGGGCTAGGATTTTTTGAAGGAGGGTTTTATCACATGAATCCAACTATGAGTTACCATAAAACCTACAAATTAAGACATGAGGATCAACTGTTAGCAACATTAAGCAAGTTTCAAACAACACCATGAACAAATGGACTAGTTCCATCAGGCATGCGTGATCTTCAAATTCTAATAAAGTAAAAAATATCAAGCTTTAGAAATATGGTTCAAAGTAATCACAAGGTTCCATATGTTTTAGAAATTGGGGTATGATGACCTTAATAAATGGTGACTTTCAAGGGAAATATAGCAATATGTTAGAACTTAGAGACTCTGGTTTAGATAAATAACTAGGTCACTCATTCTGCTTGATCAATGCCACCATCAAGATTAGTCCATGGTTGAAATAAAACTTGCATGTGAAAAATAGGATAAAACATCAAGACATAGCCATGTTGTGTGTGTGCTTTGATTCCACTTACTATTTTCCATGAGATTTAGGAGATAATTTCTAGGTTTCATACCTTTAATCATTAACACTGACTTGGAGCATGTGTAGATATTCATTAAGAACCATAAATCTAGTTTAGGGAAGGCTTGGGAATTGCTATGCTACCATTTAGGCATCCATATCCCTCAAAAATATGCATTTGTCTCCACTCACAACATTTCTACACTACCATCTAGGCATCTATAGCCCTGGTGGATATTGCCAGAATCACCTTTGCTTGAAAAGCTTTTGATTTTGCAGTGAGTTTTTATTTTTTGTATTTGTTTGGTCTTTTATGTTTTAAAAAAAGGTTAGGAACTAAGGTAGCCATGTTTAAGGATTTTTACAAGTGTATGATCCTTAGATAATCACCTATGGTTTTAAGCATTATCCCAGGTAAGGATGTTGATTAAGTGCAAGCATGGTTATACCTTAATGGATTGAGCTTTCCTTCAACATGTGTAATTCTTATTAAAACTAGGTTTAAGTCAAGACAGTGTTTAAGTTCTTATGGAATGAATAGGTCCTTACTAGTTTTTACAAATCATAACATCAAGACATATCTCAAATCTATGGTCAACATATTGATGGGGCCGATACCAACATTTTTTAATTTATGGAGTTTCAAGTAAAATAAGGAAATTTGAGCAAAGGGTTATCTAAAAAGACTTATTGGGAGCAAGGAAAAAAGTAACAACAAATAAACACATAGTGAAAAGAACAAATCAAGAATAAAAATGGAAGAAAACACATATATACATGCTTATGTACAAATAGGGATAGGAAAGAAAAGCTGAAGGAAAATAACTAGCCTACCTACACTAACTCTAACCATCTTATAGGTTTAATACATAAATACCCTAGGAGGAGTAATAGAGAAATAGTTCTTGAGATACTACCCATTGGTAGGTAATGTGAAATTTACTCCTTGTAGATCTTTGAGTCTAAAGGTGTTATCCCCAAGTGTATCTACAATCTGATAGGGACCAATCCATAGAGGTGTAAACTTGCCATGTTTGCATTTGGGCTCAGATGTTTTATCCCAAAGAATAACCAAGTCTCCTTGTATGAACACCTTGATCTTTGATCTCTTGTCAAACCACCTCTTTAATATAGTTTGGTGTCTTCTAAAGTTAGCAAAAGATTTATCTCATGCATCTTCCATCTAAATAATTTCCTATAGCCTTAAGTTTGCAAATTCTTGATCTTCCTCCATATACTCTTGCATAAACTTGTAGGTCAGCAGCTTGAGTGTGATGGGGAATATATGTTCCTATCGATATACTAGTAATAAAGGAGATGCTTTAAGATCCTTCTTGAATCTTGTTCTATCTACCCAAAGGGAATACTTGAGAAGCTTATGCCATGTTTTGGGTTTCTCTGTAATAAACTTCTTAATGGCTTTCATCAATTGCTTGTTCATTAAATCAGACACTCCATTACCCTGAATATAATGGTTGGATGAGAACTTGAGAATAATGTTATTTTCATATGTCCATTATATCATTTATATGGATGTAAATGCTAACCCATTATCACATACCAAAAATACTAGAGTCCCAAATCTAGTGCATATGTTTTCTTCTAAAAACTTGGTCACTTCTTATGTTCTACATTGCTTGGTGTCTTCTACTTCAATCCATATAATGCAATAATTATTAGCTATTATAACGTACTCGTGACCTTCTGATGAGTTGGGATTGATTACCCCTATAAATTCCAGTTCCCACTATGCAAAAGGTTTGTCAATCATGACTAGTTATAAAGGCATAACTACCTTTGGCTCTTTGGTGTTGAAGATCTGGCATGAATGACATTCTCTTACATGCTTATGGGAATCTTTGAATATGGTGGGACAATAATAGTCATCCCTAAGGATTTTATGAGCTTTTGATCTTCCTGATGGATGCCCACTTTCCAAATTCTCATAAAAAGTTCTAATTATCTTAGTAGCTTCTTCCTTGGAGACACATCTCAGGTATATACCTTGAAAGTTATTTCAATATAGGATTCCATTATTGATGAGGTAGTGAGCTTCATTGAGACTCAAATCTCTTCTATGATCCCTAGTTAGACCTACAAGACAAGTGACATTTATTATTATTTAAACAATGGAGTCATATCATTCACTAGCTTGGAAGTTTTGTTGATCAAGTTGCATAATACTTAGCTTAGGGCTGGTATTGGCAATCATTTGAATCAGGGCTTGATACCTTACTAGTTTTGTAGTCTTTATTTCTATGTCATATTATTGGAGAATAGACATCCACTTCCTCTTCACTCTCCAAGTTAATACTGGCTTAGTATTATCTTAGTGGCTAGATCTAGCAGAATGACATGCACTTTGTTCCTAAGAATGTAGTTCCTAAATTTCTTAATAATTTTAAATAATGCAAAGGCTTGTTTATCAATTAAAGGATAATTCAACTCAATTTTTTTCAAATTATTACTCATAAAAGTAATTAGGTGGTCAGACCCTTCTATTTTATAAGTCAAGATTGTAGTAATAGGGTGATCAGTAGAAAAGGAGTAAAGGTAAAAATCCTTTGAAAAGTCAAGGCTTATCAAGACTGGAGCTTGACTAATTGCACTTTTGATGTCTTCAAAGGCCTTATTTGACACTTAATTCCATGAAAATTTAGAATCCTTCTTCAGTATATCATTTAGTGGCTTGAAAATCTCTACAAAGATAGAATTTAATTTTCTCATAGAGTTTATATTACCAAAGAAATATTTTAATTCTTTTTTACTATTGGGAGGCTCTATCTTTGATATAGCTTCCAATCTTTCAAGATCAATGGAAATCCCATCCTTAGTGATGACATGGACTAAAAATTTACCTTCATTAACATAAAAAATGATCTTCTTAGGGTTAAGGGAGATCCCATATCTTCTTCACCTTTAAAATACTTGTTGTAAATGCATGAAATTATCTTCCCTATTCTTAGAAAAAATAGTTAGATTATTCATATAAATTATGATACACTTACCAATCAAGCCTTGGAAGGCATGGTCCATGGCCCTTTGAAAAGTTGCTCATGTGTTTATTAGCCCAAAAGGCATTCTCTTGTATGTAAATGTGCCCTAATTAGTTGTGAAAGTTGTCTTCATTTTATTTTCTTTATCTACCAACACCTGATTATATTCTAAAAAACCATCAAGTAAGGACATCATGACTAAACCTAAAATAACTTGTATTACCTAATGAAGAGAGGGAAGAGGATAATTATTATTTTTAGATGACTTATTCAAATTTCTTAAGTCAATACACAATCTAATTTCATCATTATTCTTTCTAACTGGCACCAGGTTGGCCACCCAAGTAGAGTGCCTAATGAGAAACACAATTTTGACATCTAATAATCTCTTGACTTCTTTGAAGATCATGGGTTCCAAGACAAGGTTCATAGGATTTATTTTTACCTGAAGGGTTTACAATTTTCATTGAGGTGTATAGTATGGGTGATGACTCTTGGTTCCAATATCTTCAAGTCATCATATTTTTTTAGTAGCTACTTGTCCTTCTTATTCTCAATACTAGTGTAGGTATTTCTAATGTTAACCAACTAAGGTTGATCTTAAGGCCCAAGATCAACTGCACTATAGTATTTTATACTTACTTTAGGAACCTTATAAGCTTCAACTAGCTTGTCTTGATCGAAGAGTATTTCCAAGGCAATCATCCCTTTATGGATTTTCTTCTCATTTAGTTGAATGACTTTACCATCAAACTTGCCTTCTCTAAATTCATTTTCATTAGCCTCATCAATGATATGAGATTCAAATGCTCTTGAACTACTCATAAAACTTAGGTTCTATTGATCATCACTAAAGACTTATAGATGGTTCACATTATCTGGGACAAAAGGATAAGGGATCAACTCAACACTAAATTTTATGAAATATTGGTCAGGCATAAGATTGGCTATAGCAAAGGCAAGCTCATCAACAACCCTATTTTCTTCCCTAGGGATAGAAATATATTGAAGGCATCAAAATATTCTACCAAATCCTAGAAACTAAACTTGTAACTCTTAAGGTATGATAGTTTACACTATTACTTGATCCTAACTTGATTTACTACTAGTTTTGAATCACCATAAACTAGTAGTTCCTTGACCTTGTTTTTAATGGCAAATTGTAGACCTAAGATGAGGGCTTCATATTCTGTAAGGTTATTGGTGCAAGGGAACTAGAGTCTATAAGAAGCATGGTATTTCTTACCAATAGGGTTAGTTAGAATAATACCTACCTTAGATCTATCTTTACACCTAGCCCCATCAAAATGCAACTTCTATAACCTAGGCATAACTTTAGAAGGTTTATGATCACATACCTTGGTAGTTTCTAGGGTGAAAATTCCTAAATTAAAATCAATTATGTTGACCCTTTTATTGAAAACATTATATTCAGTGATCATGTCCTTCATCCTTGGCTCATTTTAAAATTTGATTTGGTTGGGAACTCCATTCCAAGGCAACCATAGGTGTGAACAATCTATGGACACATACCCATTTAGAGCCTTTTCCCATTCTCTATTCATGAGTAGTCCGTATGCATCAATGATATCCACCACTTGGATATATATGAATTGTTGGACCCCTGGCTCAGAATCTAGATGCATATGGACATTTAACAGTTCTCTAACCACATTGACCCTAGAATTATCTAATTGGGTGACAACCTTATTAGGCTTAATGGGGGTCAAACCAAGTTGCTTACAAATGTTTGTAGGCATGATATTAGTAGAGACACCAAAATCTAACAAACATTTATGTAATTTTTTACCAAATATTCCAACTATAAATAAGAAGGGTGGAGTTTGTATTTTAGCTTTGTACATGTATACATTGGCATTATCAGTCTTGGACATCTTGTTAGGCTTCTTGGATAAGGACTTCCAATAATAGATCTCTTTGTTCTATGATTTGTGTTAATTCATGTAAGGTAATATTATTTTTGATTTTATTCATGTCCTATACAATGTTATAACCATTCTTATTAGAATAATTGGAAGTATCAACACTAGGATTATAAGTACTTCCCTTTGGAGGCTCTGGATTATTATTTGAAGTGGTATCTAGAGGAGTAGCAAAGTTTTCAGGAGGAGAAGTAGTTAAAGGATGCCTTTATTATTTATTCTTTAGAGGACATGTATTCTTTAAGAACTATTGGAAGGCATGAAATTACTCAAGAACATCATCAAGCTCATTATCTTCCTAGAAGGGGAAATCAAACATTTCTATCATGAAGGTCTGGTCAGTAGGGTGTGATCCTGAGGTACCTGCACCACTGTAATTGTTAGGAACTACATCAAAAGTGTCCAAATCTTCTTGAAATGCTTCAAAATCTTTAAAAAACTCAATTAAATCAACCTCACCATGATTATTTATATAATGGATTCTACAATAATCAAGTAAATCAATATCAATAATATTAATGTCCATAGTCTTCTTTTAAGAAGATGGTTTACTATTCTTATTGTTGTGGAAACTATCATTTTTAAGCCTATTATTGGGTCTATTGAATCTTTGGAAAGAGAAGTTCCTACCAGAAGTTTTCCCAATATTACCAACTTGTTTCTATAGCTGAAAGAAGTTAGTGCTCAGTTTTTGGACCATTTTCAAGATAGACTCATTCTCACTTTTGGGGCTTTCTAAATTATGGACCTAGTTGTTATTAGTACCAATGGTTGGTACTAAGGTCATTTGATCATTTACATTAAACCCATTATTATCAAGGTGATTTAATAACCCCAAGTTATGGTTAGGAGAAACATGTCTAAGAGGTAATTGGTTCAAACTTGGGAGCTAGTTGAGAGCAGGCACATTCTGGTTATTATTGGGAAAGTTATTCAAAGTAGGCATATGTTAGTTGACATTGGGGATATAGTAGGCCTTATAACCTTGAGGTTACATTTGGTTATTAATTATCACAACCTCAACATAAGTTAAATCTAGTTTTTCAGTGGACCTGCATCTCTCTTAATGAATAATGAAGTCATGGGATCAAGGGCATCTTTGTATATTTCCAAGGCCAAGGCTTGATTAGGTTTATAAGGATAAATGGTTCTATTGTAAATATTTTAGAACATAGCATTGAAGTATCTTATAAGTTCATTGGCATCCCTTTTTAGGGTGGTAAATCACTAGTACATGACATAGGGGCTAATTATTTTACCAAATTGGTCAATGAATATATTGTTAAACTCATCCCAGGTGGTGACACAATAATCAAGTAGGTTTAAGAACCACTCATATGTAACATATTTAAATGTAAAAGGGAAAAATGTACATGATACATCTTTATGAGTTACATTCAACAATCTTAATGCAGCCTTAAATGATTTAACATGCTCTTCTACTTTTACAATACCACTAAGACTAAAAGTTAGCAAATAATTTTTAGGATTGAGAGGGAGGTCATGAATTTCACCTTATACATTGATAGGAGAACTTACCAACAAATCCATACCTAGATGAATGTTGAATGCATGATTACCTTGGAGTGGTAGAGTTGGCAAAGACTTTGAATGTCTACATCTACCTTTGTCTCATCTAGTTCTCCTATGGACTTCCAACTCAAGTAGAGGATTCATTGTCTCTAGATGTGATCTTGTTTGAATTCTTAGCAGTTACAACTTGATAAATTAGGATATTATTTGAAATACAATGTGTCAAACTAAACTTTACAAATAATAAGACTTAGATTTGCACATTAAGCTAATTTTGCAAAGATATATGTAAGGAACAACAAAGGGCATCAAATTTTAACAAAACTAAATAAAAGATATGTCCAACTATGTAAATATGTTCAAAATTTACAATTTTAAGCCCAAATGAATGCAAATCTGTGAAAGATATACCAATCTTTGATCAAAATAATCTATTCTAACCTCAAATACTATGGATTCTTAGATCTTAAGCTACTTTTACCAGAATTAAGCATCTATCCTCAAATATCTTAGATCTTTGTCTAAATAAAGCATAAATATGGGTCAAAGACCATAAAGATCAATGATATTTAAACTTTTGAGCAAAGAAATATTAAAAAGTGCAAAGATAACACCAATCTTAAATCAAAACACACCAGACTTAATAGAGATTCAACAAATTCATAGGCCTTCCTTCTAGCACGAGTGAAGCTTATCCTGTTGGTGCCTCTAAGTGTATCACAGGTGCTCTTAGTGTTTAAATAACACTTCTCATATTATAATTCTAATAATTTAAATCATGAGTACCAGGTTTTGGTAATCTAGTTACTTGTGGTGAAATAGAGGTAGAGCAAATTAAATTGTTCCACAAATTTATATTGATTGGTGGTTGGGAGCCACCATGGTCCTTTGTGAATTTTGAAGTATCTATGTTGATTTTAGTGAGTTATGATCAAAGTTCTAAGTTAAAGGTAATCTAGATGAATAATTACAATGAGATTTAAACTAAAGTGATTTGATCAAAAAAAGAAGCAAAAGGTCATGGTAGAAAGAAAGTATGTGATTGTTGATCCTTGCCTTAAACACAATGACAAAGTTTTAATTTCAATTGAACATGCATTTAACTAGTATATAATGTAAAGTAACAAAATTTCAAATCACACCATATACGAGGAAGATGTCTAAAGAAAACATGAGAGAATACAAGTATGGTCTAGCTTTTCTTTAAAGGTTTACTATTGTATTCAAATAGAATTTGTACATCCTAATGTAGAGCAAATAAAATGAAACAAAGTCTAAGAACATTTGACTCTTCTAGCTTCAACACAAATTAGCAACCCTATATAAAATATGCACATTCAAAATTCATAAAACCATTCAAACTAAAAACTCAGAATAAGCAATTGAGAGAGAAACTATTTAATATTGATAAAAACAAACTTGGATAAACTTTTAAAGTATTCCTTTCTTATATTAATTGCTCAAAAGTATACAAGTTTTGGCTTAAAACTCCCTCTCCTTAAAAAATGGTAATACTACCTTTTTATAGAAGACCTAGGTAATATACCAGTTAGTCATAAGATTACACATGTATAAAGATAAGGACAATTGTCCTTCCTCATAGTTATATAATACACTTTTCTTTCCAAAATAGATTGACCTATAGGCAAATATTCTAAAAAACTAGCATATGCCTTTATAAAAGAGTATTCTTTATTCAAATATTACAATTCTTTTTAAAAATGGAATATTAATTAATTGGTGGGCCCCTAGGCTAAAGGGATCCCTTGTTGTTCTTAGAGAATCTCCATAACTCTCTGATGTTTCTCTTTGAGAAGATCCAAATCAATAGTTGGATTCAATAGATAGACATCTTCTTCATCAGCCAAGTCATTAAAGTCCCTATCATTCCTTGCCATAGCCTCTTTGATGCTCCTGGCTTCTACAATCTTTTCCTCAATAGTGAAGATAATGCCCATGATTTGGCTATTATCACTCCTTGATTGTCCTTGGATTTTGCTCTTCACCTCCTTCATCACCAAAGTTAATATGTTCTTGTACTCTTCATTATCAATTATTCCTAGGACACTGGATTTTATAGGGTTGGCCAACATGGTACCAAGGAGTTTCTTGACTCTAGCTATTAGCTCCTCATCATCCCCTAGGAGTCTATCTAAGCTCTTTGACCAGGCACTTAGACTTTGGATCTTATCGACAACTATCCCCAATATTACATTCAAGTAGGCTAGGATAATAGTTTTGAAGCTAGGAATCCTTCCTTAATTAGTATGTTGATTAGTTCTCTTATTTTATCTTCTACATCTTGACACTGGGCTACCAATCCTTTGGAAATCTCACTCTATTGGGTTAATGTATCTTACCTTATCTTCATTAACTTCAAGGAGTCAAACATGTCCAAGAAGAATGCCTCAAACATATTTATTACTACATCAGGGATTAATAAGATAACTAATGTCTCTAGATTCTCTTTTTCCTTCTCCAGGTTATGTATCTTCTATTTCATACCTTTGATGCCTACTTTTATCTGAGCTAAACGAACCTTAGCCAGTATTTCTATGTCCTCCTCATGGATAGGATGCTCACTAGGATTTTTACCTCTAATAGGGATTAAACCAATAAAGGTCTCAAATTTTTGAAAGGTGAATTCCTCACCTCTAACCATGGCCTTCTTGGTTGTCACCCTCTCCAATCCTATTATTTATGGATTGAATTATACACTAGTTGATGACTCTATGATCTTAGGAGGCTTAGTATTCTCCACCCATGTACTACATGAAGCTCATCGAGTGTCCATTTATGTGCCACTTGATATTTTTGTGGAAACTAATATTATTTCATCCTCCTCCTTCATCAAAGGCAATATCCATGGCATGATTTCTTCATGAACATCAATTTGAATTATTTGTGTCAAGGCCCAAGAATGGGATAAAGTATAAATCTTCTACATTTTCCCACAAACAAACCATTCAAGGATAATGAGTAAATGAATGGGGTATTCGTCACTAAACAAGTTGATATCACTCATGGGGTGAGTGAAGGTCAATTTGGGATTCTTTCTCCCAACTGGGACCAATGCCAATTATGTTTTCCTTTTCTATGGGGGTGCTATTGGAACTAGGTCCAAAGTAACTTCTTTCCCTTTGTCCTACTTTGCCTCCTCTACTTAGGTCTGAGGTTCGTTGGTTTATTCTAATTGGGTTTGAGGGTCCTAATGCAATCATATCCAAGTACTCTATAGGAGACTCTAGTCTTTTAGGTGGGGATGAAGATGATCCTTCCCCATGTCTCTCTTCCAGCTTCTCTTTATTAGGTCCTTATGTTATTTGTGCCTAAAGTTGTAGTGTTTTATATAGAGGGGTCTTAGAATAGGTTCTAGGCAATATTTGATACTATAGGGGCCCCATTTTCCATATCTCACCTAGTGGCTTATCATCTCCCCTAGCCAACCTAGGCTCAAGCTTGATGTTATGGCTTTTCAATCTAGATAATACCTCTGGGAAACTAGAAGACCTAATGTAGAATGGGTCATGGACACTGGGATACTACTTATATATCTTATTTATGGTTTTGGACTTTATGTGTTTGTTGATGACCCCATTAGGGTCCCATTGCCTCAAGTCATCTTTCTGTAGGGTGGAGTCCTTATCTCTAGCAATAACATTTACATGCCCCTAATTTTGCAACACAATTATACTAATTATTGAAGGAAAGGGATGGGGAAGGAATTTCATTTTCTCTTTTCAAAATCCATCTATAATATGAAGAAGATGGTAAGCCACTTCTTGTTCTACCAACTTGGTTGACACATAGATGGGTAACTTGAAGGGCTATGTCAAAGTCCCTTAAATACTTATTACCATGCAGTCAAGGTAGAACCATATGTCCCCTATCAATTCCACATATTTCCTAATCAATTGGCTAACCCTATCCATGGGAATTCTTGTGATAGCTTCTACTAGGGCTGAATAGACACAATAAAAAATGAACTACATGTGTCTATATTTGAAAATGTGAAGCTTGGAGTAATGATGGGAGATAGTGGGTCTTCCATCAGGTGACCCATTATTGATATTTAGGATCAAGTAGATAGGACATCATGAAAAAGTGTTTACTTTTTTTCTTCTTGATGGTTGTGAATTGAGACTTTAGATGGGTATTGATCATTTCACGTAATGGGGGAATGAGTCCCTTCTCAACCATTAAGTACACATAAGGCACCTAGACTTTTTCAATATGAGTGGTGGAGGGGGTCTACATAACCTATTAAATAAGGTCATAATAATATTGATCCCCTCCCTAAATTGGACAATTAGGATTTTGCCTTTTGGGTCATAGATTACTTGGTTCCTAGTAAGTAACTATGGAGCTAGGATTGTGTTTAGATTATGCTCCCCAGTCACTTTTTAATGGTGGACAAGTCTATTTTGGGCTTACATAGTTTATAATAGCTCTCAAAAGCCAGAGGGGAAATGTAAGTTACTTTATTAAAAGATTGCTCAGGCATAATCCAATCATTCTAAATTTTACATTCCTAAAAAATAGGATCAAGGACATCAAGGTAATGTAATACCTCAGGCTTGTCAATAACATAGTGTAGGTTAGCCATTTGTATGGAGAATAGGTCACTGTATCTCGATGAGATGGTTGCATTCTTTTGTTTTTCCATGATAAGTGTTGTTAATCAAACTTGCACCCCTGTGAAGGTAGTTTTAGGCCTTCACAATCTACTAAAATGTGGAAAAATCCCTAGGTTATGGGTGACCTAATCAGTGGATTGAATCTCTAGATTATAAGGGCTAGCTCCCTTTGGTGTATCAATTAGGATCTTTGCTTTGCACTATAAATTAATAGGAAAAGAGAGAGAAACTTGAACATAAATCCTTTCTAATGATGGTGATACACCTATATTTTTTGATTGATCCACTCAATTTGAGCTCTTAAAAACACTGATTTAGACAAGAAAAGGGTTGAACTTTCAACTCCAATTGACCAATATGTATAAGTATTTCATAAAAATGTTCTATCTTGTGATCAAAGATTGATGGAAATGATAGGATAGGCCTGATTCAAGGCACTAACTAGACACTTACATCTACTATAAACTCATCCAAAATATATTAAACATAGAACATGACCTGCATAATCTGACCAACTAGTAACTAGGTAAGAATCAAGACTTGACAAGGAAGAAAACACCATCACTTATGTAAATCAATGACAGAAATACGCTATACTAGTAGCTAGAATATAAAAACAATAGTCTTATTAATCTGAAAAAAGGCTACAACTCAATCTTTGGTAGAATTTAATCTTGCCAAAAGAGGGATATAATTTAAGGCTAAAAAGATAACTTATATAGAAAAATACACAACCAAGATTTTGGCATTGAAAATACAAGATGAGGATAACTTTCACTTCAGCCCAAGTCTAATTTGTGTTAACATAGCCTTCTAAATTTGAATTTTCTTATCTTTTGTCTTGCATGAAAAAACCTTTGGTGTTGAAAATAAACGACGGGTTCATCTTGGGATGTTCTTTTAACATGCATGAAATCTATGCCCACCTCCAAATATAGAATTCCTCTTGAGTTATTGGAACATTTGAAAGGCTTCCCTTTGTATGAAATCAATGCCAACATTGAATTAGAACTCCACTTGAACTACTAGAATGTTTGACAACCTTTAAGCTCTCTAATGTTAAAAAACTTGAGTCCTTCATGCAAATGAGTCTTTGTTTTTAGAATTGAAGGCATCATGTTTGAAACGGTTATACTTGGACATGTCTAATCCTATTTTGGGCCAATTTACATTTTGTAAAACATGTTAATATATTTATTAGCTATTGAAATTTCTTGCATTTTTTGGTTCTTCATTTATGTGCATGTCTTGATGTTTGTCTATGCTATTTACTTTGTCTACTTCATTTTTTTTCCTATTTCCTTTGTACAAAAAGTCCAAAGGAATTATATCTTGTTCTTCTTTTCGAGCCTTTGTCTTCATTCATGCATTCTTTTAGACTTTGGCTCAGTTTCTTCTCATGAAATTGTTTGGGCTTTTGGGCGCTTATCCATTTATGTTTATTTTATTCCCACTATCAATATTTCTTTGGACAAATTATCTGTGGCTATTTGCTTCATCCATTCCCTTATTTTTCATTTATCTTTTATGATGGTGATACACCTATATTTTTTGATTGATCCACTCAATTTGAGCTCTTAAAAAAACTGATTTAGACAAGAAAAGGGCTGAACTTTCAACTCCAATTGACTAATATGTATAAGTATTTCATGAAAATGTTCTATCTTGTGATCAAAGATTGAGGGAAATGATAGGATAGGCCTGATTCAAGGCTCTAACTAGCCATTTACATCTACTATAAACTCATCCAAAATATATTAAACATAGAACATGACCTGCATAATTTGACCAACTAGTAACTAGGTAAGAATCAAGACTTGACAAGGAAGAAAACACTATCACTCATGTAAATCAATGACAGAAATACACTATACTAGTAGCTAGAATATAAAAACAATAGTCCTATTAATCTGAAAAAAGGCCACAACTCAATCTTTGGTAGAATTTAATCTTGCCAAAAGAGGGATATAATTCAAGGCTAAAAAGATAACTTATATATAAAAATACACAACCAAGAGTTTGGCATTGAAAATACAAGAAGAGGATAACTTTCACTTCAGCCCAAGTCTAATTTGTGTTAACATAACCTTCTAAATTTGTATTTTCTTATCTTTTGTCTTGCATGAAAAAACCTTTGGTGTTGAAAATAAATGGTGGGTTCATCTTGGGATGTTCTTTTAACATGCATGAAATCTATGCCCACCTCCAAATATGGAATTCCTCTTGAGTTATTGGAACATTTAGAAAGGCTTCCCTTTGTATGAAATCAATGCCAACATTGAATTAGAACTCCACTTGAACTACTAGAATGTTTGAAAACCTTTAAGCTCTCTAATGTTAAACAACTTGAGTCCTCCATGCAAATGAGTCTTTGTTTTTAGAATTGAAGGCATCGTGTTTGAAACGGTTATACTTAGACATGTCTAATCCTATTTTGGGCCAATTTACATGTTGTAAAACATGTTAATCTATTTATTAGCTATTGAAATCTCTTGCATTTTTTGATTCTTCATTTATGTGCATGTCTTGATGTTTGTCTATGTTATTTACTTTGTCTACTTCATTTTTTTTCCTATTTCCTTTGTACAAAAAGTCCAAAGGAATTATATCTTGTTCTTCTTTTTGAGCCTTTGTCTTCATTCATGCATTCTTTTAGACTTTGGCTCTGTTTCTTCTCATGAAATTGTTTGGGCTTTTGGGCACTTATCCATTTATGTTTATTTTATTCCCACTATCAATATTTCTTTGGACAAATTATCTGTGGTCATTTGCGTGGTCCATTCCCTATTTTTCATTTGTCTTTTCCTTCATATTTTTTTTGTCATTTTCCTTTGGACAAAAAGTCTAAGGGAAACATATCTTTGGGCTTTTTAAATTTGTCATTTTCCTACAGACAAATTGTTTGTGGGAATTATCTCTCATCCCTTAATTCATTTTCATGGCCTTGTCTTTTGAAGGAATTCCTTTGGACTTTTTGTCCACAACCTTCATCTTGTTCATTTCCTTTTCCTTCAAACAAAAAGTTTGAAGGAATTATTTTCTCTTCTACCTCCTTTTTTAAGTGACTTACCCTTTATAAATCCTTAAAACATTCCCTTGAACCATTCCTTTGGAAAAAAGGTCCAAATGAATTAGGTATTAAGCCTTTTTTAAATGTTCCCTATGAATTTTTATATCTTCTTTCCTAAAGGGTAGATACACTTTAGTTTTTTTGTAATGAACTTTCAAAATTTGGCAATGGCCCTTCAGCCTTTCAAAATGCCCTTTTTTTGAAGGGCATGTACCCTTCAACTTTATGTAAAATGCCTTCTCTGAAGGGCACAAACTATTCAAACTTTTTTTTAACCTTCCCAAAGGGTAGATACCCTTTGGGTTTCTATAAATGGCCCTTCCTGAAATGGACTTATCCATTTAGTAAAACTATAATAGACCACTTGCTCTTCAAACTTTTGCCAAGTGTCCTTTATGAAGGGTAGATACCCTTTGATATTTATTTGAGTGACCCTTTGGATTTTTACAAATGGAATTTTTCAAAGGAAATAACCCTTCAGAAAAGTTGGAAAGGTCCACTACCTTTGAAAATGCCCTTTGAAAAAATGTTTGATCCTTATTCCTGTGGGAAAATTGAAAAGACCTTGCCCTTTGGACTTTTCACAAAAGGTAAGAGACCTTTTAGGTTATTGTAAATGACCATATTTCCTTGCACAATTCCTTTGATCAAAAATTATGAAGGAATTGTGTCTTCAAAATTCTTGTGAAAACCCAAAGTTTTCCACTTGTCCTTTTTTGAACTACTCTGAACAACATAAACCTTCCTATGGGGAAAAATTGTTAACATTCTGGGGACTCAGATGGGAAGCATGCCTACTATGCTTGAGAATTTAGACCATAAACATGATATTTAACTCACAAAAATAATGGTGAACTTGGTCCATGACTACAAATCTCCTTTTGGCATGAGATAACCTTCATCCTTGAAAATAAGAAGGGGAACACACAAAATAAAAAAAACTAACTAACAAAGCAAATATTCAAACAAAAACTTATTTATAACAAAAAAAAATGAAACTAATATGCTTGAACAACACTTGGAGGAAAGTAAAACAAACAAACTATGTACAAGGAGCTTTGCTCTTCAATAGCAATGTTTTAGATGTATCCCATTAACTAGGATTGGAAGCTCCTGACCATCCATATTTGTAAGCTAGAAGGAATTGTGGGATTTGCAGCTAGAGATTGTGTATGGGACACTCTAAATGGAATCAAACTTTGTGTACCTTTCTGGTTTAGCTCTATCCTCATCCCACTTGAGGACCAAATCTTTTTCTTTGAAACTTTGTGAAGAAGTTGCTTTGTCAAAAGTTCTCTTTACTTGTGCTTGATGAATTTCCATGGCAAGCATGGCCTAATTTATTATCTCTTCAATCACCATAAGCTTATCATACCTGATATCCATAGGCTCATTCTCCAACAATTCAAGTTTATGCATTACTTCTAAAGTAAGAAACTCAAGAGAAATGGGTAACCATGCTTCCTTACCATATACCAATTTGTATGGAGAGTTGGTTATTGATATTTTATGGGTGATCCTATTAGTCCATAGATTTGACTTCAATTTGAGATGCCATGATCTCTAATTATATTTAATAGTCCTTCTTATGATCATCAATAGGTTCTTATTCATAGATTCAACAAGGCCATTACCTTGTGGATAATAGTTTGATGAACTGCTGAGGTAAATTCCATGTTGGACAACCCATTGACTAATCCTAGATCCCACAAAATCCATTGCATTATCAAAAATAATAGTTGAAGGAAATCCAAACCTAGTAAGCAAACCTTCATAGAAATCAAGAACATTAGTTTTGTTTGCTTCTTTTAATGCTACTGCTTCTATCCAATGTGTGAAGTAATATATAGAAGTGAGAGTCCATTTATGCCCTAAACTTGAAGGAGGATTTATGAAACCAATAAAGTCTAATACCCATTGGATAAAGGTCTGATCCACCATAATTGGTTGAAGAGGTAAGGCTTCAAGTTTCACTTTTCCTACAAACATAACACACTATTTATACTTTCTAACCCATGCATGACAATCACCAAATATATTAGGCTAATATTACCCACCTCTCATGATATTAAGGGCTGTATTTCTTGAAAAAAGTGACCTCCACCATGTCCATCATGGAATTATTCAAGTAATTCTAAGTTTGACTTGGTTGTATACATCTTAGCAACATGCCATTGATATCTTTCTTGAAAAAAACACTATCAATAAGCAAAAATGGAATTGACTGCAACCTAAAATATCTTCTTTTCAAAGCACTTAGATGAGAGGGATAAATACCATGTTGGAGATAGCTTACCAAGTCATGAAACTATATGGAAGGTGAGGTATGAACAAATGCAACCTCTTCATCATTTGACACCAAAATGAGCTCATTAGCCTCCTACAAGTCTTGTGCTAGATGCTCACAAAGTCTTTTGCCTCTAATCAGTTTTGTGATCTTAATTTCCACATCATACTCCATTACCTTAGTTATCCAACCATCTCTCTTCTCATTTATATCTTTGTTCAAAAGGAACTCCTTGATGCTTGGATGGGTAACCATTAGGTGTATCTTATTATTAGACAAGTGTCTAAACTTCTTGAGAGATCTTATAACTAAAAGTACATGTTTTTCAACAAAATAATACCTTGTTTCATACTCCTCCAAGCCTTGACTTAAGAAGGCTATTAGATGCTCCAAAGCCTCATGATTATACTGCATATGAATGATTAAAATGGTGCCCATGTTAGCATAAGTGTACAAAATGAAATATTTCATGAAATATGGATTTATAAGCATATGAGCACTAGTTATGACCTTTTTAATATCTTCAAAAATATTTATTCCTTCTTTGGACCAGCTAAAGATCTAACCCTTCTTTAGCATGGCTGTAAGTGGCTTAGCTAAAATGGCAAAATCTAAAATATACCTCCTTATGAAATTGATTTTCTCAAAGAAACTTTGCATAGAATTTTTGTGCTTAGGCAAATATATTTCAAGAAAGGATTCAATCCTTTCATAATCTATGCTTAAACCATGCTTTGAAATAATATGTCTAAGAAGCTTACCTTTATGAACAAAAAAAAACACTTTTTGGGATTTAGAGATACCCTAAATTGCCTACACATTTCAAACACTTGCTTGAGATGAACCATGTGATCTTATACATTCTTTGAAAATAATGTTATATCATCTAAATAAATAAGAACAAACCTTTTAAGAAGGTCTTGGAATGCCATATCCATGGATCTTTGAAAGGTTGTTCAAACATTAGACAAACCAAATGACATCTTTCTGTATGCAAATGTCCCCACTTAGTTGTGAAGGCTATCTTAAATTGGTCTTCTTCCTTGACCAAAAAATGATTGTAGCCACTATATCCATCCAACAAAGAAAACCTCCCTAAACTTGAAATAAGCTATAAAATTTGTTCCATTGATGGAAATGGATAGTGATCTTTAAGTGAAGACCTATTCAAATAATGGAAGTCAACACACAAATGAATCTCATCATTCTTATTTCATACCAGAATAAGATATGCCACCCAAGTTGAGTGCTTGATTGGAAATATAATAGCTAATTCTATGAGCTTGTGAAGCTCAGTTCTCATCAAAGGCTCAAGTTTAGGATTAATTGGCCTTTGTCTTTGTCTTGCTGGTTTAGTCTCCTACTCTAAATCAATGGTGTGTTGAGCCTAAATTGGATCAAATCCCTTAAGATCACTATACTTCCATGCAAATATATCAACAAAACATGTGCATAACTCAATGAAAGCTTTCTTTTATGAAGGAGTGCATACCTTACCTACAAAATCTTACTAGCTACAATCTCTATATTAGTATAGTGCTCTTCCTTTGTTGACAAGGATGACTTATCTTTCCTTAGCTCATCATCTCCAAAGAAAATGTTTTCAACTGTGACCAATACCCTGGGTATCTTAATTATTTTTAGTTTCACAATCTGATCACCATATTGTTGTAAGTCCTTTGTTTGGTTTCTTAAAGAAAACTCAACCTCTTCTTGCAAGAATCTCACAATTTGATTGTCATCCTCAAACACTTTCCAATTCTCATGATTATTTGGAATAGAGGCCCTTATAACCACCTTTATATGTGATTAATTTTTTTCACTTTTTATATCATCTGGAATATTGAATTGTGACCCAATGGCAACCAACCTATCTGCATGTTTGTTTTTACCTCTTTGTAATGCCTGAATGTTAAAAGCTTGTAAATATTCAAGTAAGTCCCATATTATATGCTTGTAATACTTAATAAATAGATTTTTACACACATTCAAACCTCTTATTTGGTGAAATACAAGTTCACTATCTCCAAAAACTTGCAAAGAATTGACTTTCATCTTCCTAGCCCATTGCAAACTATGAACTAGTGCTCCATACTCAGCAACATTGTTTGAATAGTCAAAATAAAATTTAATAAAAGAGAAATACCTTTGTTTTTTTGGAGAAACCAACATCATTCCAACTCTAGTTCCATGCTTATTCCTTAATCCATCAAAGTACAATTTCCATAAACCATCATTAGACTCATCTTTTTTTACCATGGCTAGAATTGGTGCATCATTCTCATGAAGGCAATACACACCAAGTCCTTCTTATTCAATCATCTTGTAAAGATAATGCTCATGAAAAGTGGAAGCCCACTCATTAGGGAACACATATAGAATTCCATCCAAAGGTGATTCACTTTTTAATTCACTAGCTTCTAGTACTTCATTTGAGATGATACAGTTAGTATTCACAATACTTTGACATATATGACTCCATATGAAATCATGAAATGAGCTCAAAATGAATTTTTACCTTGGCATGATACCTAGTTATGAAGAATAAAGAATTCCAATCAAATGATAAATATCCCCCAATCTTTGAGGTGAAGTCTCTTGAAAAGCACATAGCAAAGTAAGGAGGCAAGTCTACCACAACAACATCCTACTGAATAGTAATATTGGGACAAACCTGTAATGTCAATTTCAGATCTTTGATGATGCCTACCATATTTTTTTGTGACCCATCTAATTACAATACCCCTTTAGTATTTGGCTCATAAACAAGTCCAAACTTTTCTGTAATCTATTTAGGCATGACTGTACTACTAGCTCCACTATCCACCATACAATTATGAACCAAAGTATCACCTACTATCAAAGAAAGGTAAAAGGGAGTTTTTTTTTTTTTTTTTAAAACCTTAGTTTTGTCCACCTTTTCCATATTATTTACTTATTGTACCTATTTCTTTGTTGGATGATCTAAATTAGTTAAGACAACACCTTCTTTCTTAACCAATTTTAGAGATAATTCAAGATCTGAAAGCTCTTAAATGAGCTTATCCTTTTGTCCTATAATAGAAAGAGAATCCCAAATGATAATGTTAATGTTATACTTCTTCATTTGACCTACTATACTATTATGAGATCCACTAACCTTTGGTTGTACCTTTTGAAGCACTGGTTGTTCATGAACTAGAGGTATTTGATGAATCTTACTAGCCTCTATATTCTAATTTTTCTATGTTGTAGGGACAAAAAATTTCTCTTTTGTGCTCTTAGAAAAAATATTAGGAGTACTTGAAGAATTTTTCATCTCTTGACCCTCTTCAATGGCTCTTATTTTAGCTCTAGTTACAGCTACAACTTAACCACTTGAAACGTTGGTTTCAACACCTTGAGTAAAATCAACATGATCATCTACTTGCCAATTTACATTAATGGCATCAGGTTACACTTAAACTTGATGAGTTTCTCTTTGTGATGCCAAAATTGAATCTTATTATTGACTTCCTTGAAAATAAAACTCTTTTTTTTGTCATCTGAGGCATAATGATGTTCTGTGATACCAAGGTTTGGTTTTGAGCATCATTGAGATTTGAAGGCTGCCAACATGAATCCTACATCATGTTGTTTTGAGGTGGGGTGGGAACAATGGAATTTGAAGTGGAAGGAACATTAGGATCAAGAAAAACATATGGCTTAGCTAGAGTTATGGCTCCTTATGCTTGATAAGGTGGTATATTCTCTTTGAAGCCCTGATAAAGAGGCCTTTGATCTTTAAAGGGTTGATAGGTGTTCTAATTTTGCTATTGATAGGGCCTATTTGACTAAAATTGTCACCTTTTTAGCTATACTATTTAATTCTCAAAGGATTATAGAAAAAAATTTAACTCTTCCATCTCACTAGCTTGACTATTAGGGGATACAATTTGAGTTTGATATGGTGAAATAAGAGCTAAGGATGGAACTTGAGGAATTTGAGGGGCTAGTATGGAACTTATTTATATAAATATAGGCATTGGAGGTCTTGGAGAAAGCTTACCGACTTATATAAAACTATTTTTTGCCCTTATTGCAACCTCATAAGGACCTGGTAAGGCAGTACCACCCATTAACTATATCATCACACTAATGTCAAAATTAAGGGCTTTCAAATAGTACATAAATGCAGATTTAAAAGATGGCCTTATCAACATGGGTATTCTAGTCCATGTCTTTTGGAATTTGAGGTTAAAATTAGATATGAACTCATGAAGAGACCTTGTTATGGTGATCAATTATACCACTAAGATAGGTGATCAAATTTGTCCTCAAATTTCTTGACTAAGGTTGTACCCAATTCATCCTAGGTAGAAATGGAATTTAGTGGGAAATTTCTATACCATTACAATTCTTTTCCTTTGAAGGAAGCAACAAGCAATCTAATAGAAACATTATCTTCAACAATATTATGGACTAAACAAAGATTAGCCACATCTTGGATATGCTCAATAGGGGTTATTTGATTTTATCCTAAGAAGAATGGGATACTCTTGAGGGTAGACACTAGAATGTCATCAAACTGGGCTAAATTTAGTGGGCTACCTCTATTGAATGGAGCAAACACTTGATTTCTGAGGAAAATTTGGATAGTGGGGATTGTAGTGCTTAAAACAATAGGATAACTAGGAGGCAAATACTATTTTTGATAATATGGTTTTGCCCTCCTAAATCTTGATCTCTTATAAGATATAAATTCAAAAGTAATACCTTTGCTTGCTAACCTTGTGGTAACATTTGGCATGAAAGAGCTTCCTAAATGATGCTATGAACTCTAAAACTTAAATAATATTTATCTTATGATGAAGATAGATATTCTCTTCTACTACAAATACTTCTCTTCAGCTTTAAACTTCTTTAGATCTACAAAATATTTCTTTGTTGGTCCCACTGAGTGCGCCAAAAACTATTGTCAATCAGACTTGCATCCATATGAAGGTAGCTTTAGGCCTTCATAGTCTGCTAAAATGTGGAAACAATCTTAGGTTATGGGTGACCTAATTAGTGGATTGAATCTCTATATTCTAAGGGCTATCTCCTTTCGGTGTATCAATTAGGATCTTTGCTCTACGCTACAAACTATCAAAAAAAGAGAGAAACTTGAATAGAAATCCTATCTAATGATGGTGATACACCTATATTTTGTGATTGATCCACTCAATTTTAGCTCTTAAAAACATTGATTTAGATAGAAAATGGGCTAAAATTTCAACTCTAATTGACCAATATGCATAAGTATTTCATGTAAAAGTTCTATCTTGTGATCAAAGCTCGAGGGAAATAATGGAATAGGCTTGATTCAAGGCACTAACCATCCACTTGTATCCACTATAAACTCAACCAAAAGACATTAAACATGGAACATGACCTACATAATCTGACCAACTAGTAACTAGGTAAGAATCAAGACTTGACAAGGAAGAAAACTCTATCACTTATGCAGATCAATGACATAAATACACTATAAAAGTAGTTAGAATCTAAAAATAATAGTTTTATTAATCTAAGAAAAGGTTACAACTCAATCTTTGGTAGAATTTGATCTTGACAAAAGAGAGATACAATTCAAGGTTGAAAATCTAACTTATATAGAAAAATACACAACAACCAAGAAGTTGGCATTGAAAATATAAGAAGAGGACAACTCCCACTTTAGCCCAGGTCTAATTTATGTTATTATAGCCTTCTAATTTTTTTTTAATCTTTTATCTTGCATGAAAAACCCTTAGGCATTAAAATTAGATGATGGGCTCATCTTGGGCTATTATTTTAACATACATGAAATATATGCCCACCTCCAAATATGGAAATCCTATTGAGCTACTAGAACATTTAAAAGGATTCCCTTTACATGAAATCAATGCCAACATCAAATTAGAACTCTGCTTGAACTGATAGAACATTTACAAAATTTTAAGCTCTCCAATGTTAAACAACTTGAGTCATTCATGCAAATGAGTCTCAATTTTTAGAACTGAAGGTGTCATGTATGAAATGGTTACACATGGACATGTCTAATCCTATTTTGGGCCACTTTACATGGTGTAGAATTTGTTCATTTATTTATTGGGTATTGAAATCTCTTGCATTTTTGGGTTATTCATTTCTATGCATGTCTTAATATTTATTAATGCTATTTCCTTTGTCTACTTCTTCATTTTTACCTATTTCCTTCAAACAAAAAGCTCTAAGGAATTCTATCGCGTTCTTCTTTCTGAGCCCTTGTCTACATTCATGCATTCTTTTAGACTTTGGCTCTATTTCTTCTCATGGAATTGTTTTGGCTTTTGGGCACCTATCCATTTCTATCTATGTTATTCCCACTGTCAATATTTCTTCAAAAAAAAATTTGTGGCTATTTTCTTGGTCCATTCCCTTATTTTTCCTTTATCTATTCCTTCAGATTATTTCTGTCATTTTCCTTCAAATAAAAAGTTTGAAGGAAACATATCTTTGAGCTTTTTAAATTTTTAATTTTCTTGCAGACAAATTATTGACAAAAATTTTCTCTCATCCCTTCAATCATTTCTGTAGCCTTGTCTTTCAAGGGAATTATTTCAGATAATTTGTCTAAAAGAATTCCTTTAGACTTTTTGTTTGCAACCTTCATCTTGTTCATTTCCTTTTCCTTTGAATAAAAATTCTGAAGGAATTGTTTTCTCTTCTACCCCTTTGCAAGTGACTTACCCTTTAGAAATCCTTTGGAAATTCCCTTGAACCATCCCTTTAGATAAAAGGTCTAAAGGAATTACGTCTTTGGCCTTTTCAAAATGCTCCCTCAACATTTTATTTGTCTTCTTTTTCAAAGGGTAGATACCCTTCAAGTTTTTCATAATGACCTTTCAAAATTTGATAATGGCCCTTCGGCCTTTGAAATGCCCTTTTTGTGAAGTGAATGCACCCTTAAACTTTCCATAAAATGCCTTCTCTGAAGGGCTCAAACCCTTCAAATTTTTTGGCTTGAACCTTCTTGAAGGGTATATACCCTTCAAGTTTCTAGAAATGGCCCTTCCTAAAATAGACTTAGCCCTTCAGCAAAATTTTAATAGACCACTTACCCTTCAGACTTTTCCCAAGTGTCCTTCCCAAAGGGTAGATACCCTTCAAGATTTCTCCCAGTGACCCTTCATATTTTTGTGAATGGAATTTTTTGAAGGAAAGAAACCTTCAAAAAAGTTAGAAAGGTCCACTGTCTTTGAAAATTCCCTTTGGAAAAATGTTTGATCCTTATTCCAATAGAAAAATTGAAAAGACCTTGACCTTCAGACTTTTCACAAAAGGTAAGAGACCTTTTAGGTTATTATAAAATACCATTTTGCCTTGCACAATTCCTTTGGATAAAAAGTCTAATGGAATTGTGTCTTTGAAATTCTTGTGAAAACCTAAAGTTTTTTAATTGTCCCTTTTTGAACCACTCTGAGCAACATAAACCTTCATGTGGGGAAAAATTGTCAATAGTAATAGCTTGCATCTCCTTGATGATCCAAAAGAGTTTGGATAAGTTCCTATTCCCATTGTTAAATATTGAAATATCTAAGTTTGTGTCCTTAAAAACTCTCCCCTCATTGTCTAAAGTCAAGTATAACTTGGTTTCATCCCTTTGTTGTTGTTTGTAAGCTTCCATGGCTGTGGAATTTTTAATTGTTTACTAATGGATTGAAAATAATATTTGAGTTAACTTGTTCTCACTTAAATGGCAATTGAACTCTTCTTGATCTGGTTGTGATTGATCCAAGCTCAAATTATGGATTTTATGAATGCGTAGGGATGGTCTAAAGATTTAATGGCAATGGAAATTTAGACTTAGGCTCACTCATGTCTCAGATTTGATTGAGACCTAGGCCTTTATACCTTTGACTATTCAAGCACACAAAATCTCTAAATTTGTTATTTTGTGCTTGCATGGTGCCCATGTGGCATCCATTTGATAACTTTAATGGCATTTTTCATAAATGCCTTGAGGGACTAGTCATTTTCTTTTGAAAATGAAAATTTTCTTTTATGTTATTAGATCTTTGTTCATATATCAATGCAGACCAGTGATCATGATCATAGGACTTTAAAGTCATTGGCTACTTTATGTCAAGTCTTGTAGTTATGACACTTGGTACTTTCATGGGCCTTTTGGGATTTGTATTCTATGTAGTGACTATATGCTTACCACATGTCGATCTCATGGACCTTTGGGGCTCATTCAAAAATCCTTGGTAGCTACACTCCATTTGATTATCATCTTACAAGCAAGCATGGACCGTTGATCTTAATCTGGATAGATGCACATGATAGTTCTTATGGACCAAATGTCTTAGATTCATTAGGTATTTCATTCCATCTGATCAATCTTCATGATGAATCATGGACCATTGATCTTGCAAAAGAGTAAGAACTTTAATCAACATCATGACATAAGAAGGGACTTAGGATTAAATACTTTAAGATAAGGTTTATTTTGTTTTTAATAAACATGTTATAAACTTTAGGCTAAAGTATTTTAGCCTAAGTTTTTAGAATACATAAAAAGGGGACCTAAGCTAAATATTTTAAGTTAAGGTTTATGTTGTATTAATAAACAGGACATATACTTTAGGCTAAAATATTTTGTTAAGTTCTTAGAACATGTCCAAAGGGGCCAAATAATACAAAGACCATTTTGACTTAGGGTTTTACCATAGTAATAAACAAAAGAAAAATTTAGGTTAAAATCATTTTAAGCTAAGCTTTATGTCACAAGGACCTTTTAACATAAGGATTAATATAAGTCTCTAGCCTAAAGTTTATTGCATTCAAACAAATACAATTGGAACCTTAGGAAATAGACTTAGATTAAGGCCATGTTTGTAAATGTTTTGACCATAAAATCATTTTATTATTTAAAGTTCAAATATCTTAAGCATTTGAACATATTTTGAGGGGTCCAATTGATTTGCAATGTAAGCCATAAGATTTTATCAACATTTTGAAGCATATCCTTATATCTAAGCAAAATAATCAATTGGCTTAAATTTTATGGTCTCACAAACATCAATGATAGCCTCAAAGACATCAAATTATGGTTGCAAGAATGCTAAATTTAAGTTAGTGGATCATTAAGTTTGATGGGTTTAAATTTGATGGTCTCATGAAAGTAACGGTCATGCAAACATCAAATGATGGTCAAGAGAACACTGATTTTAAGATAATGAAACCCCTTTTGGTTTATAGACCTTGGATTTGATACGCTCTATTGGATTAATCTCCATGATGAAGCACACACTGTTGATCATAATTTTAGAAGATGTATTCCATTGGTTTAATTTAATGTGTGGGACCTTTTGTTACAAAGATTTGAATGTGATAATGCCACATGGTGACCCCATAGGGATCCATGGGGCTTGTTGAAAAGTCTCATGCAGTTGTATTCCATTTGGTCATCTTTTCATGAGCAAGCATGGATAGTTGATCTCATAAAGAAGCAAGGCACTTAAGTTAAGACATGGGTAAATATAAGAAATATTGACCAAATTTGACTTCTAATAAAATTGGGTCAACCCATACCATTTTAAACTTTTTAATAAGGTTTCATATGTCCTATAGGGGTTTTTTTATACATCCTACTTGGCCTTGTCTTAGTCCTTGTCTAAGTTCATCTCCCTTGAAATGGCCTAGCAAAATAAAGTCAAACATGGTCAAACCTAGTCAAAGTGACCATTTATGTTTAATAGGTCCTAATATGGTATTTGACATGTTTTTAAATTTTTTCAAGTCATGAATTTATCATGTACTAGGTTTCATGTGGAAAAAGGGTCATTTGGCCACTTTTCTAGCCCATTTATTGACTTGTATGGACTCTTATGCAAGAAAAATTATCACAAAGGTGAGATTAAATGTGGAATAGGTCAGGATAATGTCAGAGGTATTCATATTCAGCCAAGAGTTAGTTATGTGCATAAAATGGGAGTTTTCCCTTGTTTTTAGGCCCTTTTGGGCACTTGTACAGAATGGATGATTTGATATTTAGCTAAAAATGTGGTTAGAGTGACTATTCACATCCCCAAACTATTTTAAATGATGTTTTTACAAGGATAATTCAAAAAATATCATTCCAACTTCTTTTTCTCTATTTTCGCTTGGCAAACAAAGAAGGGTCAACTTCAAGCACTTTGTGTGAACCATACAGGTGGAGTTGGGAAGAGTGCTTCTAGGGGTGGATATTACTATAATTACACTTAATTTTCATAAAAATGACTTCTAATTTGGTGCTTCCTACTTTATGAACAATCAATTAGACTCCAAGTAGCTTGTTATGCATCTACAACCGTAAGGGGTCTCATTTTGAGCATGTTTCTGATTCTTGTGCTTGATTTTGATTGGTTTGAGGTTTTCACATGTTTATGATGAATCATCCATATATTATCCATCACCATGATATAATTGAGATAACCAAATGACAAGAAAGCTTTTTATAGGCTTGAATGGTTCACAAATTGTTAGTTTCAAACACTTGCAGGTATCTTAGAGTAATGCTTTCCACATTAGAATGAAAGAGAAGGTGGTTTAAAATTATTTAATGCATGAGAATGTATTTATATATATAGATCAATTTTTAACTTTTGTCTTTGCCAAAAAAAACCCAAAAGGCTAAATTTCTCATCGCTACCAACCTTTGACAGTTAGGTTGTGTGTTTACAAATATCCTCCACGTCAGAATTTAGGTGTTGAATATGTTGATATGTGTGTGGAATGAAGAATATGTTTTAATTAGTTTATTGATACTTTTTAATGTTTTTTAATGCCTTTCCCTTGACACAGTCCTGATTGACTCAATACCCTACCTCAATGAGAATGCCAATACTCACCTACAGGTGGCTAGACAGTGATACCCACTATATATTTCATGAAATATGGAAACCTTGACATTTGAGAAGATATTAATATGATAAAAGAGATTTGGAAATGCATATTAGTATATCTAGATAGCAAGGTTTGGTGTCAAACCATGTGAAAAGAGGATAGGGACTATTTTGGGAATATCTACCCTAAAACAAGCAAATAAAGCACCCCTCTTATTTTTTGACAAATAATTTAGCATGAAAAAAGGATATTCTATGCCCTTTTAAGGTTTATTTTTTTCCCCTATAATGGATAAGAAATACAAAAAAATTTAGGAGCATATGATAAAGGGAGAGAGGTCTCCAGAAGTTCAAAGTTGTCCAAGGAATCACTAAAGTTTAATAGTAAAACCTATAGGGTTTGGAAAGAGTTTTCACTTTTCACTATACATGAAAAATCCTAGACTATTTCCAAGAATAAAAAACAACTCCAAACTGTAAAAAATATACCCATGAGAAAATTTGACATGGGAGAAGACATATTTGTGTATGATGACCTATTTGGCCTACACCTTGTGTATACAACAGGGCAAGGTTTGCACCTACAACTGGGCTATTAGGTAGTGATCATATTTTCAAGTTTTGATAGTTTTGGATATCTCAAGGTAAATAAAGTGTAATGTTTGACAAATTCATTTATTTGAGCAAAATATCCAATCCTTAAGGAGATGTCAAGGACCCTATGGTGATCTATAGCCTGTACGAAGTGAGACAGGGGTCAAACCTAAGAAATCAAGAACTAGGCAAAGGTTTTGATGATTTTAACCATCTAAGATGAATTAAAGGTGAATATTCGGGTTGAGAAATTGTAAAAGGACATTTATAATGTCTTGGATATCTTATTTCCCTAACTAGATATATAAAATAACCTATATCCATGCCAAAATGATTAGGAAGACAGTGAACATGGTTAAGCCTTGAAGGTGTTAGTAGGGCTTAACAGTGAAGAGAATGGAATAAACATAATAATTAAAAGATACTATGGAATCTATAAAATTTTCTTAACATATTTATGGGACCTTCAAAGTAATATGTCTATAAGAAAAGCACATCAATCCTCTATTACAGTCAAGGCATGGTTAGCTAGGTTTGAGCAAGGCGGGAGTTGGATTGCTTAGGAAGAGAAAGATGGTAAAAATAATGGTAAGGTGACTTATTATCATAAAATTAATTTAATATAATTCATATTACATTAAAAAGACACCCAAATACCTTTTCTTGTAGGCAAAATACACTCTGCTTGTACAAGCAGGTTAAGAAAACCCTTGGCTCAAGGGGTAAACATAGGGTTTTACTAAAAAGAAAGGTTTTTAATGGTATAAAAAGTTCCATGAGATAAAAATGATGGTGGAGAACATTTATAATCATTAAGGTGGTTTATAAGTAGAAACTATAAGGAGGTTTGAGCAAAAACATGTAAAATATAGGGTTTTGACCCCTTTTTTGAGAAGATTGAGATCGTTAGACCCCATAACCATGGAATTAAAAAATAAATTTGGTAAAGTTATTAATTAAGAAATTTTAAAGTTTAAAAAATATTAATTTTCATAAAAAAAAATGGAAACATGCCTCTATTTTGTCTCAGAGGTAAGGTGCTTCGTTCATGCACAAGAATGGCAATTTTTGGGAAAAGTGATGAATGGTGAGCTAGAAGTTAGTTTTACTAGTATATAAGGTTTTAATATCTAGGGGACACATGGAGGAACATTAAAAACTAGTTTATGATGTTTTAATGAAAATAAGGTGATCTAGACAAGAAGGTCTACATGTAGACCTAGTAAGGCAACATGCAAATCTAGCCCCAAATGCAAGGTCATTCCAAATTATAACAATTGAAAATAATTATAGGGTTTTAGATAATTAATATGGGAGTTAACATGATGTTTTCAAGCTATGACATTTCATAGTAAGTGCAAACAATAGTCTTTTGGTTCAAAAGATACAAGTAGGCTCATTGGCAGAGTATAGGCCTTGTCCTAAGATAGGGGTCATTTCCATTTTTAGCTCTTTATGAGATATATAAGGTATTGAATCATTTTTATAGGTTATTTATATAGTTTATAAAACATTTTTTGGTAGGTAAACTCCACAAGAAACCATTTCTAGCTTTAGATATGCTCAGACCCTCACAAGAAGCATGAAAATAACTCGAAGGTCAACTTTAGTCACTCATATCTCTCATAAAACTTTTCATGGTGGGATGAGGTATTAAAGGAATTTTAAGGGGGTCCTCAAGAATCCATAAGTGTCATTTTATTATAATTTCAATGTCAAACCATCATGATCAAAGGTTAAGAGTACAAACCACTCAAAACCCTTGCAAACCCTAAATAAGGACCTGATTGAGATGAGGAAGAAAATGAATCATCCAAATGAATGGGAAAGACCATGAAAAAACTAGGATTATAAGATCAATCTCCTAATATTCTTCACATGTAACTTAGGTGTACAAAAATGTATGAAATATGAAAAAATAGGGCTTATTTTGACCTTTTGTGTGTTTTTCAGGATTGTTAAGGTTTCAAAAGACCAAATAACTTTTAGAGGGAAGATTAGTAATTTTTATAATTCCTCATGGTTATTATATTAGGTATATAAACTCCTAAGTGTGCCTACCAGCTCTCCCATTTCAGCCAGTCTAGTGAGCCAGCTAATGAACACTTAGGGAAAGTGGTGAAAATCAACTAGGGAGGCCTTCAAAATATTTTTTATTGAAAATAATAGTATTAAAACTACTTAAATGTGTCATACCTCTTCTTTTATGGCTAATATTAAAGAGGTAAAGAGTTTTTAGGTATAAAGTGTGAAGGGTGCATAGAAAGAGCTCATTTTGGGACTATATTGATGATTATGCATGGCCAGAATAATAGGGATGGTCAAGAAACTATCTAATTCATGTGAGGGATTATTAAAAAACCCTCACACTTAAATCCATCATCAGACCTGATCATTTTCAATTATAAGATAGTTTTGGAAGGCCAATCATGAAGGGCAGTTTTTTGTGCAAGGAAAGGAGTTTCTTGACCATTTTATAGGTCCCAAATGAGTGAAGATGACATTTTTAACTCCTAACATTATATTTATTGACCCATACCTATATCTTATTAATTTTTAACTAATTTTTATCAAGTTGACACAATTCTAAGTGACTCCTAGACTCCCCCTTCTCTCTCTTCTCATATCTTCTATAAATTGAGCCTTCTTGGATATTATAGGGATCTCTCTATTAGGTATGGCAAAGACGTACCAAATTTTTTCATTGAAATAATAAATACAAGTGTTTTAACTCATTTAAAATATTTTAGTAAGTGTACACAATGGATGTTAGTCTTATGTAAGTGTAAGTTTTGTTTACCTTTACATGTTACTCTCCTTAGTACTTTATGTGTTTTTAATCTCTCTTTTGCAAGTAAACAAGAAGTGTCAAATTAGATTATAGTTGTAGTTAGTAGGATACTCAATATATTGTCTTAGAATGCCTATTGTCTATTTATTCCTAGCCTATGCTATATTTAAGACCCCATGTTGAAGAATTGATGTGAGAGGGAAGATTGACATTGGATGAAGTGTATGTGTAACTTGTCCTTAGTTCCAAGTGCATGCTAAGGGTATGAGTATATCAAATATTTTGGTGTATAACCTCTTATATACTAGGTTTTATTTCATGTTATCCCTATCCCTTTCCATCCCCCAAGTGTTAGTAGTAGGATATGAGCTTTAGTGATGCATCAAGGGGAGCCATCCCCTAATCTAGAAATCCACCTGCTAATAGGGATACCCATAGCCTTGAGGTGGTTCCATTTTATCACTTCAATAAGGAGAAGTTGTCCCATCTCCTCATTGGGTTTAAGTTTAGGTAACAATTTTTTTTGGCATGCCTGGTGGGACTCTTGTTCTAAGAATTTGAAGATATTTGGTGTTCTCCTCAAGATAACAACCTTTAGAGGTAATTCTACTAAGCACCAATGGTGACTCCAAGAACATATCTACTAGTTGAGTAGTCTAGGTATACATATTGAAAGTTTATTTCTTGTTTCATGCTCTTTTTGTGAGTAATTCATGAAGAATAGTGAGTTTGAGCTTGTCTTAACATAAGTTGGGGAGACATATCCCGCTTTGCATCTTCCCCCTCATTATGAATAAGTACTTGGCCAATCTTGTCATAATACCTATCAATCATATGTTGCTTATGACTAGTCTCATAAAATTTGTGCTCCATCTATCCCACCTATCTCCTCTCCAAGCCATTCCATTACTAGTTTCAAAAATATTCTCATTGGTTATCAAGACTACATGTTAGACCTTGACACTAGGTATGGTTGTGGTCAAGTCATCCCAAGTGTTTGTGTCAAGAGTGTGAAGGATGCTTTAGAACAAGTCAAAAGGGAATGAATTCCTATAGATAAAGCTATTTTTCCATGTATTTATATTGATATGCTTGATAGTTTTGGCTTGATTTTCCATTTAGAGGAGAGATTGAGAGCTCATGAACCAACTCAATCTTGGCAGCCCCAAAATACCCCAAGTCCTTCATGCACTCCCCAAAATTTCCCTTCTTAGAGGTCCATACAGGAGAGTAACCAAAATAAGGAGGATACTATGGTGGATAAGGGTAAGTTTCTTAGAGGATATGGTGAAGAAGAAATTTTGAATTTTGAAGCTCACCTTGAAAGAGAAATTAAATTGGCTAATCATATTTTGAGGAAATTCATCATGGTAGTAGAAGGTGAACTCTCTAAGCCTACTTTTACAACTTTAAATCAAGGTACCAATCCAAGGAAACTCCAAGTTTCCTAAACATATCATTCACCCATTCATTATCCTCTTAACCACATGAAAACATCCTTGAGCCTACCTTCCCAAGATGGAAAGAGGTGGTGGAAGCTCATGAAGAAAGGAACAAATCATGCTTAAGTGGAGAAGTTGTTAGGGAAAACAAACTTGTAGCCATTAAAATCCCTCCAACCCTCCTTAATAAGCCATTTAACCCATCTTTCCACCCCTTATAACTGATCAAGGTTGCCCTCCTAATGTTGAGAATTGCATTGCTACTTGGGAGTCCCCTTTGGCTAAGCTTCCTATTTTTGAAGTTCCTAATGTTGATATCACTAAGAGGGAGGATGAGATTGAAATATTAGATTGTATTAAATATAAATAAGGGCTGAATTTTAGTGAGGAGAGGTAAATTTGTGAAGATGAGGAAGAAGATCCTCCTTGTGTTGGAAAAGATGCCTTGAAAGAAGTTCTCTTGGACTCCAAAGAAGAAGAGAAAATGGTCTCTTTTGTTTCTCATTTTCATGATGAAAACTAGTCAAAGGATGATGATCTATGGTAGAGATTTGAGGGCATATGAAATGAATTTGAATCCCTCAAAGAACCTACAAATCCTTTGGAGCTGACTAGCCATGGCAAGCAAGAAGATGTGTCTCAAAAGGAGGACATATGCAATATTTATATGCAAATGTTCTAAGAGTATGAGGAAGGTGATAAGACTAAGCTCCTAAAAAACAAGCTCAAGATGTTGGAGAGTAGTTATGTGTTGAATAAAATCATCATCAGGAGAGCCTAGCTCATGATGGAGCAATCTATGATGATCTTAGGCCTTTTGAAGGTGACTTGGAGCTTGTTTCTACATCCACATATGAAACTACCTCCACCAACATCAAAAAATAATGCGAGAAAGAAACACTTCCTAATGATCATGATATAATGCTCCTTGAAGAGTTTGAAGAGGTTGTGACAATGGAAAAATATGATGATATCATTCAAGGAGATATACACTTTCAACAAGTTGTCCCATGCATGGATGCACCAATTTGTGATGAGAAGATAAGAGGACAATAGTATGAAGCATGCTTTAAAGTCTAAGAGGACTTTATCTACTTTAATGACCTGTTTGAGATGATTTCATTCAATGACATGTCAAATCAAGGAGATAAAAGAAAACAAGGGTCATCTAACACCCCATCCAAGAAGAAGCATGCTTGGCATCCTCACTCATCTAGTGAGGAAGGAGACCTAAGGTACTTCCCTTTTGATCCAAGAAGGGAGGTATGATCAAGTTGAATGTACATATTTGTTTATTTTTAGTTGTGTCTTGTTTTCCCTAAGTGCTTATTAGCACAAGTGTGTCCTTGTTTTGTGTGTTTTATTTACATTTATGTGTTTTGAGGTAAGATTACTATCTTGTTGATCTTTTCAAGGTCTGGTCTTGATGTTTCCAAGTGTATTCTAACTCCCTTATCCTAATAGATACGATAAGGCTACTCATCCTTAACATAGGCAAGCATGTTACCCCTAGGAGTTGGAAAATTATTGACTAAATTTTACTTTTAGTCAAATGGATTAACCCCTACCATTTTAAATTTTTTAATAAGGTTTAACATGTCCTATAGGGGTTTCATAATGTTCTATACATCTTACTTGGCCTTATCTTAGTCCTTGTCTAAGTTAAGTGCCCTTGAAATGGCCTAATCAAATAAAGTCAAACATGGTCAAACCTATTCAAACTTAGTAAAAGTTCCCATTTGTGTTTAATAGTCCTAATATGGTCTTTGACATGTTTTTAAATGTTTTCAAGTCATGAATTTATCATGTGCTAGGTTTCATGTGTAGGTATCTTGGAGTAATGATTTCCATGTTGGAATGCAAGAAAAGGTGGTTTTAGAGTCTTGAATGCATGAGAATGTATTTGTAAAGGTATATAAAGTTTAAACCTTTGATTTTGCCAAAAAAACACCCAAAAGGCTAAATTTCTCATCACTACCAGCCTTTAACAGTTAAATTATGTGTTTACAAATGTCTTGCATGTTGGAATTTGGGTGTTGAAGATGTTCATATGTGTTTTGAATGAAAAATATGTTTTAATTATTTGATTGATAATTTTGAATGGTTTTGAAGTCCTTTTATTTGAAACAGTCTTGATTGACTCAATACCCTACTTAAATGAGAATGCCAATACTTACCTACAGGTGGCTAGACAGTGATACCAACACTATATTACATGAAAATATGGAATCCTTGACAATTGAGAAGCTATTAGCATGATAAAAGAGCTTTGGAAATGCATATTAGGAGAGATATATATCAAGGTTTGGTGTCAAAACATGTGAAAAGAGGATAGGGACTGTTTTGGGAATATCTACCCTAAAATAAACAAATAAAGCACCCCCCTTGTTTTTGACAAATCATGTATTATGGAAAAAGGAGATTCTATGCAATTTTAGGGTTAAAGTTTTATTCCACTATAATTTAAAATAAATATACAAAATTTTAGGATCATATGATAAAAGGGGAGAGGTCTACAGAAGTTCAAAGTTGTCCAATGAATCACTAAAGTTTAACAGTAAAACCTACGAGATTTGGAAAGAGTTTTCACTTTGCACTATACATGGAAAGTCCTAGACTATGTATAAGAAGAGGAAAAAATCCAAATGTTCCGAAATATACCCATGATTAAATTTAACATGGGAGAAGACATATTTGGGTATGATGACCTATTAGGCCTACACCCCATTTGTACAATAGGGCAAGGTTTGCACCTACAATTGGGCTATTAGGTAGTGATCATATTTTCAAGTTTTGACATGGTTTTGGAGATATCAAGGTAAATAAAGTGGAATTTTTGACAAATTAATTTATTTTAGAAAAATATCCAATCCTAAAAGAGATGTCAAGGACCCCATGGTGACCTACAACCTATGCGGACTGAGACAAGGGTCAAACCTAAAAAATCAAGAATTAGGTAAAGGTTTTAATGATTTTAACCATATAAGATGAATTAAGTGTGAATAATCAGGTTTATAACTTATATGAGGACCTTGATAAGGTCTTGGATACCTTATTTCCCTAACTAGACATATGAAATAACCTACATCCATGCCAAAACGACTGGGAAGGCAGTGAACAGGGTTAAGCCTCGAAGGTGTTAGTAGGACTTAAGAGTTAAGAGAATGGACTAAACCTAATCATGATGAGATAATATGTAAGATATAAATTGGTTTTAATATGTTTATGGGACCTTAAAAGGAATATGTCTACAATAAAATCACCTTAGTCCTTTGTTACAATCAAGGCATGGTTGAGCTAGGTTTGAGCAAGGTGGGGGTTAGGCTACCTAGGAAGGAAGAGAGGGTATCAAGCATGGTAAAGTGACTCATTATAATTTAATTAAGGTAATATAATTCATATTACATTAAAAATACACCCAAAAAACTTTTCTTTTAATCAAAATACACTTAGTCCATACACGCAGGTTATGAAAACCCTTGGCTCAAGGGGTAAACATAGGGTTTTACTAACAATCAAAAATTTTAATGGTTTCTAAAGTTACATGAGATATAAATGAGGGTTTATAAAATTTTTAACCATATAATAATCATGAAGGTGTTTTGGAAGTAGCATCTATAAGGAGGTTTGAGCAAAAACATGCAAAAAAGGTGTTTTAACCCCTTTTTTGAGAAGATTGAGATGGTTAGACCCCCTAAACATGGAATTAGACAATAAACATTGGTATAGTTGGTAAATATGAACTTATTAAGTTTAAAAAATATTTAATTTGGATAAAAAAATATGGAAATATGCCTCTATTTTGTCTCAGAGGTAAGGTGCTTCATTCATGCACAAGAATGATAGTTTTTGCGAAAAGTGATGAATGATTAGCCAGAAGTTAATTTGACCAGTATAGAAGGTTTTAATAGCTGGAGGAAAAATTTAGGAACATTAAAAACTAGTATATAATTTTTTAATGAAAATAAGGTGTTTTAGAAAAGAGGGTCTGCAGGTAGACCTAGTAAGGAAACATGCAAATCTAGCCCCAAATGCAAGGTCATTCTAAATTCTAAAGCTTGCCAAGAATTATAGGGTTTTTAATAATTAATTTTGGAGTTAAAATTATGTTTTAAATCTATTATAGTGATTGGTAAGTGCAAAAAATAGTCTTTTGGTTCAAAAGATGTAAGTAGGCTCATTGGCAGAGTATAGGCCTTATCTTGAGATAGGGGTCATTTCCATTTTAGCTCTTGGTGAGATATGAAAGGGATTGTAACATGTTTATAGGATATATAAAAATGTGATAAAACCTTTTTTTATTAGGTAAAATTCACAAGAAACCTAATTTAGCTTTAGATATGCTTAGACCCTCACATGAAGCATGAAAACAACTCGAAGGTCAACTTTAGTCACTCATATCTCTCATAACCCTTTGCATGGTAGGATGAGATATTCAAGGAAGTTTAATTTGTTCCTTAATAAGACATATGTTTCATTTTATTATAAGTTCAAGTTCAAACCTTTATGAACAAATTTTAAGAGTACAAACCACTCAAAACCCTTGCTAACCCTACATAAGGACCTGCTTGAGAAGAGGAGGTAAATGAAGAATCAAAATGAAGGGTAAAGGACATGAAACCACTTGTATGATGTATATTAATCTCATAATATTATTCACATGTAACTTAGGTGTACAAAAATATATGGAATATGGTAAAATAAGGTTTATTTTGACCTTTTTGTGTGTTTTAGAAGCTTGGGAAGGTTTCAAGAGACCAAATCAATTTTGGAGGTACTATTAGGAATTTTTATAAGTCATCATGGTCATTATATCAGGTATATAAACTCCTAATTGTGCCTAATAGCTCTCCCATTTTAGCTAATCTAGTGAGCCAGCTAGTGAACACTTAGGGAAAGTAATGAAAATCAAATAGGGAGGCCTTTTAAATATATTTTTTAAAAACTAATGGTATGAGAATTCCTTACATGTGTCATCCCTCTTATTTTATGGATCATATTGTAGATGTGAATAGTTTTTAGGTGCCAAGTGTGAAGGTTACATGGAGAGAGCTCATTTTGGGACTATGTTGATGATTATGCATGGCCAAAATGATAGGGATGGTCAAGAACCTCTCCAATGCTTGTGATTCCTGCTTAGTAACCAATCCCACTTAAATCAATCATTAGACATAATTATTTGTAGTTATAAGGTAGTTTTGGAAGGCCAATCATGAGGGGTACTTTTTTGTGCAAGGAAAGGACTTTCTTGACCATTTTATGGGTCTTGGATGAGTGAAGATGACATTTGTAACTCTTGAGATTGATAGATTACCCAATCTCTATCTCCCATGCATTTTTAACTAATTTTATCAAGTTGACACATGTCCAAGTGTCTCTTAGACTCCCCCTTCTCTCTCTCTTCTCATATCATCTATAAATTAAGCCTTTTTGGATATTGTAGGGATCTCTATGCCTTGGTATGGTGAAGCCCTACCAAAATTTTTCCTTGAGATAATAAAGATAAGTGTTTTACCTATTTCAAATATTTCACTAAGTGTACATAATGGATGTTAGTCTTGTGCAAGTGTAAGTTTTGTGTTTACCTTCATATGTTACTCTCCTTAGTACCTTGTGTGTTTGTAATCTCTCTTTTGTAGGTCAGCAAGAAGTTTCAAAGTAGATTTCATGTGTAGTGAGTAGGCTAATCAATAGAGTATCTTAAAATTCCTATTGTCTAGTTCCTCCTAGCCTATGTTGTCTCTAAGACCCCATGTTGAAGCATTGATGTGAGAGGGAAGATTGACATTAGATGAAGTGTATGTGCAACTTGTCCTCAGTTCCAATTACATGCTAAGGGTATGAATAGAGAATATATTTTAGTGTATCACCTTCTATAGACTAGGTTTATTGTCATGTTGTCCCTATCCCTTTCCATACCCTAAGTGCTAGTAGTAGGATATGAGATTTAGTGATGCATCAAGGGGAGCTAACACCTAATCTAGAAATACACCTCTTAATAGGGATACCCATAACCCTGAGGTGGTTCCATTTTCTCACTTAAACTAGGAAAAACTTGTCCCATATCCTCATTGGGTGAAAGTTCAAGTGAAAATTAGAACCTAGGCTAAAGCTTTAAAACTAAGGCCTTGTTTGTGTTGATAAAATACGAACAGGGCCTTAGGGTTAAAACTTTAGGCTAAAATATTTAACAAAGGGGACCATGCTAAAATAAAGGACCCTAAAAACATAAATTTTAGACCATGTTAAGAACATAAGGAATAGAAATGGGAAATAAAAAGGGACCAATGCATGATTTTTAGGCTAAGGTTTTGTTTGGGTTGAGAAAAATGACCAAGCCTTAGCATAAAAATTAGGATTAAGTCTAGGGTTGATTCAAAACATTCTGGCCAAATCTATTCCTACTAAAATTTGAATCAAAGGTATGTTATAGGGTTTGTTTAAGTATGGTTTTATCACATGAATCCAACTATGAGATGACATAAAACCTACAACTTAAGACATGAGGATCAACTATTAGTAACAGTAGGCAAGTTTCAAAAAACACCATGAACAAATGGGCCAGTTCTATCAGGCATGGGTGATATTTAAATTCTAATAAAGTGTATAGTATCAAGATTTATCATTAAGGTTCAAATTAATTACAAGGGTCCCTAGTTTTTATAAATGGGGTTATGTTTTCCTCAATACATACACAAACAAATAAATACTAAGGGTAAAAATTAGCCAAAAAATATCTATAAGGCGAAACCATAACTATTCATACATAACTGAAGGGTAATGAAATTAAATTAGATTTTAAAAAATTTTGAGGTATCAAATTCATAATGAATCTCTCATTGTGAGTTTTAAATATTCCATAGAGTGATGATTTGAGTAATAGGGAGAATCACCCTATTTAATATACATTTAAAAGAAAGAAAGAAGGGGTAATGGGCCTTGGTTTTGTAGTCATATGTTTAAATATTTTAGCCACCACTTAATGTAAAAACTACCCATTATTTCCATGTTCATCTACTTAGGAATACCCCCATGAATTCAAATGTGTGTAGAGTAAAACAAGGAAAAATCCTTAAATATTTTCCACCTCTAAAAGTTTGAACATATCAAAGAAATATCAAACTTTTAATGCCTCCACTCTTGTGTATTTATAAATACAATATTAAAACTTAATAATCCACACTTTTAAAATAAAATACCTAGCCTTTTTAAATCATCATCCATGCATGCCCATGGCTTTAATTTTTAAAAGTGATAATTATCTTAAGAACTTTTTGTGGCCTCCACCACTTTTTAAAATAAAGTCTTTTGGCTAATTCACACTTTTATACTTTGACATTACACCCACATATAAATAAAAGTGAAAATAACCTGAAGCTACTAAAAGGCAATTTTCCTTATTATTACATCAGTTCCTTATTGTGAATTACCAACGGGAAGATAATCTAAAAATTAATAGGTAAAAAGTGCAAGTATCCTAAGCAACATAATTTTTCAACAACAATATATGCTCATATATTTGAATTGTAAAGTATGTTAGTGGCACTAACCAATAATATGAGAAATTACTAAAGTGTTATAACAAATTATGAGTTCTTAAGTAAGTGATATTTCTCATATCATTGATAGGATGTGAATCTTAAAAAAACATTATTTACATCTAAATCATAATCCATATCTTTGTTGCATTGATTTATATCATTGAATTCAAAATTCTTTAAGAGATTTATCATGAGATGTTTGTGTAATTTCAATCATGATTGCATGTATGTGCTTTATAGCAATTTTTGGCTTGGGTACCCATTTTATACCATGTTGGGATTTAACCATAGCCAAATTGGGGTGTATTATAATTTACATTAACTATTTTATATATCATTAAATTATAATAATGTTACCTTGATATTCAAATGTTACGCATAGATGTTCATTAGAAGGGATTTATTTAATATGATATAATCATGGATTTTTTCATATAACATTGTGTTTACCTATGTTGCACATTACACAAAATTGTGGAGAAATAATACTAGGTAAAGTTCTAATAATTAACATAATAAGTCACAAGGATCAAAATTTAAGGGAACCATACTAGGAATGGATGAAAAAATAATAGTTAAATCACCTAGACTAATCCAAGGGTAGTATGAACATTTATTTCTTATGTATTAAATTATGAATTAATATCAATCATTAATCCATGTCTTTGATTTCCTTATATAAAGGAAATAATTACTAATGGTTCCTCATATCATGTTTACATGAGTTTATCTTCATTAGAGACCAAAAGTGAAACATCATGATGACTAGGCTAGTGTATCCTAGGAAATGGACTCTTAGAGATTGGAATTTTAATAAGTACACAAATTACATATTGTAGATGGAAACTTGATATATTAGATTAAACTATGAAATTTAATCAACCTAAACATCAAACTACCTAGGTAAGATCTAGATCCATTAGAACTAAATGCAAATTAATGAATGAACAATTCAAACCTGCACTTATATCATAAAGATAATTAATCTAAACCACAATTAAATAAATCAAAAACAAAAGGATGAGATAGAGATTACCTTAGACTCAGAATTTTGACATTAGGATTGCTTGATCAAGGATGATGGATTTGTTTGATCATGGATTTGGTATATTGCTTCTTCCTTGATTCACAAATTAGTTTTAATGGAGGTTTGGGTTGTTTAAATAGGAGGGAGAAATCAATGGTTGAAATTCAAAGTTAGGTAATGGAGATCAAGGGTGGAGAATTAGAAGGAATTTAAAATTCCTTGGCAACCTCTAGATTTAGAGGCTTCTAGAAAAGAGGGGTGAGAATAGAGAGGATTATAGAATTGGGGAATTCTAGAATCCTTCTTAAGGTTTAATGATGATTATATGGGGGGTTAGATATGGATTAGGTGGGTGATTAGGGATTAGGGGCATAGGAGACCCTAGGGATAGGCTTAGTAGGTGGGTAGGTGTGTCATGGGAATTTAAAAATCCCAAATAATAGATAAGTTAGGATTAGGATGAGATAAGAGATGATTAGGGGAATTAATGAAGAAGTGGGAGAAGACTATAGTTAGTGAATGAAGAAATATTGATGGGGGATATGAAATAAATGATTAGAAGGGGTGATTTTAAGATGGGATTTAGATGAGATAAATTAGATAATAAAAATTAGTGTCGACTAATAGTAATATTAGTGACATTAATGAGGTGAGTGAATTTAGGTGAATGCATTTTACCCCTCTTTGAAATGGTATTGTGAGTGAATCAAAGTGGAAGGAGTAATGGTATTTAAAAGAATAATCATGTCATGGATAGATGTTAGTAGATGATATTAGTCGATATGATTCCTCTTCAAGGGGACATGCATAGAAAAATGAGATAGATTACCACTTAAAAGAAGAAATGAGGGGCGGGATGCGATGGACTAATAAGGGGATGGGATGTTGGATGCGAGATAAAAGATGAAGATGAGTTAAAATTTAAGCAATGAGCTATAGATATATGCAAAAGGAATAGAGATGACTAAGTCATGGTTTTCAACACATCCCAAAGGGGAATCAACTGTAACATGATGATAATAAGCTTAAAGGCTGCAAGTTTTAGACATATCCCAAGTAAGGATGCATGTAAGGGAGAGCTATAATCCAAGATAAGATGATGATTTGATAATATTTTATATGGGTGTAGCTCAATGATAAATTTGGATATGATGAAGGAAATGAAACATAAGAAATAATAGGATTGAGTGACCAAAAGATAAAGGAGAAGAATTGGGTGGCCTTACATCAGATCAATGAGCCATAATATGATTAGTAGTGATGATTCCCATAGAAAAGACATATGCAAGGGAGAGATAAATGATAATTTTACCAATAAATGATGATGGATAATCGATGGAGGAAAATATGTATGTAGTATATGTTAGGCCCAATCTACAGGTGTGTGTGATTGATGAAAAATATTAGGGAGATGATAATGAGCATGGTGATTGATCAATTTATTTAATGAATGATTGATATTATAGGTCAATGATTGGATTTATGAAATACTTGAGAGAGATGTGATGATGGATTATGAGGAAATAAGAGGTAGTGGCTAAGCTATCCTTGGGTACTAAAAAGTGGCCAAGTGCTACCTATATAATCTAAAAATAACTTAGGCTAATGTAGTTCTAATTTAAGGATAAATGATAATTTATGGGGTAGAAGAAGAATATGATGATGATTAGTGATCAGAATATGATGTTAGTGATTAAATGGATAGGACTCAATGGATGAGATGAGGATAAAATATTAGATGTTAGTCAAATGGATTGAGAGGATTAGATTAGTGAAGGGAATAAGGATGATGAGAGGATTAGATAAATGATGAGTGTGTAGGTGATCAAACCATAAAATTTTCATAAGAATCATCATAGTTTAAGCATATGATAAAATATAAAACTTGACAAGATGCCCCATGATATAAGCATGAATAAGTCGACATGGTGCCAAAGTGTGGAAAAAGGGACAAATAGTGAACTCTACATCCTCAAATGAACATATGAGCTTTATTGTAACCTTAGGTGACCTCATAACATACTAATTCATTGCAAAATAGACAAAAAGAGACACAATGCAAATAAAAAATAATAATATATACATGATGCAAACAAGTCAAACAACACAAAGCATACAAGTAATACACACAAGTATGTACATGTAGTGTCATAATGTCTTATCTAAGGATGGAATGAGTGAGTGGGTGATGGGCTAGACTAGAATGATCATGATGTGATTTTAGATTGATGATAGACTTGGATTTAGGATATACTAATGATGATTGAATAGGGATTGAGATAAGGATGTGGATGAGGATAAAGAGTTAGAAAAGTGATTGTTAGAGGTTATAGATTACACCCTAGCTAAGTAAAGGATTGTTCAAGTCATCTACTCATACTTGGTCTAACATGGGAATAACCCTAGGCTATGGGTTACCTAATCTTGGGTCAAACCTCTAGGATTTTTAATGAGGCTAGCTCCTCTAATGTATTACTTATCTCATTTCCACTCAAACCTACTAATTAATAGGGAAAATGGAGAGAAAGATAACTAAAAGGGAAATATAATATAATATTGGTGATGTACCTAAATTTATTGCCCATCCACTCCATTTAAAATTCTAAAAACACTAATGAGACAAGAAAAACATTGAATCTACAACTCCAAATGTATGTTATGCATTAGTATTTCATGCAGAGGTTCACCAAATGATTTAAACCTAAGGTAAGTGAAGGAGAGTCCTAATTCAAGGCACTAACCAGTCAATGTATCCACATGCTAGCTTCAATCAAATGACATTAAACACTAAACATGACTTGCATAACAATATAAACTAGTAGCTAGGTGAGATTAGGACTTGAAAAGGGAGAGATTTTTACCACATATGTAAATCAAACTGACATTAACACACTATACTAGAATAATGAAATTTGAAAAAGTCATTTATTAATCTTAAGAGGTTATAAAGATCAATATTGGTAGAGTCTAGCCATGCCTAAGAGAAGGATCCATTTTAAGGATTAGAATCTTGAATTTATAGTACAAGGGAATGAGAGATATGGGGAACATGTGTGTAGAATAAATAAATGAGGTCCAACTAGTTTTGTGGAGTCCCAACCACCTTTTTTGAATTTTTCACCATATTTTGTTCAAACCAAGATGTAATCCATCATAAATAGATCAACTTCTATTTTTCCTAATAGCCCCCATGCTCCTTCATTGGCTAAGAAATATGTTATATGATAATAATGTTATATGATATGATTCATGATCCTACTAAAAAATAAACAATCTTTTAGGTTCTAAGAATGCATTAAATACCCTAACTATATTTTTTAACCACCAGATCTCCATTTTGGGACTCTATGCCATATTTTTCCTAGATTGCTTATAAGGACAAGATATTTATGTCCATCATCTTGATTGAACCATAATTATGTATGATTTAGGTGTCTAAATTTTCCTTCTAAATTTTGGATGATATGACTATCATATTTATGCATTGGCATGCTCTATAATGCAACCACTAAACACATATCTACTAAAAAATGAAAACAAATCTTATTTATTGGTTTTCATACAATCATAATATCTACCTAGGTGAATTTACATTACTTAAACAACATAGTATCCCACTTTTAATCTTCAATAAACCCAAAATACCTACCCATATAGATATTTTAATGGTGTCATTTGATCTAAAAATATATACTCTAGTTTTACTTGGATCATATTTCGACCTGTAATCAAAGTTTCATAAATTTGACCTTTAATTTTAAGCATTGATCTTAAGCTAGGTGTTCCTCTACGTTTTTGCTAATTACATTCAAAAGAAAGAAGAAACTAAAGTTAAGGGTTAGGGGTTTGATTGATACTTGAATTAAGTTGTGCATCGTATCCAAGTGTTGTAAGAGCTCCTCTTTTGCTGTGGAGGAAACACCTATAGATAAGAAAGAAACTCAAACAAAGAGAATGTTAGATAAAGATATGGTGGATTGCCAAGCTACGCACTTGGTCTCGAAAGCGTAAATCTCCGTAAGGGATGACAGTCCACTATTTATGAAAAAGATTGTTGTATAAAAAGAAATGGTGAAAGTCTAAGAAAGAGAAATAAAGATAACTCGTACCTATTCTCTACAATCAGTCTGTCACAGTCACTGACATCGATAGTCCTACCGAGGTCAGTTGGTTAATTATGCCGACGTCAGTTATGCTGCTGATGTTAGTAGGGGCAGTGGGCCTTGGATGGGTCTCAAGTTATATGTGGTCGACAGAGGAGTCTGGAAGTTTAAAAGTTTGTGTAGGGTTGCGAGGAATTCAATAGGCTCTGTGAAAGGGCAAAGGTAGAGGGTAGGTATGAGAAGAGGTAGGAATAAGAGGAAGGCTTTTCAACCTTTTTATGAAAGAAGTTGGGTATGGTTGATAGTATTTAGAAATAGTAAATAGAAACTAATTACTAATGTATTCTAAATTACTAAAATGAGACAAAATAATACTTATCTTTGCTTGGTGCAGAACCAGAGGTGTGAGAACGCTTATTCTTATTATGGCTGATGTCAAGGTCCTCGTACAATGTTTTAGTCTAATTTGGAGTGACTTGCGTAGAGTTTCTATAGCCAGGGGAGCATTAGTCAAATTTTGATGATTGGTCTCAGAGTGTGCACATCGATGTCCAAGAGTCTAGGGCTAAAGAGTTAACTCAACGTTAGAACTCAGTTTATGTAACCAACATCGGTGATACCACCGGTGTTGATCGACAGTTGACTAATGTTGGTAGCTAGAGAATGGGTAAAAGGGCTATTTTTAGCCCTTTGCCTATTCCTCCATCTGCCAAGTGCATTTGTCATTAGAGAATGGTCAAAAGATAGGTTTATTAGGCACGAGAGTTAGTTAGGAGGTTAATAGGGAGTGAGAATAAGTCATGGGTAGTTAGGATTTGGATGACTTAGTCTTAGGGTGACTCATAGGGTAGGAAATGGTCTTAGGGTGAGGTGTCCAAGGTGAGGTGTCTAAGTGATGTCATTAATTTAAAATAAGTAGTTTATTTTAAATTAATAAAGTGTGTAAGGGACCAAGGGGAGTCGACATAATATTGGTGTCTACATTTGCCCCTTTTTGTCTTATTGGTTGTTCTGATGAACTGCAAGTTAAAAATAGAAGTAAGTTGCCTTAGGTATGGGATAAGGTGTAGGTTGCCCCAAGTATGATGATGAGGTATTCCCCCTTAAAGTGGGAATCGAGAGAAGGTAATCCAAAATTAGTTGCTGACTTAATAGGTAGTGGATGGGTATGGTGAAGTTGGAGTGTGAACGCTACAATAATTGAGATTGCATGTATACCACTTCACGTGATAGGCAGGTAAAATTGTCATAGGCAAGGTTGAGGGGCACTAAAATCAAATTAACCAGTCCCCAGCTTTTTAGTCATAGCTGATTGGGTTAATCGATCAAAGTTGTAGCTCCAATGGTTGAGGAGGACTAAAATCAAACTAACTGATCCCCAACTTTTTGGTCGTAGCTGATTAGGTTAGAGTGATCAAAGGTATAGCTCTAATGGTCATCGTGTTCCAAGTATCTAAGCTAGGAAGTGCTCCTAGAAAACATGAAAATGTCATAAATATTGGGGATCAACTTGGTCGTGATCTGACAATACATGTGAGGGTCATAATGTGGGGTGCATACAATTTGCTAACTATTTGTGAGGTAGCATATATGAAATCAAAAAAACCAAGGCAAAGTTGTCTCAAAAGTGGTCATGGTCTGAGGAGATAATCATGATCTCCAAGGTCATTGGTCGAGTCGGGCTGAGATATAAGTGATCTCAAGTGTTGTTTGTTGTGGTTAGGGAGATGTATGTGATCTCCAATGTGCCCCATGAGAAGTCTAATGTGACTTCTACAGTGTTCAGGCTGGTTGTTTGGTCATAATTTTGGGCTGGTATAGATAGTTGGTCCATTAGGTAAATGAACCAATGAATGGCTAAGCTAACCTCAGAAGACCCCATATCAACTGAGTGCTGCCTACATAGCCCCTATTTTAAGGGCCTCAGGCAAATTTAGTTCTCCCCAAAAGGGAAGAAGAGGGTAGGTTATGGATTGGTTTTGACTAGGTTAGGTCATGGTTAAAGGTTATATGGTTGGTCCATCAGGTAGACGAATGAATGAATGGCCGAGCTAACCTCAGAAGACCTCATTTCAACTGAGTGTTGCCTACATAGCCCCTGTGAGGGCCTCAGGCTAATGTAGTTCTCCCAAAAAGGGAAAATGGAGTCAAAGAGGTTGTTGGTTGGTTTTGTCTAGGGTAAGTCATGGTTAAAGGTTATATGGTTGGTCCATCAAGTAGATGAATGAATGAATGGTTGAGATAACCTCAGAAGACGCCATGTCAACTGAGTGCTGCCTACATATCCCCTATTTCAAGGGCCTCAAGCCAATGTAGTTCTCCCCAAAAGAGAAGAAGAGGGTAGGTTATGGATTGGTTTTGACTATGTTAGGTCATGATGAGTGTATGATGATGTTACAGCCTTTTCCATATTGTGTGATGGTGTATCTTGTAACATAGTGTGATGTGGTTTTTCATCCCTAGCAATGTTTCATATTCATGATGGTGTATGCTAAAAATGAAATGAGTTTATTTATGTTTCAACAAGTTTCCATATTGGTGATGGTATATGCTTGACATAAATTGTGTTTGGTTGATAGTTGTTTTAGTTAGGTTGGAAATGATGAGTGTATGATGATGTTACAACCTTTTCCATATTGTGTGATGGTGTATCCTATAACATAGTGTGATGTGGTTTTTCATCCCTAGCAATTTTCCATATTCGTGATGGTGTATGCTAAGAATGAAATGAGTTTATTTATGTTTCATCAAGTTTCCATATTGGTGATGGTATATGCTTGACATAAATTATGTTTGGTTGATAGTTGTTTTAGTTATATTTGAAATGATGAGTGTATGATGATGTTATAGCCTTTTCCATATTGTGTGATGGTGTATCCTGTAACATAATGTTATGTGGTTTTTCATCCCTAGCAATGTTCCATATTCGTGATGGTGTATGCTAAAAATGAAATGCGTTTGTTTATGCTTTAGCAAGTTTCCATATTGGTGATGGTATATGCTTGACATAAATTGTGTTTGGTTGTTAGTTTCCATGTGTATTGTTTTCCATAGAAACTAGTGTGAATGGGCTATGATAATTTATGTAACACAAACTGGTATTCATATTAAATAAATCATGATGTTATGTTAGTGGTTAAAAAAATGTTTTGGTTTGGTTTGGTTTGGTTTGGTTAGTTGGGTTTGGTTTGGTTTGGTTTGGTTGTATGTGATGAAGGTGTATAAGAAGTGAAAGGCATTTTGCTCTTTCATTGACAAGGACCATAGTGATAGCATAGATAGGGTTTTTGTAAACAAAAGCCCCGTTCATTCATTACATCGTTGACCATTGGTTTTTGTTAGAAAAGTACTTTAATCACTTGATGATAAGTGAGCTCAAAGTCCCTTGAGTATGTTGGGGTAATAGGTGTGATTATGTGAGATGTGAGGATAACATAACCCTTTATAGCAGGGATAACTTTGCCCCTTTTATAAGTGACCCTGAAAATGACTATAGGCAAGTCCATGACTTAATAGTTTGTCAGTCAGTTTTTTTTTGGTAGACTAATCAATGCGGGAAGTCTACTTGGGGATGTTGTTTGGTTTTGTGGTCATGTGAAGCTGATCGATGTGGGCAGCTTCTGAAAGGGTGTTGTTTATGGTAGAAAAATTTGGGCATAACTATCCTTCGAGGGAGTGGTCTATGTTTTGCTTTGTATGTTTTGTGTTCATTGAATAGCTATCCTTTAAGGGAGCAGTCTATTAGTTACAACAATAATGTAGCTATCCTTCAAGGGAGTAGTCTACATTTATATTAATGACCTTTGGTTAGGCATCCCAATTTTATATTTTTGTGTTGACGGAACTTTTAGTCATGGACCAGACTATAGAGGTTTAGGGGTTTCCCTTTTATTAGGATAAAGCATTAATGTTTAAAAAAGGGTTAACTAATGTTTGTAGGGAAAAAGGGTTGATAGGAATAGGAATGAGGATGATGGGAGGTTGCTCAAGGGATGAGCTCAAGTTAACTATCAAGTGAATGAGTACTTGATTAACAGTAGAATGGTCATAGATGCAAGGCGTTAAGGGGCTCAGGTTCTAGCTGGCCTTCAAGAGAAGATAGATGATAAGTCCCTGATCCATACTTGTGCATTATGATATAAGGTCCAAGCCAATTAGGAGCAAACTTGCCTCGTTTACTTATTTCCATATTGGTCACTTGTTGGTTTTCTTTAAGGATGAGATTGCCAATTTTAAAATCTCACTCTTTCAGATTTTTGTTATAGGCATGGTTTGGTCGATGCTTGGCAAAGGAAAGTCATCCTTTGGGCAAGCTAGGTTGAGGTCAGATAGTCAATACAAATTCAAATTCCCCCAGTTGCTTTTGTGATATGGACAATGTTTGACACCCATTGCAGATAATCAATGGGTTGGATAAATGAGATGGAGAGAAGATGTTGAAGCTCCTCTTTGACAAGGAGTGGGATGCGAGGATGTATCCTATGAAGCTTTTCCTTGATAGGGTTAGTTTGAGAGGGCGGGATCCTGATCTTCCAGGTTGTAGGTAGGAATCTCATAATTACTGAAGGTGATGGAGGCAATGGTAGGTAATGATTTGACTAGAGTAGCCAATGGTTGGGGGTCTTTAGGTTGGACCTCCACTGCCTGTAAAGCTTTGATTAAGGCTTGGCGATGTTGTGGAGGACTTCTTCATAGGGGTTTGGTGAAGTTGTTTCACCATGGAGTCACGGATTGCCTCTGAAGAAGTTGGTTGAGATGTGCCCAAGATAGGAATCTTGGGTTTTGAGGGTTGAGAAGGCTTGGCAAATGGATATGTCCAAGGAATAGAAACTCACTCTTTTCCTTTATCTTTTAGAGTTTGAGACCTGGTGGCCACATTAATGGTGTTGATTTCGAATAAAGGGGGAGAAGGTGGTAGAGGGACCATAATCTTACGTTGAGATCCTAATTTAGGTGAGGATGTTTGGGAGGAATGGGATGGTGTCAGTAGTTTGTCAAAGGGGTCCTTAATGAGAAGGGTGCCCTTTTTTAGGTGTTGGTAGATGATAACTTTAAGAGTGCAACAACACTTAGTATCATGCCCAGGTGTGTGATGATATGCACATATTTTAGTGTCATGGAACCAAGATGGTTTTGATTTGAAAGGTTGGTATGGCTTAATGGGTGGGAGAACGATGCTAGAAGACTGCAACAATCGATGTAACATCAAAGCATATGACCCCACTAATGGGTATGTGCTTGTTGTTGTAGTAGGGGTTGATAACTTCTATTTAGGAGTTATAGGAGGATTTTTTCATACTACCTTTTTGGTAGGTGGTGTGGCCACATGAGTAGATGGCATTTTCTTGATGAGAGGTGTTGGATTTAATGGAGGAAGTATGTTTTTGATGGGTAGATGGAGTAATGGAGGCAATTTTTTTTGGTAAGGTGTTGGAGAAGGGAGCACTCCTATTAAAGTAGATGGATGTGGACCTAAGATAGAGGGTAATGGTGAAGGTGGGGGAGTTTTTTGTACCACCTTTTTGGTTGGGGGAGGAATAGACTAATGTGGTTTAGCAGGCTTCTTTGGTTTGGTGCGAGGACCACTACTATGGAGGGCGAGGTTCAAATCTACCTTCACTTGTGGGTGAGTGAGGTTTGATATAGGGTGAACATCGAGAGATCTAATCTATTTCGACATGGTAGATGCCTGTGAGGATTTGGGTTTAGATGTGGATGTCTGAGCTTTTGAAGATTTGAAAGTGGAAGCTTAATCCTCATTTGAGATTTTGGGGTAATTTGTCATGAAAGGATTGGTAGTATAAGGCAAACTTGGATGTGTAAGATAAGGAGCCTTAAGTCACTCCCATAACGCCTCATGTTTTAGATTCCTAGAATGGAGAAATCCTAAGTTTTCTACCAATCATGAGAAGGGTTTAGGTGACGTCACATGAGGTCTTATAGTCGGTCTATTAGATGATTTGGGTGATTGTGAGAGTGGAAACGTATTGGATGCAACGATCTCAGGCCAAAGGTGAGAGAAAATCATCACTGGAGCTTCCTCAGCCAAAGTGGGTGAAGTGGTGAGTTCTTCTCTTGGTGGAGAAGGGATTGGAGAATTTGTCTCTTTGAGAGGATAGAGCGTAGGGATGATCATGGTTTCCACGTGTGGTCTAGGAGTGTGGAAAGTATGATCCTCCATTAGTGACAAGAAGGATGAGGGTGGGGCCAGTGGCATTGGTATCGTCAAAGCATCCTCCAATATGGGAGAGGTGAAAGTAGACTCTCCTACATGTGAAAGGGGGGTTGATGAAGGACTATCCTCCATTGGTGGAGGACAAATAGGAGAGGAAGGCTCCTCTAAAGGGTGAATTAGAGGGATTATGGCCCCTTCTACATGAGGGTGTTGGGTCTGAATGGTCACTTTTTCCAATGGTAGAAGAAGAGGGAAGGTTGGGGCAAGAGGAACAAGTAATATGGGTTCCTCACGAGGTATAAGTATGTGTGGAGGAGGTGTTTAATGTCGTGGGGGTGATATGGGTAGAATAGGCTCTTCTACCTGTGGTTGAGAAATGGGTTGAATAACCTCTTCAGATTGTTAGAGAGGTTGGTTAGGAATGAAAGGAGAGACCGTGTTGACTGTGCATACGTTGTGTTCTTGAGGGTCATCAGCCATGGTCTGAACATTGTTTTGGCTTGGGGGATGGTTAGGAAAAGGTTGTCTAAAGACATCCATGTTTTGGTTAGCTGGCACATTAGGGTTATCCAAAACAAGATCCCCTTTGTCTAACATGTCTTGAATAACATTTTTGAGGGTTTTACAATTATCCATGTCATGACCATTGACACGATGATAGTTACAAAAGTCATTTTCCCTATACCATGCAGGGATGGCTCGTGAGGGATCAAATTGGGGTGGTCAGATTTGAGGGAGGTTGAGGACTCCCTGCTTCACTAGTTTATCCAATACGAAAGCGTATGATTCTCCTATTGGAGTGTATTAATGTTGTATATACCGTTGTTGGAATTATTTTGTGATGCTTTGTGATGTGGAGGGTTCAGAATGGTTAGTTGTGGTAGAAGATGATGATCTAAGTACCACAACATTTGCTGATCCCTTAGACTTGGATTGGGAAGAAGAGGGTTTGGAAGAAGGGTCATTGGATTTTGTGTTGGTATTTTTACTATGCAATTTGACCTTATTTTCTTCGACTATGTGAAGTTCAAGCTTTCAGGCCATGGTGAAAGCTTCATCAAATGTGCATAAAGTTTGAACCCGCAAAGTGGATGAGATGTGCTTGGCACATGCTCTTGAAAAGAGCTCAATGAGCTCAGGTTGATGTAGCAAAAAGGAGAGTTGGTTAATCAAACCTCTCTAATGCGTAATGAAGTTAGTGATTGATTCATTGTCAAATTGTCTAATAGAATATAGGTCTGTGATGGAGACCTTTTTAGTGATGTTGATTGAAAAGTGGTCAAGGAATAGTTGAGCAAGTTGAGTGAAGGTAAAGAGAGAATGACTAGTAATAGAGCTATACCAATCAAGGGTGGCACCAAAAAGTGACATGGGAAATGTACGAAGTAATAATGCATCATCATGCGCTATAAGGTAGCAAGCGTGTCTAAATGCTCGTAGATGTTGTTGTGGGTCCTCTTTACTCTAAAAGCAAGTAAATTTTGGGAGTTCCCACTGGCTGGGGTATGGTCAAATAGGGACTGAAGGTTGGATAGGTTCATTACATATTTGTTCATATGAAAAAACACTCCTTGAAGCTTAAATAGATGTCTCAAGATTGGACATCTTATGCATCAGCATCTTGATTAGATCAGCTGATGGATTGGTAGGAATGGCACCTCCTAGGTTGTAGGGTACTTGGAAGGCATTGGGAGGGGCGTATGATGTACTTGGTTGCATTTGTGTAGATGCAACATATTGGTAGTTTGTCATAGAGACTGATATTGAGGTCAAGGGGGCTTGTGTTGTGAAGTTGGGGGGCACGACTTGACTAGATGCCGTAAAGGGTGGTTGAATGGTGGTGACACTAGTTAAAGGATGAGTAGCCACTCTTGTATTCATGGGTGAAAGAGTGGGTGGGATAGAGACAATCAAGTTCTGGAAAGGTGTTGAACTTGGTTGAATTGTTTGTGGTTGAGGGGGTACATAAACCCCAATGGAGGTAGGTCTAGAAATAGAAGGAGAGGCCAAATCTTAAACATTGTCCATGGTTGGGTTACTGGTTGAGGTAATGGCTTGAGTGACTATAGGTTGGGTAGCGGATGCTGTTGATATCATTGTCACTCTAGTCAAAGAAGTTGGCATCCCATAAATAGGATTACCTGAAGGATCTTACATTTGGATTCTAGCGAGATAATGTTGGAGAGCCTTGACATTGAGGTCAAGGAATTTCTCAAAGTCTTGATCCCCTTCGGGAACAATAAGAGGTTGATTTGGGGTAGTTTGGATAGGAGTACGCTCAATGTCTGAAGTATACTCCATTTGGTGACTTGATATGAAAGGCGAAGGTGGGAGTGGTTGTTGCCTTGCATGGTCAATAAGGGATTTGGATTGACTGCATGTCAAAACCATCTAAGGAAAAATGGGTTTAGGTTCTAGAAACTATGTGTTTCAATTTTAGAAAACCAGAATTTGTGTTGAATAGCAAGAAAGTTGGGTTTTAAGCTTGTTGTTTGGAAAGAAAATTTGGTTGGCAGTGACCAACGTTAGTTTACTAATTGATGTCAGTGAATATGTTGCTGATGTTGATCAGATAATTGATGTCAGTGAAAAGTTGTTGCTGACATCGGTGGAAAAGCCAATGTCAGTTTTTGTGTAATTCCAAAAACATAGAAAACTAAGAGATTTTGGAAGAAGGAAATATTCTGAGTTGTTTTTGAACTTCAGAATGTTGTGACCTTACCAACTCAAAAAATTAGATAAAAATAGAAAAATAGATGATGGTAAGCAACCTCTAAAATGTTAAATTCCTAAGAATAAATTTTAGAGTCGTGGTGGCTTATGCCTTAGAAGAATATGTTTGGGAATTGGGCTTTTAGAACGGGTCCTAAAGAGGAAGTCTATGGTTGGTTTCGGGTTATGTTTTGGTGCTCAAAAATCTGTGTTAGGTTTAGTATGTGGCCTAGTGCTGGGGCTTGCTCCCTTCACTTCACGAACCCAGAGCCGAGCTGGGCCGCTTAGCCAATATATACTTTGCCTGTAGTTTATACTCTACCAGAGAACATAGTGGGTCCTCCCCTTGGTAGTGAAGTTCAAGTAGGATTGCCAGGAAGGGTAAGGTATCTAATAGGTGATGAAATCCTAGACAGGCCTTGTCTCAAGTATGTTTAAATGTTTGATTTGATTTGCTTGTGGTCTAGTTGTGCAACATTTGTGCACTACGATTTATTCATAATGTGTTTTTAATTACTGAGTGGGCTAAGTATGCATTCAAGAAATAATGAAATGTAATAGTTTTTTTAACCCAAATTGAAATGTTTTATTCAGATGCAAACAAGTGGAGAAAAGGTTAAGAGTATGAATTTTCACTACTCTAAGATGCAGGCAAGAAGTGACAAAAAGAAAAAGAAAGATGTTCTTTTTAACTTGTGCTAATGGTTTCTTTTCGAAATAAAGAGATAGAAGAAAAGGATGCAAGAAGAGAATTTTTTTTCTAATGCATCTATATGAAATCTTGCTTTTTAGAAAAAATGAACCCAAGGAAAACTCCAGGGTCCCACCAAGCGTGCCAGAATGTTCCTCTACATTTTTGCTAATTACATTCAGAAGAAAGAAGAAACTGAAGGTTAAGAGTTAGGGGTTTGTACGTTACCTGGATTAAGTTGCGCACTGTATCCAAGCATTGTAGGAGCTCCTCTTTGTCTATGGAGGAAACACCTATAAAAAGAATAAGACTTAAACACAGAAAATGTTAGATAAAGATATGGCGGACTGCCAAGCTATGTGCTCAGTCCCAGAAGTGTAAAGCTCTGTAAGGGATACAGTCCACTATTTATAAAAAGATTGTTATATAAAAAGAAATGGTGAAAGACTAAGAAAGAGAAATAAAGATAACTCATACCTGTTCTCTACAATCAGTCTATCACAGTCACTGACGTTGGTAGTCCTGTCGAGGTTGGTTTGTCAATTATGCCGACATCGGTTATGCTGTTGATGTTAATAGGGGTAGTGGGCCTTGGATGGGTCTCAGGTTATATGTGGTCGATAGAGGAGTCTAGGAGTTTAAAAGTTTGTGCAAGGTTATAGGGAAGTCAATAGGCTCTATAGAAGGGAAAAGGTAGAGGGTAGGTGTGAGAAGAGGTAGGAATAAGAGGAAGGTTTTTTAGCCTTTCTACGAAAGAAGTTGGGTCCGGTTGATAGTATTTAGAAATAGTAAATAGAAACTAATTACTAATGTATTTTAAATTACTGAAATGAGATAAAAGAATACTTAGCTCTACTTGGTGTAGAACCAGAGGTGTGAGAATGCTTATTCCTATTGTGGCTGATGTCAAGGTCCTCATATAATGTTCTAGTTTAATCTGGAGTGACTTGTGTAGAGTTTCTATAGCCAGGGGAGCATTTTTTGAATTTTGATGATTGGTCTCAGAGTGTGCGCATCGATGTCCAAGAGTCTAGGGCCAGAGAGCTAATTCAACATTAGAACTTGGTTTATGTAACTGGCATCAGCGATACCACCGGCTTCGACCGATATTTGACCGACATCGGTGTTTAGAGAATGGGTAAAAGGGCTATTTTTAGCCCTTTGCCCATTCCTCCATCCACTAAGTGCATTTGCAATTGGAGAATGGTCAAAAGACGTGTTTATTAGGCACGAGAGTTAGTTAGGAGGTTAATAGGGAGTGAGAATAAGTCATGGGTAGTTAGGATTTGGATGACTTAGTCTTAGGGTGACTCATAGGGTAGGAAATGGTCTTAGGGCAAGGTGTCCAAGGTGAGGTGTCTAGGTGATGTCATTAATTTAAAATAAGTAGTTTATTTTATATTAATAAAGTGTGTAAGGGACCAAGGGGAGTCGACATAATATTGGTGTCTACACTAGGCCTTCAAGATTATAACACCTTCAACCTTCATCATTAACCATCGATATGTGATATGCATTACATAAGCACCATTAGATTTTCTTTATTGTGCACCATCGATCTTTCTCTATATAAATGAACATGAGCCATAGATCTTACTCTAGTCTAATGTGGTTGAGACACTTATCACTTGTGTATTTACTCTTAAGATCTATTGACCTTTTGACCTATTTATCAAAATTGATATACTTTGTATGAGTGAATGTGTACTATTGATCTACTTGGACCCACAGGCTTTGTCTATTGATGCATACCATTATATCTCTATTTAAGTACCTGAGATCTTGACACTTGTCATTGACACATTTATTTTAAATTTTTGACTTGATGCTCATTATTGATCTTTGATGTATGATCAAATGCATGCCATTGGATCTTTGGGACCCATTAACATCATCAGATTACACACTTGTCATTGGATCTTGACCTTAGTTTCCTATATTTGGACACTTGTTAGCTCTCCATTCAACCTTGGGATATTTGAATTAAAATGTCTATTTCACAATGCTTAAACTTAATGTCCCTATGTATGTTTCACTTTAAAAGTCTAACATTGAAGGTTTATAACTTAAGATAGAAAACTCATCAAGTTATTAAATTTTTATAGGATGATCTAGGCATGGAATACATTATGTCCATATAATCTTTTGACTCTGAAAGGCCTCCTAAGTGAAATTAAAAAATGCATAACTGAGCTAAATTATTTATTTTTACATGAGTTCCTATGACATTGTAGTCCTTCAAAGCTTATATAAGTTATTTTATCATTCACTCAAATAGTAACTTTGCTCATCTATTTAATCTAGGCAAAATCTTGGTATGTTGTCCAAAATTGGCCAACATTTCTAGTGACTCACAAGGAAGCATGCCTGCTCTGCTTGAGAACCTAGACCACTTATCTTGACTATTTCATTGGGAATAGAGTCTCCACTTTGGTTCAACACATTGATTTGAGGGTAAAACTAGATTCCAACCTTTGGATAACTCTTAAGACAAAATGACAACAAGAAAAAAACAAACAAAGTCAAGTACATGTGATAAAAAATCATGAAATCTACTCTAATATATATAAGGTTACAATTTACAAGCACCTCCCTCTTGGGTTAAATGGTAAAATTATGAATTCACTTCCATGTTGAGATGGAGAATGATGTGTCACACATTCCCTTGTAATCTTGGTAGTTGAGGAAGCAAGTCTCTTCTTTGCCAACTCCTTTGGCATGCTCATATGTGGAATAGTAGGAACAAGGTAACCTCCAATGTAAATATACTCATTTGGTGACTCTTCCTTTTTTCCAATATCTAAAATAAAATAGGTGCCTTAAAGAACACTCTCTTATAATGGTAATCCTACTAGTATCCCCTAGCTTAGATTCAAGTTCCATTCCTTCACAATCTAGTTGACTAGGTTGAGCACTAAATAGACTTGTATTACCTTTTAAAAGCATGCCCATGTTTGTAGGCTCACCAAAGATCTGATATCCCATTATAAATATTTAAAACAATTCCATGTCTATAATGAGCTCTCAATGTGGCAGTATTGAATGACTATCCACTCAATGTTCTTTGATTTGCTTGACAAGGCTTCTCTCTTTGGGTATAATCAGACTATAGTCCTCCTAAATAAGAGTATATCATGCTCCCAAAACTTCAAAAAAGTCCTCCAATGATCCTTTTGGATGATTTTTAGCCTCTGGTTCCCCAAAAATTCATCAATTTGATTATTTATTATATCCAATTTCTCATCCTCTACATAAGATGGCAGCTCATCTAAGGAGTTGATAACCTCAACTTATTCATTTTCATTTTAAGATGGTATCTTTGATTCCTCATATTTAAAGGTATAATTTCCTCTTTCACATCCAAGAGGGGTACCAAGATAAATATCCTCTTCATAGACACTTGAATCCTCCTCAGCATATCCTTCTTGAAGCTCATTTGAATCAACAATTTCCTCTTCTAGTTTCCACATGACATGCTCCTCTTCTTAAGTGTGAATGGTAGAAATGTAAGCTAGATCCACTTCTAATATAACTTAAATTATTTGGGCAACCTCTTCATAAAGAAAGACCATGAAGCTTGGAACCTTGAATTGCTTGACCTCTTCCACCTTTACCTAATCAGATGGACTAGGTATAGTAGGATCTTCATGACAAAGGCTAGGCATCACATAATTTGAATGCATATCCCATGAAGGTTTCCAAGTTTGAGATGGATAATTTTCATGAGTAATGATAGGTGGATTGGGTGAAGGGACAACTATTTCTTAAGGAGGTAGGAAGCTTGGGACTTTGAATGGAATAGGTGTAAGATTGGGTAGTATGGATGGTTCATGAGGCATAGAAGGAATTGGTGTGAAAATTAGTATCTGTATGGATTTATTTTTAGAGGAGGAAGCCATGAAACTAGGAACTTTCATTTGAGTATATTCCTCTTGATGTACTTATTCTTGTACTTGTATCTTAGCCTCTATCTTAGATTCCTCTTTGAATTCATATATCTTTACATCTTGAAATACTAAAACATGCTCACCCTTTCCCATTAGTGTCCCAATTATGATCTCCTATTCTAAATCTAACAATTCATCATCATTAGTTATGAGTTCAAAGTGGAGTTTATTGCTTACCTCTTCAAGCAGTGGCATAGGATATTCTTAGGATGACTCCAAGAGAAATGAGTTATATATGACACCTCCTTGGTCCAAATATTTATCTTCCATAGTCATGTCCTCCTCCTTATTTTTCATACTTCTATAAATGGATTTCCAATATTTAAATGAATTAGACTCTTTAGGATGGGAGGGTGAGGATTGAATGACTTTGTATTTGCTTGACTACATGACTTGAATCTATGATGGAAATGTGGGTTTATGATATTCTTGCATAGTGTGTATTGTGGCTTAAGGAATGGAAGGAAGCATGTGAAATTGAGGTGATTTTACCTTTGTAGATACCAATGTATAGTATAAATGTTTATCTCTATCTTCAATTTTCCTAGCAAGGGAGGCTTCAAAATTAGACCTTGATTGCTCATGATTGTTGGATCTTTCAACACAAACTTACCTTTCTTCCTAGACTCTCCCTTGGATATATTTCCATGAGAGGAAGGTTTAAAGGAGTTGGGGATAAATATTATGGATTTTAAACTCATGTGGTTAGGTCTTATGAGTGGTGATGGGAAGCTTAACACGAGGTTGACATGGAGTGAATGAGGGAAGGCAAGGTGGGTGATGGGGTGTTTGATGTTCTTCATGGGTTCTTCTCCTCGATCTTGGAGATGAGTCTATCTATGTCAATAATTTCACTATTATTTATATAATAACCTGTCCTAATTAAAGAAATCCACTCCTCCTTTACTTGCTACACTGAAGTCCTAACCCCTATAATGACATGCTTTAGATTTTTTTGCCCATATCCCCTCAATGTATCAATGTTTATCATATTTTTTTCTTGTTCCAATAAAGCTTTTTAAGGTTATATATATAATGGGTTTGTGTGTGATTAGGATATTTATGAATGTCATGTTTCTTCCCTGACTAACTAGGAAGATCATCATAGGATTGGTATAAGTCACCATACTATTGGTAAGGCTCTATATAGGGTTGGTGATGCTCATCATAAGGCTAATAGAGATCATGGTAGGGATGATATGCATTATGAGGAAGGTAAGAACCATGTTCTAGATAATAAATATCATTATAAACTTGACGAGGCTCATCATAGCTTTGGTATAACTCTTGGTAAGGCTGATTACACTCATATGGGTCATGGGGATCACATTGGAACTACTAATAAGGAGGTGAATGATAGGGATATTCACCATAGATTTTCATATCAACCTCATATGTCAAATAAGATGTAATAAATGATTAAAATATTGAATGAGACATACTTAGGCTATTTGAAACTAGAAGCTTTGATTCAGAGTCTCCATTAGTGCTAACTTGTTTGCTTCTAAAAGTTGATTAGAGTAAAGACATACCAATAATCTTTCCACTCTTTTGGATCTTTCTCCCACTAGGCATACCAAAAACTGTTGGAGGTTCTATATTACACCCTAACTAAGGAAAGGATTATTTAGGTCCTCTACTCAAACCTAGTCCAACATGGGAATGACCCTAGGTTGTGGGTTACTTAATCTTGGGTTAAACCTCTAGGATTTTTAATGAGGCTAGATCCTCTAATATATCAATTACCTCATTTTCACCAAAACCTACTAATTGTTGGGGCAAAAGGGAGAGAAGGATAACTAAAATGGAAATATAAGCTAATCTTGGTGATGCACCTAAATTAATTGCTTATACACTCTATTTAAACTTCTAAAAACACTAATGAGATAAGTAAAAGATTGAATCTACAACTCCAAATGTCTGTTATGCATCAGTATTTCATACAGAGGTTTACCAAGTGATCAAAACTTGAGGGAAGTGATGGAGAGCCCCGATTCAAGGCACTAACCAATCAATGTATCCATATGCTAAATTTAATTAAATGACACTAAACACTAAACATGACCTACATAACAAGATAAAATAGTAGTTAGGTGAGATCAAGACTTGACAAGGGAGATATCTATACCACATATGCAAATCAAACTAACATTTACACACTATACCAGAATAATGAAATATAAAAAAATCATTTATTCATCTTAATAAGTTACAAATATCAATATTGGTAGAGTCTTGTCATGCTCGAGAGAGGGATCTATTTCAAGGATTAAAGAGACGGGGAACATGCTTGAAAGAGATGGGGAACATGCTTGAAAAAATCAATAAATGAGGTCCAATTACTTTGGTGGAGTCCCAACCACCTTTTTTGAATTATCCATCATATGTTGATCAAATCATGATGTAATCCATAATAAACATATCAACTTCTATTTGTCCCAATAGCCTCCAAGCTCTTTCATGGCTGAGAAATATGCTATATGAGAAGAATGTTCTTAGGATAATGAGTCATACTCTTGCTAAGAAAGAAATAATCTTTTAGGTTTTAAGAATGCATTAAATACTCCAATTGATATTTTCAACAATTAGATCTCCATCTTAGGACTCTATGCCATCTTCTTCTTGGATTTCTTATAAGGAAAATATATTTATGTCCATCATCTTGTTTGGACTATGATTGTGTTTTATTTAGGTGATTGAATGGACCTGATGAATTTTGGATGATATTACTATCATATTTATGCCTTGGCATGCTCTTTAGTAAAACCACTAAACACTTATCTACTATAGATAAAAACCAATCTTATTGGTTTTCATATAGTCATCATATCTACCTGGGTGTATTTATGTTACTTAAATAACCTAGTAGCTCACCTTTGATCTTTAATAAACCCAAAAGACCTATTTTACCCCTGTAAATCTTTTAATTTCATTGTTTGATCTAAAAATATCCACTCTATTTCAACTTGGATCGTATTTCAACCTCAGGTCAAAGTCTCATAACTTAGACCTTTAATTTTAGCCATTTATCTTAATGTAGGCCTTCAATATTATAACCCATTTGACCTTCATCATTGACCATTAATTTTTGATTTGCATTGGATGAGCACCATTATATTTTCTTTATAGCACAATGTTTATCTTTCTCTATACAAATGAACGTGAGCCATAAATCATTTTCTAGTATAATATGATTAAGACACTTGCATATTTTATCTTAAGATCTATTGACCTTTTTACCCATTGCTCATCATTGATCTACTTTTTATGAGTTAACATGTACCATTGATCTGCTTGGACCCATTGGCTTTCTTATTCAATGCATACTATTAGATCTCTATTCAAGTAATTGAGATCTTGACACTTGTAATCGATGCATTTATGTTGATTTTTTGACTTGATGCTCATCATTTATCTTTGATGAAAAATCAAATGCACACCATTGGATCTTTGGGATCCACTGACATCATTAGATTACTCACTCAACATTAGATCTTGACCTTAACTTCTGCTATTTGGACACTTTTCAACTTTGTATTCAACCTTAGGACATTTGAAATCAAATGACTATTTCACAATGCTTAAACTTGATGTCCCCATGCATGTTTCACTCTTCAAGTCTAACTTTGAAGCTTTATAACTTGAGATAGACAAATCATCAAGTTATGAAATTTTCATAGAATTATCTAGGCATGGAATACATTATGTCCATGTAATCTTTTGGCTCTAAGAGGCCTCCTAATTTAACTTATAAAATGCACAATTGAGTTGACCTATTCATTTTTACATGATATCCTATGATAGTCTAGTCCTTCAAAGCTTGTATAACTCATTTTACCATTCACTCAAATATAAATTTTAATCATCTATTCAATCTAGGTAAAATCTTGGTATGTGGGCCATAATTGACCAATAGTGATGAGGTGTGAGGAGTGATGATGAGGTTTTAAATACTAATATATTCTAGAAATCAAATCTAAGAGTGGTCAAAGGAGGTAATTTAGAAAAGGTGGTGAAGATTAAGATGACTAAGGGTTACCAAAATTCAAAACCATGTAAGAGTTCAATATATCAAGGAGAGTAGGAAATGATAGGATCAAATACCTTCCATACTAGAAAAATAATGATTAGATGGGTGTTAGGTATGAAGAGGTAATGATAGAGAAGTGATGGGTGCTAGACTAAATTATTTGACAATGTTGTGTATGTTGATAACACTTAGTCAAAATGTATGATAAGGAAGATATGGAAGGATGGGTGACCACTAGGATTTGGTTCCAAGATGAAATATAGTGCCCAAGGATGATGATTGGGAAAATAAGAGATGGATATTAGTCATTTATTTGGGATGGTGATATGGATAATGGGATATATGGGTATTAAATGTCATTTTAGGAAGGTAAGGTGAATGTTATGATGTGATAGAGATGGATGTGGCTAGGGGTTTAGGCATAAGATAAGACATCATGGACTATTTTTGAATTTTTTAAATTTTATGATTTTTAGGGTTTTTGGCATATTTAAATTTTTAGGGATAATGATGAGTGATAGTAGACTAAAATGATGGGATAATATGAAAGGACAAAAGGATTAGCTCAAGCCTTAGATTGATTTGCTCAATATGAGAGGGGATAGGATTATGTGATGAAGGTGATTAGTATGATGGGATAAAGATAATTATGATGATAGGTAATGATGAAGTGATGAGGGGTAATGATGGGGATGGTCTAGACATGTATGTGACCTAAAGATATAACCAAGACTAGATGGGTAATGATGGCAAGGTTAAGATAAATGATTGGTTATGGTGGGGTGGACTTAGGATAATATTTGGATGACAAGACAATATGTGATTAGGATATGTAGGTGATGGGGTATGACCAATGATGGGTGGAGATGACTAGACTAGGATGGGATGAAGACAAGATGGGATATGGAGGATAGTATAAGACATGCAAAAGGATGTATACAAGATAATATGTACAAGGGGATGATGACAAGGATGTACAAGATGGTAGATAAAAAAGGATGATGAGATAATGATGTATAAAAATGATAGCATGATGAGGTAAGGATATACAAGGTTATATGTGTAAAAGAGTTAGATAGGAGTACATGTTTGGGGTAAACCCTGACTTGGTTCATAAACAACATTGGCTTAGCACAATGCACACCTAATCAAGAAGACCATAAATATATGATTAGTAAACTCAAGGGTGTGTAACTTGATGCTCGTGTTATCTAATAGATTTGTGGGTGAGGCTATATGTTGATGACCCATTATGGAATTGATCAAACCCTTTAAACCCTATCTACACTTAATAGCTTTTTAGGAGTTTATCATACCTCTTACAGAAAAATCCTTGTTACAGTTGAAAGGTCCTATACTAGGTTTGCATAATTTTTTATAAGTATGTCCCCAATATATGTGAAGGTATGATGGGGCCCAAATTTGTATAAGATGTTGTCTAATTGCCTTACGTATTTGAGCTTAATTGCCCCTCACTCCATATAACCCTCTATAGGGAATTTTGCTTTGGCACTTAACAAAAACTCTATTTTTATAATCTACTAGAATATGGAGTTTGGCCTAGTGTATGGTGATTAAATTCATGTCATTAACCCATAGAAAATAAAAATAGGAAGGGTTTATTGGTGGTTTTTGATCTTTCAAGAATTTCCACAAGGATGTAAGGAGGAGAGCATACACCACCGTAACCCTTAGGTAACAAATAGTCATACAAAGAGATTAATTAACTGATTAAGATTAAGATGTGATATATTTATAAGAGGTAAAAAAATTGAATAAATATATACAAGATGATTAAAATGATTCAAAAATGAGTTTCAAAATGCCACAAGGGGTCTTTGACAAGTGGCCTACAAGAAAATGGTTAGTAGTTTGATTGGCACTTTTAAAGAGGTAACCTACAAGATAATGATTAGTAGTTTAACTTATAATATTGAGGGAAAACATGAAAGACACAATGTTAGACCAAAATAATGACCTAAAAAAGAAGGTTTTAGATAAAATAGCCTCTAGGTTCACCCCTACAAGAAACAAGATGTTAGTCCAAACACCCTAAAAATTATAATTTGGCTATATAATTCCTTTAGGGTGAGCAATCCATGACATGGGGGCCTAAATATGGTATCCCCTAGAAAGGTTAAGGGGTAGTGCCCCTTTTGGAGTTAAGGGGTAGAGCCCTTTACGAGGTTTGAAGGTAGTGCCTTGGGTGTGCTCCTTATCATAATACAAGGTGGGGTCTAGGGGTAGAGCCCTCAATGCCAAAGGGAATTTGGGCCTTATAGGAGGCTTGGAATGACTCAAAATTCACTAAAATGATTCTAAAAATGCACTCAAAAAGGATAATTTTAAAGGTAAACTAAGTGCAAAATCACAACTTTTTATTGCATTATCATAACTACCTATGCAATATTGCAATTCACAAAGTTACAAATTTGAAATAAATAGTTAACCATGATGGTTAGACTACAAAACCATGACTGTTAATCAAAAATGCAACTAATCAAATCAAAATCACAATTAGCTAAAAATGATATTAACAATTTTGTGATAAAGTACAAAACCTAAAAATTTAGACTTTTGACCCAAATAGATGCCTATACAGGTTATGACAAGTTATCTAGATGTTAAAAAATGCCTATTTACAGAAAACCAAGATAGATTTTGGACTGATTATGATGCATCAAAATTTTATAAATGAGCACTCAAATGTTTATCAAAATGACCCAAAATTTTGATCTATTTGAAAAAATAAAATATATTCATTAGATATTTATCATAAGTCTTCCTTATGGAATTTCTAAGACAATCTGTAGATAGAATAAAAGTTCAAAAATGGCAAATTTTTATAGAAAGACAAAATCACTAATTTCAAGGTAAAATCATTAATGCACAAAGCAAAGTCATGATTCTCAAAATTTCATGATATATGGTTTTGATAATGATAGGAAAATATTAAAGGGATGTGTTTATGGTGGTTGTGGATGACTTTCCTACCTTTTGCCCTCTCCTATTGATCTTGCCAATCACACAATAAAAACTGACAGAGATTGAAAACTTGGTTATGATAATGTGGTCAATCAAAACTCTTCCTTTTAAGACTAAAATGATATATATATATATGATGAAAAAAGGTGATTATATGATGTTTGAATGAATATTCAACCCTTTAAAACAAAAAAATAGGAATTTATAAGTCTACAAGTTATAAGGACAATACAATAACTATGAGCAATTTTACTAGGAAATCTAATATCATGATTCTCATTTGTAATATCATAATTCATAGGGAAAGGTCATGATTCTAGGATTAGTGATGTTGAAATGTAAAGTTTGTTGACCAAATTACTTTTTGACATCTTTTCCTATATGGATCCTGCACATAGAGGGTTAAAACCTTAGAAAACACACAGGATGAGCACCCAAGATTTAGACAAAATGATTACACAACAGATAAAATAAGTGATTTTATGCTTGTCTCTAAAACCTACAAAGTCACAAGTTAGCAAGGAAAAAACACTATTTATAGGACAAAATCATGACTTATGAAGTCATTTTATTATAATAAACCTAAAAAATAGACCATTAACGATCAGACAAATCCATGACTTTATAAGCAAATTGGCAAGTCTCTAGACAAAGTTGTAATTCATGAGTTATGGTATTATCAAAGGGAAAATAAATTATCATGGTTAGATAAATGGTTAATAGTCAAGTTAAGTGGTTAAGACAAAATTGTGACTCTTGGGGATAAGATCATGATTACATAGTTGTGAATACTAGTGTAAAATCGTGACTTCTGCCTGTGCATGCAAAATTTCAAGAATCCAAGATTTTTCTTGATTGACTAGACATGTCATCTAAAAAAACCCACTAAAAGTAAAAAATGATTAATTGGAAGGGATGTCCTACCATTATCACTAAAATGTATATGGAAATTAGAGCTATTGGATTAAACTATGCAATTTTATCAACCCAAATAGTAAACTACCTTGGTAAGATCTAGAGCCATTAGAATTAAATGTAAATTGATGAATGATCAATTTAAACTTGAACTTAAATCTTGAAGATAATTTCTCTAAACCATGATTAAATGGATCAAAATCAAGAGGATGAGATAGAGATTACCTTGGACTTAGAATTGTGACATTAGGATTGCTTGATCAAGGATGATGGATTTGGTATATTTCTTCCTCCTTGATTAATAAGTTAGTTTAAATGGAGGTTTGGGTTGTTTAAATAGAAGGAGGTAGAAATCAATGGCTAAGTTTCAAAGTTATACCATGGAGATCAAGGGTGGAGAATTAAAAGGAATTTAAAATTCCTTGTAAGCCTCTAGATTTAGAGGCTTCTAGAGAAGAGGGGTGAGAATAGAGAGGATTCTATAATTGGGGAATTATAAAATCTTTATCAGGGTTTAATGATGATTATATGGAGGATTAGATAGGGATTAAGTGGGTGATTAAGGACTAGGGATGTAGGAGAGCCTAGGGATAGGCTTAGTAGGTGGGTAGGTGAGTCATGGGAATTTAAAATTCCAAAATAATAGATAAGTGGGGATTAGGATGAGATAAGAGATGATTAGGGGAATTAATGAAGAAGTGGGATAAGACTATAGTTATTAAATGAATAAATATTTATGATGGATATGAAATAAATTATTAGAAGGGGATGATTTTAGGATAGGATTTAGATGAGATAAATTAGATAAGCATAGTTAGTGTTGACTAATAGTAATATTAGTGACATTAAATGAGGTGACCAAATTTAGGTGCATACACATATCATTAGAATTGATAATATATTAAATTATATTATTTAATATAAATCATCCATATGTTAAATTTCCCTTAATTATAATTTAAATAAATAATATAATTACATCAAAGTAGCCTAGTAAGGACCTAGTCATATCATATTGCCTAAGAGATGTTAACATAAGAAATGTACATTCAAGGAGTTTATTCAATATTACACTTGGACTATCAATAATGTTATAAAATACTATATTTTACTTATATAAATTCCTAGGTTTCATCATCTTAGGTGGCTTTATATCCCTGATTAATTATTTAGTTTTATTCTTTTATTGCACATGGTCATGATTTGGAACCTTAAGACTAATTATTTTAGATAGTAAAACATTGTGAATCATGTAACTCATATATAAATATATGTGAATATAATATTTTGTATTCAAGTGTATTAGTCATATGATAAAGTTCATTGACATATATAAAGTCATCAACTTTTTTTTATAAGAGGTTGTAGGAGACTGTTATATGAATATAAAATTGAATTGATAAAATTATTGGAAATTATGTAATGAGCTATAAGTTTACCTCTTCATAAATATTTGATTAAAACACACACACACACACACACACACACACACACACACACACACACACACACACACACACACACACACACACACACACACGTCAGGATCCTACTGCCCACTAAGGGCACACTTGATTACCTTTGTATTAGAAACTAAACACGAAATTTAACTAGAATGAATAAGTAACTAGAAATATGAAACAACACAAGATATAAGCGACAATACCCAATTTTATTAACTCATTCAGAAGAAAATACAATAAAGAAGATGCCACACTTCTTCTTCCCACACCTCTAGAGCTCCCACACTTCTAGGGTTCACCAGTAATTCTCCTTCAACAGTTCTCTCTCTCAATTACGGTCACAACAATCAACTCAAACATAGAGTTGTTGTTCACCTCCACCAGTTAGTAACAATGTTGCCAGTACACCAAGTACACAACCATACTCCAAGTAGATCTCCCTGCTCTTGCATCAACCTGCAAATCACCAGACCTTACTTACCACGTAGATATCTCTACACCCTGAAGAACCCTTGTCTTTGCCTCACCAAGTCCTTATGATTCTTCAATTAGTACCTTGGTGGATCCTCTACCAGAACTTGCACAACCTGTAACTCTCCTTGATCATACACATTCGGCACCCCTTTGGAACTAGGAGGAGCTACTCTTGCTCTCTCTACAAGCATAATGGCTATCTAACACACTTTACAATACAGCCCATGATTCTATTATATAGATGTCATGTATACAATAATTAGACTTTCTTAATTACAATAATTAGACTCACAACTCAAGACCAAAATAGTCTTTACATGCAAACTACCTGTCCAAAAATAGACCAATCTAGAACCCACATGCAAACTACATGCACACACAGGTTGCCGATTTCAGTTCCTTCATGACCAATGTCGACTGACTCATAACCGATGTCAGTTGCTTTTGCACTGTAATCTAACTAATGTCAGTTGGCCTGACCGACATCAGTTCCTCTGCAACTCACTCAGAAACTCAGCAACCCAGCAACCTCCTCCATGTTTGCATCAGTGAAGCTTTTAGCTCCACAACCTACCAATCTCCCACTTGGAGATAAATAGCTACACCTATACCTATACCTGTACCTTCATCTAATTCATTTCTTGGCTTGTATCCCTCTTCAAGTTCAATCTTAAAGACCAACCACCACACATGTGGTGCACCTCCTGTCATCCAAGTAACCTACCACATCCAAACCTACAAACCCATGTAGTAAAGTCCCTGACCCTACATAGCATGAATCCCTGCTACTGGTCCCTCTCAAATACCTGAGAACCCACTGAAATGCTTTCCAGTGCTTCTTCCCTGAATTGGCTCTGAACTCTCTGACAACTCCCACTGCTTGGGAAAACTCAGGTCTACACCAGACCTCATGTGATTTTGAACACTATTTTAAGCTCAGCTTGAACTGTCCAGCCCTTAGTGTGCTTACTAGTTCTACATCCTGCGTATTGAACCCCACCAACACCTTCTTCCCATTAGCGCCCACTAGAGACAAAATCAACCTATGATCTTCCATGTCTCTTATGCCAAAGAATTTTGCTGCTTCCAAATTCTTCATGACATACCTCTGAACTAACTTTACCTTTAGCTCAGAAACTCCCTGCATGTGTAACTCTGTAACAAGCAACCACACAATAGTAATAGGATAATGTTGCAATCATCATCCAACCTGGTAAAGTTAAACACAATAGTTACACTAACATTGACTAAAGCCCTGCTTTGTCATCCACCTATCAAAACCTGTACCACTGTCCTGTAGCTTCCTCAAGACCATATACCTTGGCCTTCCATCTCATGTGTCCATCCACTCTCTTCTCTAACCTGGGAATCCATTTGTCTGTTAGTGCTTTTATCCCCACTGGCAACTCTACCAAATCTCCTGCTTGGTTCTCTTCTGAGGAATTCATGCCATGCTCCCACTATTTCTTGGATTCTACCTGCATTGCCTCTTCACATCTTCCTAGTTCTTGACCATCAGTAAGCAACAAGTAAGAAGGTGAACAATGAATATGAGGTCCACTTACCCTTTCAGTCCTCCACATGGGAATTTGAGACTCCTTAATAGATTGCTATCTGCCCAACATCCATTCCAGTGATCGATCTCAGCCATCTCCTAATTTGCACCTGACCGACGTCAGTTCCCTACGACTGACCCTAACTATCGACGTCGGTTCCCCTTGATTGATGTCAGTTCGCACCTATCTGACACTACTGACTCTACTAGTCTATACATGACTAACGTTGGTACCTGTCTGTTTGATGTCAATTCCCCCTGACTGACGTTGGTAATTGTGTTTTCCTGTGAGTGATGACTTTTTACCCATGAGCTCACCTTGGATCAAAAACCCTGTCCAAATTAACATAACCTTGGTTAGAATAATCCAGTCCCCTTAGCTGATCTCTGTCTATCATCTCCTCCATGAACACCAAGGCTTTCCAGTTCTTAAGTTTATCAAAAATATCTATCTTCCACTTAAGAACATGCATTCCCTTCTTACACATGTGACCAAGCCTACAAAGCCACATCTCTACAACAGAAGGTGAATCAGTAATATAAGTAAATAGATAAAGGATACTTACTTTCTTACCACCATCTAATTCAAGTGCATCAACTGTGAGAGTTACTGTGCATCTCTCATCACCCAACTTTCCTAAAGAAATTAGACTCATCTCCAAGATTAGGACCTGCATGACCTCCTTCAACACCCATGTGTTACCCGTCTACAATTTCAGCTTCACATCCCCTTCGCTAACAATCTAACAAGGCTCACCTACCCCTATATAAATCTTTCCAAAGTCTCCCTGGACATACCCATGAAAAGATGCTCTATTTCGGGCTGCATGGAAAGAGGCAACAAAATCTATAATCCAAGATTCTACTTTATCTAGAGCAACCTGTGCAACAACACCTGCAACATCTACATCTTCATGCTGATCTACTACCAACCAACAATCTTTATTTACCTACTCTTTCTTTCCATCAATCTGACCATTCATGTTATTCAATTTCTCCATTCATAGCTTACTTTCTTCTGCCATTGCTATACTCCCACTCAATCTGAAACCCCTGAGAGTGACCTATAATCAAAAAAACACTTAACATGCTCTGACCACCTGTTAGTGTACTTAACCATGCTTTGATACCACTTATCAAGATTGGTACCAACCTGGTCAACCTGGCTCTGATACCAACTGTTAGGATCCTACTGCCCACTAAGGGCACACTTGATTACCTTTGTATTAGCAACTAAACACGGAATTTAACTAGAATGAATAAGTAACTAGAAATATGAAACAACATAAGATATGAGAGACAATACCCAATTATATTAATACTCATTCAGAAGAAAATACAATAAAGAAGATGCCACACTTCTTCTTCCCACACCTCTAGAGCTCCCACACTTCTAGGGTTCACCAGTAATTCTCCTTCAACAGTTCTCTCTCTCAATTATGGTCACAACAATCAACTCAAACATAGAGTTGTTTTTCACCTCCACCAGTCAGTAACAATGCTGCTAGTACACCAAGTACACAACCGTACTCCAAGTAGATCTCCCTGCTCTTGCATCAACCTACAAATCACCAGACCTTACTTACCATGTAGATATCTCTACACCCTGAAGAACCCTTGTCCTTGCCTCACCAAGTCCTTATGATTCTTCAACTAGTACCCTGGTAGATCTTCTACCAAAACTTGCACAACCTGCAACTCTCCCTGATCATACACACTCGGCACCCCTTTAGAACTAGGAGGAGCTACTCTTGCTCTCTCTACAAGCACAATGGCTATTTAACACACTTTACAATACAGCCCATGAGTCTATTATATAGATCTCATGCATAAAATAATTAGGCTTTCTTAATTACAATAATTAGACTCACAACTCAAGACCAAAAATAGTCTTTACATGCAAACTACCTGTCCAAAAATAGACCAGTCTGAAACGTACATGCAAACTGCATGCACACACAGGTTGCCGACGTCAGTTCCTTCATGACCAATGTTGGCTGACTCATAACCGATGTCGGTTGCTTCTACACTATAATTTGATTGACGTCGATTGGCCTGACCGACGTTGGTTCCTCTGCAACTCGCTCTACAACTCAGCAACCCAGTAACCTCCTCCATGTTTGCATCAGTGAAGCTTTTAGCTCCACAACCTAACAACACACACACACACACACACACACACACACACACACACACACACACACACACACACACACACACACACACACACACACCATTTTAAAATTCAAATAGTTACCCAATAGAGTTTGAATCTTTTATTCAAGGTCTTATAAGCCTTAAACACTCATGACGCTAGTTTTATTTTTCATAAGTCTAAGGTTATCTTAAAAGTCTAAAGTTATAGAGTTACAAAATTATGAAAATCAAAGCTTGAATATTGATTTTTATTTATCTTAAAACTTAAGTTTTCATAATTGACTTTATGATTTGTTTGGAATAACAAAACTAATATGTCTCATCCTAGTGTTCCTATGTTTTTTAAGTTTACAAGACTATTTGGAAAGACTTGTAAATAATACATGGTCTAGCCCTACCTTTATTTTCCAAGAATGGGATATATGGAATTATTAAATTACCTAGATCCTTCAACCTTCATAAAAGGTTTCTAAGTCGTAAAAGTTTCCAAACTTTGAGAGCTTGATAGATGAAATTATTATGTTACTTGAAGCCCTTCATCTTTCAAATAAAAATTTAAGTGCTCCAAGTCTATGAAATCCAATAAAATTCCACATAGCTTAATTACGTGAACCCAAAACCATGGAGTTCAAAATAAAGTTAATCATTTAATGGTCCTAGGGTTCTAAGTTTTGAGAATTTGGCAAGTGGTAAAATTATGTTATTCTAGAACTTGGAAGGATTAAACAAAGTCTAATGGCCCCGAGGTCCCATAGTATAATATCTTGGGGTTCTAAGCTCTGAAAAAATGATAAATAGAATAATTTCATTAGCTTAGAGCTTTTAAGGATAAATATCATGTTAATGGCTTAATGATCCCATGGCTTTGAGTCACTGAGATCACACCATGTGTCTGCATCTCATCCATTTAGAACCTTCTTAGAGATTACATGGTTTTAAAGGTTTTAAAATCCATGGATATGAGTCTATGAATTATCTTAGGTCTAAGATTATTCCACATGGCTCAATCATTTTAACTCATAGCCCCAGAACTTAGAAATCAAAGTTAAAGGCCTGAGTAAGCAAGAAGTAGACTAGTGTCATGAATAAGGATACACATTGCTAAAGTACAAATAAATAAGTTTGATAGTGAACTAGAAGTCTGTGAGTGATAAATTGACACCCATATTAAATGAAGTGACTAGACATACAAAGTTTTGAAAAATGCCATATGGAAAACATAAACCCACTAAAACTGACTAATACATTCAAATTAAATGGGAACAAAATAAAAAGATGTTATTTGCATTGAAGTCACACAAATTAAGAATTCAAGGTGCATACTTTGTGCAATATATTTAAACTCTAAGCAAAGGAGTGTCACTTTGCCTTTAATCTGAGTGAACATTGTAAATTCAAGCTCTCCAATGACCAAAAGCCCTAGTTTTCCTAGAGAATTTGTGAAGATAATTTAGATAGTTTTACAAAAGAATTTCATAGTTTAGATAATTAAAATGGATTCTCAAAAATCACCACAAGTCTAGGCTCCTTTTTTCTACTCCATTTATAGACGTATTAAGTATACTGACACCATATTCAAAAAGAGTACCCTAGATTTTAATTTCCCATACTATTTAGCCCTCTAGAATGAAGTAGAGTCTGTAGCACCATAATATTAATAATACCAATTATCTCAAGGGGAAAAGTAATACATTGATTACCTAAAATCAATTAAGACCATGGGTATCCATCAAGTGGCTAAAAAACTAGAGGTAATGCCTTTTATTGATTTGTTCTATGATTTGTTTTTCAACGATACTTGTTCTAAAGACTATTTACACCTTAGGAAAGGGTAAAATGTAATAAAAAATATTTTTATAAGGTAATTTGAGAGATACCTCATGCACTTATCACTTAATTTCACCTATAACCAAGTCTCGACCAATGTATGGCTTGAGCACAACACTATAAAGAGAAAATTGAAACAATAGCTAGTGAAAGGCCTAATATTGAATCCTAATGGGGCCATTTCTTCCAACAATATCATTAAATTTAGGTATAGTATTAGAATATCCATGGCCATTTTAAACAAATTGTATGGATTTGCTAGCACCACTTATGTATAAGTGGAATATGTATACAAAGGGAAATTCAATTGATTTATTAATCAATCCTAGCTTAGAGAAGATAAATCCTACTTATAATTTCAATTGTTGATACATTAGATATTTAGGGTCATGACCAATATGGATCCACTAGACCTAACCAAGGGATATCTTACCATAATAACATCACTAGAGAGGGTTCCAAAGCTTTTATTCAAGTAAAACTATGCAATAACCCTAGCTAGGTCCTATGTTTTCAAATTCACTAAGTAAATGACAAGTAAAGCAAAATCTAATCTATTGTTCAACAAATCTTATGGCACAAAGTGTGGGTAATAAACATAAAAATTAAACATGCACAGGAGAATCCTAATTAATATATGTATAGGTAAAACCCTAATGCATATATAAAGCATTTATGATACTTCTATCTTCTAAAATAGAGGAGTAAAGTTAGAGATACTTACCTTTAAGATGAGCTTGTTGAGGCTCAATATCTCTCTTGTCCAAAGGCTCTTTGTAAGAGGTTGTTATGATTTTTAAGGATTACTAATAAAGGCCAAAATATCTAGGACTTTTCCACATGACAAGATTCTTCTCCAAGTATAAACCCTAAGTAATAACTCCTCAAGTAGAATGGTGGAAGAGTAGATTGTAAAGAAGTGCAAATGTATAATTAAATCTTGTCACTCTAAGGAATGGCAAAATGAATGTGTATATATAGTTAAATCTAACCCTAAACCTTTCCAAAATTTTAGTCGATAAGGTTGGCCCAATCAAATCTATATCATTATTTTCTAAAAATAAGTTAGGTCTCAATCTAGGTTAGTCAAAGTTGACTTAAAACCATACCATGCTCTTAACAATGAGGATATAGAGTTGGCCCAGGCCAACAATGTAGTGTAAACTATCAAAAATGGTTTTAGGCTTAGGTAGGTGATAATGAAGGTAGTGAAAATATTGGAGGAGTGTGTAAGAAAGGAGGCAAGGCTTAAGTAAGTACATGGTATAAGGTTGTGTAAATATTAAGTGGTGGTATAGGGGACAATAATCATACAAAGTACCAATGGTTTACCCACCCCTCTCCTAGTGTACCCTTTAAGGCATGAACTTAGAGAGATTGAAACTTGATAGGTTCCTATAAGAGAGAAAAAATTAGTAATTGATAACATTTGAAAATATTATGTGTATACATATGTCCCACTTGAATCTCATCACGTGTCATATAGGTGCAATAGGGGATGGTGTTTGGAGAAAATAACATAGAAACACATAATATTAAAGATAAATAAATTAAAATATTTTAAAGCATAAAATAACTAAAAGCAAATGACTAAAAGGGAAATAACTAAAAATAAAACTAATGTATGCATACCTTGACTTACCTTTATCATTGAATGGTTGTCTCTTGTGTTTGTAGTTTTGATCATGGAGGGCACAAAGACTACTTTGGAAAAACCCAATGATGAAAAACTAAATATCAAAAACAAATAAATTTAGGAAATCCAAGATAAATGACATAGTGCAGGTATGATGTGCTTGAAAATTTGGTAATTTGGGGTGATAAATGCTAATTTAGGACCAAATGACCAATTTAAAATTTTAGATTAAATTAGGTAATTGAATATCCAAGGCTACTAAATGACCAAAAAACTCAAATAAGTAAACCTTAGGTAAGAAAGGTAAACAAACCAAGTCAAACTAAGGATACAAGTCAAAAATGGTAATCAAACATCAATGTGAAAGTAGTAAAAATCCTTAAACAAAGATAGAAAAGCAATGGTAAAAAAACATTGATGAGTGAGTAGTAACAATCCCTACTCAATAATCAATTGAAAAATTACATGAAAGGTAAAACAACATTGGTGAGTTAAAAGTAACAATCCAAACTCAGTCAACAATAGAAAAATTATGAAAATTATAAATGGATGTAGTTGTCCACAAAAATGAAATTACAAAAATGGAAAATTTACAAGTAAACCAAGGGAATGCTAGTGATGTAAATCAATGGTTTAAGTAAATTAGTCCATAGTCACACAAGCATACTATTTTATTAGAAATATAGATAAAATTGAAATAAAGTAGTGCTAACATGTTGTAAGATGTGAAGAAGAGGGAATATAGAAGTGGGAAAATAGATTTAGAATCAAACATTATTGTCAAGAGGGAAAATTAAATGGGTGTATGGGAAAGAGAAGGAAAAATAAAGGTAGAAAAACTCTTTATCAAAGTCAAGACACTTAAATTAAGTTTGTCAAAACAAGAGGACTTTCAACATTAAGGACTCTGATGAACTTTTCCTAACCACACAAGTCTTGGGTAATCAAAATAAGTATAAATATCATCCCATTATGGTTATATACATGAAAATTAAAATGGACCTACCTTACATGACATGTTACCCATTATTTAGAACCCCTTATAGAGCCATTAATTTATTGTGAAGATTGGGTACTTGTGTGAGAAAGTAGGTGGAACCATAGATTATTTTGAATTCTCCTATCACATTATATTAGTCTACCACACCCCAATGGACCTTATATCTATCATGAATCCAAATATAGAGTTTGAGATTTGATTAGAGATAGGAGATATGGTATGAGTCACATATTTTGGTGTGATTTTAATTTTTAACTTTGTATATTGCCTTTTGATCACTGTCTTTTGTTTCAAATGATTTGGCTTTTAAATTTTAAATGATTTTTCTATTCCTCCTCCATATGGATTTAGAATAATGAACATGAGTGATAAAATTGACTCTAATTTTAAAACTTTGGACTTGGTTGCTAATAAATAGAATCTAGAGAACATGGTGTCTAAGAGTCTTATTGATTCATGTGAAATAAAGTGTTATCTTGACTTTGACCTTGTTTGATCCAAAGTGGAATGAAACATGAAATAACTTAAATGAATTCAAATTATAAAAATGTGATAAAGGTGAAAATGGATACAATTATAGGTAAGTATGATTTCTTATCATAAAAATGAATGAAAGTGTAGGGAAATGTGCTAGTAGAGTTTGTTGTGCAAGTTTTATCTACAAAAGAAATAAAAACTAAATTTGAGAACATGCGATCATGAGATTCCAACCATTTCTTAACATTATATAAAAGGAATAATTTAATTAATTAAAGATGGTGATTATATGAGGGCCTTGTCCTATCCATGGTCTTATACTCTAACTCATAAAATAGAAACCCAAGAGGGTGAAAAAAACATGTGAAAATAAAAATGAGAAAGATGCTATTTGTGAGGAAGGCCTGGTCCTATCCATGTTCTTACATTACAAATCAAAAAATAAAAACCCAAGGGTTGAAAAAATCATTGTAAGATAAGAAAATAGTAAAAGGTAGTCATGAGAAAGACTAGGTCCAATGCAACTCTTGAGAAAGAGAAACCAAAGGACCAAGAGAAGGAACTAAGGTTGGTGGAAAGAGAAACTGTTGTAGAGGGTGAGACCCATGTAGAAATAATAAAAATGTGTTAGTAGGATAACATATATAAATCCTAATAAGAAAGGAAATATCTAAGCAAAGTACTTTATCAAAAATTACACATTGGTAGGTTCTTTGAAAGCATGGCCTTCATTAGTTTAGAGGTGATAGGTGATAAGACAAAGGATATATTTCGATAAATAAGGCCCCCACCATTTTTGGGAATATTTTCCTTATTTATCATTGGTATAATATAATTTAAGTACTAGAACACTAATATTAAAAGTGCAAAATTTAACCTTTTTGTTATGTTATTTGGTGATACGAGTCTTGTATTGGTGATTATGTTACAAAGCAACAAGATGGTGTTCATCAAGAATATCAAGAGCATGAAGGTGAGCTTCACAAAATTCCTCATTGGGTATTATACCATGAAGATATATAATTTAGGAGTGAATCTTAACTTTTAATGGTAGGATAGACTCAAAATTATAGATAACAAGACCAGTGTTACTCTAGTGGTAGTGTGTATACTAGTGAAATAGGTCCAAAGTGTGGGATATAAATGAAGATGCCAATCCATGTGATTTTCATGGATTGTATTTTAGATGATTTTATTGAATTTTTTTTAGTGGCCTCAGCTTGGCCATTGCATTTTAAATGATAGAGTGTGTAAAATTTATGGGATATTTTGAATTTAACACATAACCAGTTCACATCTTTATTTTTTAAATTACCACTATTATTGGAAATGATAGTGTGGTGAACTCCAAAGTGAAAAATGATTTTATTGAGGATGAATTTATATATATTAGTTCTTTTGATGTTGATAAGAAGCATGGATTATACACATTTGATAAAATATTTAGTAGTTGTGATGATAAAAAAATGCCAATCCTATGATCTAGGTAGTTTTCCTATGAGATCTTATCCCCATATGAAGAATTGCCAAGGATATTCCATAGTTTTGAGCTTGAATTATGGAAAGTAAATCATCATGAATTTGGCAAGGACTTCACTTTTTAGCAAACTTGATAGCATCCTTTTCAAAAGTAGGCCAAAAGTATGTTTTGATGTATTCTTCAATAATGTTATGCATCATATCATGAAATATGAATGTCATGGATATTTGGTAGGTGGCCTTGATGTTCTTAATACCAAGTAGCATAACCTGATAATATAATCTTCCCCACATGGTGGTGAACACTACCTTGTGTTGGTATTTTGGTGCTATACAAATCTGATTGTAGCCTAAGTATCCAAACATTAATTAAAACATCTCATAACCTAATGTGGAGTCAATAATCATGTCAATGTTAGGTAATAGAAAGTAATTCTTTGGGAAAGATTTGTTAATGTCCCTAAAATTAGTATAGATTTTTATTCCTTTTGGCTTTTTACTGACTGGAACTACATTAGAAATCCATTTAGAATGGTTGATTGGCCTAATACATATCTCTTCCAAGAGAGTCTCCAAATCTTTATTTACCAATACAATAATGTGAAGATGTATCTTATGTAATTTTTGCTTCACTGGTTTGGCATCAAGATGTACCAGAAATGGTGAAAAACCAAGGTGGGGTCTAAACTAGGCATGTCATAATATGCCCATGTAAATATATCTAGAAATTATCTCAATAGGGATGTAAGTAATTTATGCTCCTCCTCAGTGAGGGATGTACCTAATTTGATCCATTTCATGACATCTAGAGTCCTGATGTTTACCTCTAAAATATCTTCCACTAGAAGGTTCAAACTATATTTAGGAATATTGCACAAAGATTTGAACTATTTGACTATGTTAGGGTCCTCTATTAGGACTAGTTTTTTGAGTTTTCCTAGGTGGGATGAATCATAATCCCCCAATGGGAGGGATGGCCACATAACAAATGTTGTTGGGAAATCTTGAATGATGTAGTTGAAAGCTTGTTCTTCAATCCTGAATTTGGATCCATAGACAAGTTCCCCATCATTGGTATCCTGGATGATTTGAAAAAAATATTATTCTTCATCAAGACTAAACCTGGATCTATAGACAAGTTGATCATTGGTCGTCTCCTGGTCTATACTTGAAGAAGGTTGAACACCCCCATCTAGTGGTACCTAAAATAGGTTATCACCACTAGATTGACCTTTATCTTTACTTTTTCCCTAGTCCAAAAGTACCTCAAAGAGGTTTTCACTTTGGGTCCTCAATGTTTTATTTATTTTCTTTTAGATAAGGGTGTTCACCTACTCTCCAAAAGAGGTTTCAAGATCTAACTTGATTCAACATTATCTCTAAGGCCTAGAAAATTATAAAAGGCCTCATCTTTCTAAAACTCATCAATCAACATGTTGGATTCTTATTGGCCCCAATCTATCAGTTGTGGGTAATAAAATGGTAGTGGGTTATGATGAATGACTGGTTGAAGGGTACAAATGGTGTTATTGTCAAATAGATTAGTTTGGGCTAAGTCATTGAATTAGCTATGATCAGACTCTACTTCATTATTGACATCATCATCACTAGTCATTGGTGATGGAATTTGAATAAGATATGTGGGGTCACCCCCAAGAAATTCAAATCTAAGCCCATAGGTTCCTTTATACTTAGTCATATAACTTAGCTCAAGTGTTCCGTATTGATTTGTCCCAGGGCCTTCTCCTTCATAGTCTTGATTTTCCATGATCCGATTAGGAATGGGATACTTGGAGCTCTTGTAACAATCAACCACTTTGTCATTATACAACCATGATTCATCTCCTTCAAGAGGGTCCCTTCCTTGGCTAGAGGATGGTATGAAAGTGACAGGTGTTGGACTATACAAATGGCCCTTTCCTTTTCTTTGCCATTGTATGTGTGGTTTGGCTTTTGGTCTTCCAAAATACTTGGGGTTATGGAAGATTTATAATGTGAAAGGTGTCATGGATCAAGTATTCTCTAGGGTTATTATCTAATATAATATAATGGTTGGACATCTTAGGAGGTAATATGTGGGAAAGGGAATCAAGGGTATTAGGGTCAATGCAGTTGGTCTCTAGTAAAGAAATAAGTATTACTTGCCCTTTGTCCTACTTGGTGATTAGATTCATTCCAAAATGGAAATTTTAGCTCTTGAACTTGACCTCTAGAATTTTTCAATGCTCATATATATGCAAATCTCCTAGAATACTAACCTCCATCCCTAAATGGGAGAACTTGATACACTAGTGCAATGTTGATAGGACTGCATGAATCTCATGTAACAAAGGTCTACCCAAAAGCATATTGTATGACAAATCAATATCTAACACATGGTGAAGTGTATCATTGGTCAAGGGCCCAATGATAATTGGTAAGCTAATGGTGCCTTATGATTCTCATTCTTCATTTTCATAGAATTTAATGGTGATTGTTTCTACTTGAAGACCTACTATCATGTACCCACAAATCTTGATAAGCTTTAGAGACACTATATTTAGACATGATCTATTATCTATGAGGATACATCTTACTTTGTGCCTCATTATGTAAACTTCAATGTACAATGGATTATTGTGTAGTGGTCTAAGAGATGACATATAACTTTGGTTGAAGGTTACTTGTTGGGCTGAATCTAGGTGTCTAACCAAAGCTTGAACTTTGGTAGGAGATATGTCATTTAGAATTGTGGCTTGACCAAGGAACTCTATCAAGATGTTTTTTTGGATGGTTGATGCATGCAATAAATCTAAAATATAGATTTATGCTAGTATTTTTTGCAATTATTTCACAATGTCAAACATCTTTTCTTAGGTAGTGGTAAATGGCTTGTTCTGAGGTAGAATGGTTGGTTGAATGATGGGTGAAGTGGTAGATGGTTGTGGCCCTAGTATGGTAATCCTTAACTGCTATGTTGTGATTGCACAATCAAGATTAGGTATAGGACCATTATTACTAATAAATGATGGTGGAGGGGGACTAGATATGATAAGTCTCAATTACCAATGCACTTGTGCGTGTCCATGGGCTAACAATGAGTTATAGTATAAGGTCATAACATGGGAATCCCTGCTTGTTAGTTCACCTATGTGTAGTCCCAGGTCAAGGAAGGATTACCAGAATGGTTTGGTTGATTTGGTATGATTAACAATGGAATTTTCTAATTAACACTTGGTCTTGGATTAATGGAAATGGTGATAATGTGAGCTCTTCAAATATGGCATACAAATGAGTTATAGTCATGTTCATGGTAGGTCTATTGGTTATTCACACCATTTTGCCCTTGGTTCAATCCATTATTTTGGCATTATTGGTTCTATTGCTGATTTTTTTGAGTCTATTGGTTTTGTTGGTTTGGCCTTGGTTGTTAATACCATTGTTGATGTTGCATTGGCCGCTATTGTTATTGTTGTTGTCATTAGTGTTGTGGTTGGTTATTATGTTTGGGGAAATTATTTTTATAAATTCCAAGGCTTTGATTGGAGGTGGAAGTTCCATGATCCAGTATGATCTTTCCATTTTCCAACATATTCTGATTTACAAGTCTAATTTGCATATAATGCTACAAATTATGTCCATTAACCCTATGAAAATTTTAGAATTGTTCTGGCCTATACCAATCTAGCATGTCAACACCCTCATGAATTTACTCTTTCTGAATAGGCCATCTAATCAAGTTTTTTGCTATGAGTTTATGAAAGACTAATTCAATGGGCTCTCCAAAGTCAATAAAGGCATGACAAGTAGGCATGTTTATTCTTGGAGGAGGGTTTTGTAAAGGCATAAGTATTTTCTATGCTGATTTAGGTTATTTTACTTATTGCATATGTTGTGACTACTAAAAAATTTATTGGTTAAGAGTTATTTTAAAAGGAAACATAGGCTAAGTAAACATGATTTTCACCATTTTTACATGTCATGTTTTTATTACTCCATTACCTACAACATTCTTATTGTGGCTAAATTGCTTGGGTCTCTCATATTTATTGGTTTCTGATGGTTGTGATGCTTGTGCTTGGACTAGATGTTGATTTTGGCTATTGTTCTAATTTTGATTTGAGATTTGATTTTATGAGTCTAGTTTAATGATCCTTTTGTTAATGAGGGATATTTTTATAAAAAAACCTTTGTTAATGATCTCTTTGAATGTATGTGCACACTACAACTCCAAAATGTAAGATATCTCACTATGTAGATTTTTAGTGAATATAGTTTCTAATTATTTGTTTGGTATATTATGGGTGAATTATCTTGCAAGGTCTCTCCATCACTGTAGATAGCTTGTGAAGCTTTCATCATCTTCTATTTTTCTTATTTTAAATATACCAATGAAGTATCATACTTGAGATTGTAAGAGAAGTGTTACATGAATTTGTTTAAAAGATCATCAAAATTAGATACTAAATTCTTGGTCAACTTCAGGAACCATTCTAATGCTTGCCCTGATAGGTTTTATGGAAATAATAACTTTAGGTAAATGTCACTATAGACCACTGGTTGGCATGTAACAAATAATTCTATCAAATGGGCTTTAGGGTTACCTTTTCCCTTGTATTTGTCAAACTTTGGTGGCTCATACCTTGGAGGAAATGGTCCCTATAAGTACTCCATATTGAAAGGGTAAAAACACACATCATCTAACTTGAAAGTTTTGGTTTGTTTCCCCACTTGAATGAGGGTAATTGCATCCTTCATTTATTGTAGCTCTTGTGCAAAGAAACCAATGGGATCATTGACCTATTGAGGTGGAAGTTGGGAAGTCAAATTTAGACTAGTCTAACCAAGTTATAATGAAGGCACTTATTGGGCAATGTTGGATTGGTTATAAAATGGACTAGGAATACACATAAATCTATTAGGGTAAAATTATTGAAAGTGCACTTGTGGTTGTGTGATATTCTGGTTAGGATTGGGTATGTAGGTTTGATACTATGTTTAGGATGGAGGAATATAGTAGTACTATTCTTGCTAAAGTTGAATAGGGACATACTTTTAAATAGTCACACTTGGATGATAGAGAGGAACTTGTGAACAAAGACCCTATTGTTGAAATTATGGCACATTTTATATAAAAGGAAATTATTACATGATAGGTACTTGAGGAACATTGGAACCTCTTTATTTCCTGAATTCTTGTTGAGAAGTAGATACATGTTAGAGATTCAGAATCTATCATTGACCAATATTTACATGTTGTTGGTTAAACATCATTTGGTTTTAAATCAACATATTAATCTATGACTGAAGAGGTATGTTCACTACTACTATTTGTGAGGTGGCAATATGTTTTACGTCTTCTGTGTGGGTATGTTTGACTATGCCTATTGTTGTGGAATATTACTTGACACTTGTTGGTGTGGAGTAAGATTCATCACATTCTATTATGGCATGGCATTGGTTGTTAGCTAGCTACTTAATCCTTGTTGTTGGGTGCTTGAAAAATTAATTGGTTGAGGATTAAAGGTAGTTTTCTGAGGTTGGGAATTAGAAAATCTTTGTGAACCACTAATGGTGTTATTTAAAGCCACATTTTATTATTGACTATGTGTTTATGTGGTAACACCACTTTGGTCTAAATTGGATGTTACTAGCATATTGTCAATTACATTTTACTCACTATTTTACGTAGAAGTAGGAGACACTTCTTTGATGATTGGAGTATTAAACATGTTTTATTCTAAAGTGTTTTGTGTAATTGGGTCAAAACCCTAATTTTCTTGACCTATCAACTAAAACAAGACTCTTTTTAAAGGGAATTATTGAATAAGAGGTGAATTTGACATGAACATATGATTAAAGTTACATGCTAGGTATGTTGTCTATATTTGAATGAACTAGTCTTTCACAAGGCCTTTTTATGTGACAAGCATATGTGAATCTTGATATAATATTAGTACAATGGCATTAGGGTTGCTAGAAGAGGCTTGATCATTGTTTTGATTATAAGACATGTTATAAAGCCCTCTTATTAGACTTGGAAAATTGTCATGCCCTACTTTTGTGGCTATGTTAGGATCATAAGATGATGGTATGGTCACATAATACAATTTTTATTGGATGTTGTCTGCAACCATAGGTATGCTATCCAAATATTAGATCATCTATTATTGGTCTTGCTAAGTGTATGGAGGAGTGATAACCAAATAATTGGCTAAAGGACCTTGAATTTGTTCCCCTATTTGATTGTTGTATGGTGGATAAGAATCCATCTCCCAAACAACATCATCTCCATAAGGGTCTTGAAAAAAGCCCTCTTGTGTGCTAACATTTCCATATCCTAGATTGTACATAATTCCACTACATGTGTAGTGAGCCATGGCCAAATAGAATGGTAAATATTTTACAACAAGAGTGGGTAGAGTTCTACAAACTCTAAAAATATATGTCTAGAAAATATAAAGAGGTTCAAACTCTATCTAGATTTGTCAAGGGTGGAACTATATCTCCAAAAAAATTATACAAAGACTTGGTGAAATAGTATAACATCAAATGTCTAATTTTAAATGTTTCACACAAACAAGGTCAATTAAAATGACCTAAAAACAAGATGCCAAATTCTAATGTCTAAAGACATTCCAAATAGGTCTAAACTAGGAAAGGGAAATATTTCTAGGTCTTTTGTCCAAACATGGAGTCAAAATTTAGTCTCAAACAGGGTATGTTAGGACTTTTAGCCAAATGTGGTGTCAAAATCTAGACTTGAAACAAAGAGATGTTGATTAATATAATAAACTTGGAACACTTTGGTAAAGACTAGGCACTTAATTATACATATAAATATGATCATATTGGTATAAAATACAAAAAAAGGCACTTTGAAGATGGATTGGTTCTATCAAACAAAGGCACAAAAAATAAAGTTTTCCAATTTGAGTATTGAATTAACCTAAGTTACGTAACCCAAAAGAGAAAGATTGGTGTATCAGCCCCTATGTGTCAAGGGCTAAACAAAAATCAATCAATGTTCAGATCCAAACTTATAAAAGTTAATCAAAGACTCAACTTATGTAAACCAAGGTTTTAATTACCAACAAGTTAGGCAAATTTGAACAACATGATTGTGCTAAACAAAGATACCACAAGACACATGATTGGTTTAAACAATGTGAAACTTGGACATAAGATAATACCAGTCTATTGAAATAATTTGGGCAATGTAACAACATTATCACTCCCAAAATATGTGACAATGGTTTGTTTCAAATAATTCTAAGGCATGAGATTTGAAATTATTTAGGCAATGTAATGTTACCCATCTCAATCAAGTGCCACACTCAATGTTTTTGACACAAAAATTTTCTAAGTTAAATCAAGGTGTCAAATGAATGACATAATGCCCCCTCAAATAATGGAGTAATGTAGACAAACAAACTCATTCAAAACATGGTATAAACAACAAATTTTTACATCTAACTCACCAAGTAATAAAATAATAAATGACATAAATACAAATAAGTATATCATCCTAGATCCTATCAAGGTGTGGTGAATGTGGTTGACTAAAACTTACAAGTTATGACCATCTAGATTTATCCCAATTATGGTTAACACAAGATAAGCATCACATCAATTGAGTTCATACCAATCAACTTATCATGAAAGGGTCTATTATTTTTCATGATGATACCATCATTAGACTTCTCAGTGGTATCCCTTGGTTGACCAGACCTAACTCAAGCCTTTGTTACTAAAGGAGAGGTTAGCCATTCAACCCCTTGGCTCTATAAGTATGTGTTACCATATTTGTATACCCCATCATGGAGCATGGTTGCAACACTATCGAGAGATGAAGCCCTAGGTCAATTATTCCCTAGATAACTTATGAGAGGTAATGGCATCCCCTTCATAAGATAAAATGTATGAAAATAAAGACTAAGTAGAAAGACTTTAGGGTTACTTTTAAATCACCCAATACCATGTGGGTTTGGGGAGAGCCTAGGCAACTTTATTTCTACACCTTGGACTAGGCACTAAATGCAATGCAAATGCACTTTTGATCCCATGAGTTCCTTATAAGGGATGGGGGAGAGCATACATGTGGTATTATTTTTATGAAAACAAACAATCAACAAATAGTTTGCAAACAATTACGAGTGAAGCTTGATTTTAGGCACCGAATTGAAATGTGATGATGTTCTTTACTTGGCCCCTTGGCTTTAGTGTGAAAGATTGAAATAATTACACAAAAAAAATTAAGTAAAAGCATCTATGTTCATTTTAAGCCCAAATATACAAATGTTCAATATTTAGCCTAAGTTCATTTTTAAACACCAAAAGCATTCAAGACTTAGCTATTATTTTTAAGCACCAATAATGAAGTGTTTTCAAACATTAGAAATTCTAACTCATTTAAAACACCAAATACCAAATGTGCAAGATATAACATGCTCATTTTAGGACCCAAATTAAAATGTGCAAGATTTGACTATTTCCTTTTAAAAACCCAAAATGAAATGTTTGATTAGTCTAAACAAGAAAATTGGTGTTCCAAATCACGTCTATGACCTATAATTGTTAGATAATAACATCCTATTTTAAAGAAATTTATTAGATGGACAAATTAAGTGTGAAATTTAGCTTTTAGGTTTTATTTTTTTGGACACACAGTGACCAGGGCCGGGCATAAATGATCTTTGTTGGTTTCAAGGCAACTGTCATCAATTGGTTCATAGAGAACAAATACCGATTGAGAAGAATTGATGTCAGTTGATTAAGACCATCATCAATAAATTGTGAATCCAAAGGAAAAATCACAAAAGATAAACATGTTAGGTTAGGCAATGGTTAGCACAAATATAAAGAAAACCTCCAAGGCAAAGTTTAGTCAATGGATTTAAATGCCTTTAAAACCTAGAAATCATGAATCTAAATGATAGAAAGAATAAAAATGAAAGCTTTATGAACATTTTTTCCCTACAATCCAATCGTTGATGATTTACATAAAATTAGGGGTGGTTAAGTAGAACCATGGTCAGTTTAGGCCAAACTAATGCTAGTTACACTTAACTATTACTGGTCTCTGTGTAGATCTGAGAAATATAAAGAAATCAAAATATAAACAAAATAAGGTTAGAAATGCAATTTTTAAAGATATTTAAGCACTCATTTCTTAGTTTTTGACTTGCATCTTGATCTCCTTACTATGTGGGATTCTCATGCTCCCACCAGGCATACCATTTATGATTAATGAATCCAAGAAGGGTGGTTAGATCATATGTTAGATTCATAATGAAAATGAAATCAAAATGAAAACAGGCAGACTAACATGAATAATACTATCTTGCCTAGATCAAAGGAAAGAGCATGGTGAAAAAACACAAATGAATAAAGCACAACTAAAAATGGAAAGAACTCACATAATTACTTACTAATTCCTTGAATGTTCTTAGAGGTTTCTTCATTTGGCTTACTTAGATTGTGCTCAATAATTCTTCCTCAATGGGGATTTGCTATCTCCATCTCATCTTGACACCATGGTTGGATTTGATTTGGATTTAAGTGTCTTGGCTTAGCTCAATTTTGACATTATAACACTATGTATTTACTTCATGCCCTAAATCCTACAGTATAACATTACTATGTCCAAGCTCTCTGAATGGAGAGGTAAATGCTTGTATTTATAGGTTTTGAAATCAACTTAGAATGAGTTAAATCATAACCTAGGTTTTCTTAATTAACCCCAGTAGAGTTAAAAGGTGTCCAAAACTCATGATTAGCATGTAATAGGTGTGATGTGAGATATTTTGGATTTTGGAAAACTCACAAAAGGTAACGATTAATTTTTAGGACATTCTTTGATTTTGAATTTTCTTTTTTGATAATTCATTTAATTGCTCAAGGATGAATTAAATTAGGATTTGATTAGGATTTACATGTTAATTAATCCCTTTTATGCTTTTGAATATTGTTCAAGTTTTTATTTAATTAATTTTGGCATTTGTTCTATTTAATTGATTTTTGGGCCAAATTGATTTAATTACATGTGATGAAGCCAAATTCAAGAAATTTATAAATTATTAATATAGATGTTCAATGGTTGGTGAGAATTGATCTAAAGTTGGGTATGAATCCATTGGTGGATAATTTTAGATGTCTACAATAATTTTTTCACTTTTACATTGATAATCACTTTTAACCTATTAGCACATGAGTTGGGAGTCACCCAAAGTGTGTAGATATGAAATATCTAAGTCAATTACCACTCTTATGCCTAGTATTAATGCTTCATATTCCTCCATGTTATTGGCGACATCAAAGGTAAGTTGAAATACCAAAGGGATAATTTTACCATGAGGATTAGTGAGTATACAACGTGCCCCAACTCCTTAGAGACATTTGGTGCCATCAAAATGAAGGTTCAAGTGTCTTCATGTAAATCAATGTTGATTTTAAAAAGTTCTTTGATAACTACTTTAGATTTAGTAGTATCAGGAGATAGAGGAATCTTCTTAATTTCTTGCTTCTAAATCATCAGTAAATTTATGGTAGTAATATTTAAAAGAGAGATGTTTATTAATATATTTAATATATAAGATATTATCATTGGGGATACTATCTTGAAGGTGATTGGTAGCAGGGATGGGTGTTACTGTGAGTTGGTTAGAAATGATTTGTCCTTTGATAGATTTTTGTGTGATGATGTGGAAATGAAATTCCATTAAAATAACCATCCACTTTCCAATTATGTTTCTAGGGAGAAAGGCTTTATATAAAAAGTGATAAAGTGGGTTAGAATGAACTATGACATAAGTTTTTTGACAAAACATGTAATGATGAAGCTTTTGAGCTATGAAATAGATAATAAGATAATCACGTAATAGTTTGGTATAATGTTTTTTATAATCAATAAGAACTTGACTGATATAGTAGATAACATACTCTCTTCTAATATCATCTTATTGGGCAAACATTACCCCAACTGATACAAGTGTGGAATACATATACAAAATTTAAAGATGTTCATTGAAAGATGGATGAAGGGTGGGTGAATGGATTAATGATTATTTTATATTATCAAATGCTTTATAACAAGGATTGATCCATTCAAGAGAATTAACTTTTTAAATAAGGGAATTAATAGAATAAATGTGATAAGCCATTTTCAGGATAAATCATTATATTTACCCAAGCTTACCAAGGTAAGTACAAACATCTAGAATCTAATGAAGAATGGGAATGTTGATAATAGTATTGATCTTAGTAGGAACAACATCAATACTACAAAGAGAGACTAAGAATCCTAACAATATACCATATGTGATGCCAAAACCACATTTGTAAGGGTTTAGTCTAGCTCGATATGTGATGAGTTAATTGAAGATGATGGTAAGATCAGAAAGATGAGTTTTATGGCTTTTGGATTTAGTGATGATATTATCCACATAAGCTTCCAAAATATTATAGATAAGATCATGAAAAATGTGGGTCATAGCCCATTAATAGATAGCTTCAACATTTTTAAGGTCGAAGGGAATTATAACATAAAAATAGGTGCCCCATTCTATGGTAAAAGTTATATTATGTTGGTCTTCAAGGGTGATATGAATTTTATTTTAAATTGAAAAACCATCCATAAGGGACAAGATTTAATATCCAATAGTGGAATCAATGATGGAATCTGTGGAAGGTAATGATAAGTTTTCCTTGGAATAAATAAGATTGAGATTGCAAAAATTGATGAAAATGTGAATGACCATGGTGACTCTTTTGGGAACAAGGATAATGTTGGAGACCCATTCAAAATAGTCCATGGGTTTGATAAATTTGGCATCTAAAATTTTAACAATTTCTTTATGGCATAAGTTGGAAACTTTAGGGGGAATTTTTTTCATTGTTTTTGTCTAATGGGTTTGACATCAGGATATGTGATGATGTTGTGCACCATGATACTAGGATTAATACCAGACATGTCTTCATATGACTAGGTGAAAGTATAATGATATTTGTAAAAAAATAAGCTAAATTTATCATTTTAAGTGGGTATGATCTCTCTATAAACTATTATAGGTTAAAGGCATGAGGGAGTGTCATATTCAATTCTTGTAGTTTTTTATATAAGCATAGCATTTCCATCTTGAAAATTATATGGAATGTTAATAAGAGAGGAAATGGGAATGGTTTTAGGATCAATTATAAAAATGATGTTGCTAAAATGAGGGGCCTTTCACTTTAAATTCCCAAGTTTGTGATGTTGCTGAGGAAGTTGAGGTTCTTGGGCATGGAGCAATTCAAGGATGGCTTCATCACTAGGTAATGTAGGTAGAGGTCCATAATATTCCACATCTACCTCAATATAAATAATTTTGTTACCATGGTATCCATATTTAATAGATTCATACATCTATGGTCTTAACATCAAGGGTGATCTTAGAAGTAGGTGGAACTATAGAGGAAGGTTGAATGGATTCAATTGGTGTATCTTTAATATTATTGATGGGAAGAGGATTACATAGAATAATTGATATGATAGGAGGTATAAAAGGTTTTGGAAGTTCCTAAGATGCAAGGGGTAATATTTGTTCAACCACCCAAGGAGTATCAAGAAGTGGAAAATTAACTAGAGGTACATGACCTTCAAGTTCTATCTAAAAATCTATGGAAATATTATGAAAATCATGGTTAAAAGCATGTATTTGGCCTAAATTTTCTTGATAATATTAAACACACAAGTCTTGTGATTGATCTTAGGCTATGGTGTATTTATCATCATAAGTTGGATAAATAGTACATGTTTATGACTTAGAAGGAACTTCAAAAGGTGAGACTCCTAAATCATTAAATTTATGAGGTGATATAAGTAAAGGATATTGAAAGAATTTAGCCACTATGTAATCATTAAAAAATCATCTTCTATATAAGATGCTTCATGGGCATTACATGACGGAGGAAAATTAGTGATCTCATCAATAAGAGGGATGGTATGATCACAAGGTAACAAAGAGGGAGGAAGCCACTCTTAAATGTAAGGAGGTATCTCAGTAATATTGCATGTATGTTTCAAGTCATTGTGCTCATCTTCAGAATCAGCAAGAGTGACATGTAAATAAAGATTCATATTGATGAATTTGAGTAAATGGATACTATTAATCTTTAGGATAGTGGGAATATGATATTGAGGTTTAGGATTAAGAAGTTAAATACTCCATGGGTTAGGATTAGCCTCATATTTATACCATTTTCCATTATGAAGGAACTTAATACATTGGATTATGAAAGAGGTGATAGCCCTCATGTGATGAGTCCATGGGTGTCCTAGGAGTATATTTTAAGATAATGGTAAATTGAAGACCATAAGCTAAGTATGTATAGTTTTGGGTCCAATAGTAAGAGGGAGCCAAATACAACCAAGTATATTTTGATTGGCCTTGTCAAATCCATGACATGTCAAATGAGTTTATTTGAAATGATTTATGTTATAGTTGAGTTATTAAATGATCGAAAGAGATATCACATTAATTCTTGACACATCATCTACTAATTCTTTAGTAATGAGGGTGGTATTAATGGATATTTTAATAAATAGGGGTGGATCATTGGCTTGAAAGAGGATTTCATCATTGATCATGTCTTCCTCAAGGAACTCTATGGAAGGTTTCTAGGAAGGATAAATGCACTAAATGGTATGAATTTATGTTGGTTGAGACACATGGGAATATGGTTCCTCTTCTAAGGTATATGATTATTAAATTTATTAGAGTTGTTGTATTAGGAGCTTATGATGGTACGGAGATATATGAACTAAATCCACAAGAGGAATATTACAAGGTATAGAGTTGATTTCTAATAAGCTTCAATGAGTCTTGGATGAGGAAGAAACAACACAAGGTTTAGAAGGTAAAATAGATTTAGGAGAAAGAGAAGTGGTTTGAGGTTTGGAGGGAGGAGTTGGTTCCTCATGGGTTTTTGAATATAAGTGAGTATTAGTAGTAGTATATTTGATAAGTTGCTCTTCAAATGAGGATTTCTTTGGTTTGGTGACAAGATATTTGTGGGATAGTTTGCATCAATAATTGAACTTATCCATATTTATGTATTGGTAATTGGTGTAGTATTGATCATAATATGCATTAATCACACAAATATTCTTGTTTGCTTGTTGAGTTTTAGATGGAGAGAAAGATTTTGGGTTGTTATAAGAATAATCTTTGGAAGTTTGTTTCTTTTGAGAAGTGTTAATGTAATTTTGAAGATAGATTTTGATCATGGCATCATGATTGAATGAATCTCCAAGTGTAAAAGAAATGACAAATTTTGTAAACCCTCGACATGTTTCATATCAGAATGAAAACAAAAAATTTAATTAAGATCATACCATTTAAGGGGATTATTGGGGTACGTGAATAGTATAGAGGGTGATAAAAAATATTTCATTTGTTGTATGGCTAATGGCATATGAGAAGGCTGGCGATTATCTATTTTGGTTACTTCTAGTTTGAGTTGACGAGGATTGTTAATAATCACATTAATTGAATGTTAAAAATATCACTTAATGATTTTAGTATTAGGTTCAAATTGTTTCATTAATAATTCTTGACACTCAGCTTGGTCAAGAGCCTCATTTAAATTTTAAGGAGTGAAAGTTCAGACCTTGTATTAGAGTGAAGGTGTTAATGTTATTATAAAGAGTTTAAACAAGTTATTATCAATCATGTTGTGATTGGACTTATGAGATAAATATTTACATCATTTGATAAAATCATGAGTTGATTTGGTAGGGGATTGCTTAGCATTGATGAAATGACTAAGGTAATTTTTGGGAAGATCATTGTGTTGGAATTATTTATCTAGAGGATTGATTAAATCCTCTAGTTGCCATATAGAATGTTGTGAAAGTTGATTATATCATTATAATACATAATCGGTGAAAGTTTTAACTAAAATTTTGGCTATGGAAAAAGTATTAATTTGGATCCATTTTTTGTAAATATTTCCAAATGCCTTAAGAAAAGATGTAGGGTATTTAGTCCCATCATATTTAATAGTTTGAGATATATTACCAATATCAATAGAAACAATGAAAGTGGATAAAGGCTCATTTTTGGATGTGTTGAAGCATCTTATTTTGCATGATAGGTTGGGGAATGACATTAGCCATGACATCTCTAAGAGGTGGAGAAATAAAGTTTTGTTTATTTTGAGGGAGAAGAATAAAAGGTTGATTATCCATGATGATCAAATGATGTTGTCATTGCATCATTTAGGAGGTGTTATATGTCTACATTATATTCATTTGTTTCACTATATGTGTATGAATCTGATTTGTATAAATTGGTGGCCTAGTGTTTGTAGGAGGATTCCTTGAATTGGTATTAAGTGGAGGGTTTCTAATTGGTAGATTACCTGTGGGGTTATTGGATAGGATTGTGTCAATCTCCCCCACATTATGGTGAGATGTTTGAAGATAGGAATTATCTTGATAAAAATGAAAAGGATCATATCCATCAATAAAATTAGTTTGAGTGATTTGGACCATGTTACAATCAAAAGATGAGGGAGGAGAAGAGGTGATTCAAGAGTGAGGATCCTCTAGGAAAGTAAAGGTAGGAATATAAGATCATCCCATATAGCGTCTAAATGGATTTAGGTTGTCTAAAAATATTATGATAGAGTATTTCATGATACATGAAGAAATAATCTAAGATCAAGAAACAAGAATGAAAAATAAAGGTAGAGTTATCCAAATAGATAATAATGTCATCTGATAGGTACAAAGTTGACTAGGTCGATAGAGTATGTAAATAAAATTCACAAAAAAAGGAAAACAAAAGGACAAAATTGAGTTGGTCAAATTTGTGCTATAAAATATAAGATTGAAATATACTAAAGATAAACATAGTCAAATGTGTTGATAATGTACTCTAGATGAGGAAATCAAATAGATGGGAAAGATACATGGTTATATGAGTCGACTGTGTACTTGAAAAAGGGGAACTGGCTAGGCTGGTAAAAATAAATAGTTATTGAGAGCAACTATGTATTGAAGGTAAAAAAGATTGACAGTATATAAGATATTGTGTCAATAGGGAAAATAGAATTCTAAGAATAGAAAAAGGTTTTGCAAGATAATATCTAAGAAAATGAAATTAAGCACACAAACAATCAGGTTAATGTGATTGATCTAATTAGAATACACAACATAAACCTTGCACCAACATTGGCTAATATAAGTTTTGAAATAAAAAAATACAATGATTAAAGAGAAAGAAACAACATGAAAGTAAATAAGTAATTGGTCATTCCTAAGTGCTATTTATTTTATCAATGGTTGATAATTAAAGGGTCTCAGGCCCTTACACCTATAAAGTAAAATACAAAAGGTGGTCTTGATTAACATTAGAAAATGTTAAGGCATGATTAACCAATCAAAACTAGGAAAGGAGATTTTCAACATTGCCATATTGCCTTTTACAAAAACATTTAGACATGTCTAATATATGTCAATTTTATAAATAGTATCTAGAACAAACTAGGAATACTATGGAACCAAAAAAGATCAAAAAAACTAAAGGAACTAAATAGACCAAAAGTCATTGTAAGATCACAAGATCCACCATTTTTCCATCAAAGAAGATACTAACAATAGAAAAATCTAAAGAGGGACTGGCTTGTGTCATCACCACAAGAGCTTTGTCTAAAGAAAGAGACTTAAAATCTGACTACGCTTCATCTGCTTCTACCAATTGATTGAAAACCTTATTACTCTGAGGACCAAAAATAACCTTTGAAGACATAGGCTTTCTAAGCCACTAGGAAGGGGCAGTGATATAGCCTCATACTACCCCTTTTGCTAACCATTTTATGGCTCTGACATGATATAAAATTTTGTGATAAGTCTACCACTCTTCAAGACCAAAAATGAGCTTAAGAACCTCATCTGAGTCAGGCAAAAAAACACCTCTACTACATGCTACACTTGGAGGAATCTCCAAAGCCTCTTTCACGTCCTTAATGAAATGCAATAGGGTTAAGAACCTAGATTCCAATTCTTGAAAGCTATAAAGAGGGATAAAACCCAAAGAATCATGAATATAAAAAGGTAAAGCCAGAGAAGGTCCAAAAGATAGAGAATCCAATTGAGAAATCAAACCCAGATGATACTCTAAAACCACAAAAAATTCAGCCGCCATTTGAACCTAATCAACATCTGAAACTAAAAGGTAGAGATTACTACAAAAAATAGAGGCCAAATCTGAATTGACTAAAACCCTATTGCCAAAATCTATAACATCCATGCCCAAAAGCCATTTGATTGCATCCTCCACTTCAAATGAGGGAAGCCAAAAAACATTAGAGAGGTGAGATATTGAAATAGAACCACTATCCCATTTCCTTGGTTTTAGCTTTACCAAACACCAAGTGCCAGCATGTAGATTTGTTCTAGAAATTCTCCATTCTCAACACAATTAGAGAGACAAATGGCCAACCAAACATGAACCAAGAGAAAGAATCATTGAGCAAACTTAATGAGAATCAGGCCACTCTTGGAAATCAATACTCTCACTACAAGCCTTACAGATCCATTCTTTCTAATTATGGAAAGTCAAATCCTATTGGATTGTAAACCACTGTCATCATTTGAGTTTAATGCTTCAAGCATGTGAATCTGCCAAATACATTATGAAACAATCCTGCTACCTTTTTATATGGAGAATTTTTATTTTTAATCAAAACTAAAAATAAAAAGAATTCCCATAATGAAACCAAAGTTAAATTTAAAAATCAATTTGATCAAAATTGGCACAATCTACCCACCTTGAACTAACATTATCTGATCTCAATTCTATAGATTGATCAATAGCCACATTGGCTAGAAAGTCTACCACCATATTATTTTCTCTGAAACAATGAGATGTTAACTAATTAGTAAAAAATGCAATTTTAGCTGGACTATATCCAAGATATTCAATAATTTCCAAGTGCTGGTTGTTTGATTTTTTAGAGTTTGTATAATAATTTATGAATTTCCTTATATTTTGAGAGCTATAATACCATAATCAATTGCCTTTTGAATTCTTACTGCCAATGCTTGACCCTCAACTTCATTATTAGTCCCATCAAGTAGATTTGAAGATAAGTCTCTAATTAAAGAGCCACTAAAATATTTAATCACACCTCCTACTCTTGATGCTCTTGGATTACCTTTACAGGGCCCAACAAAATTTAGTTTAAACTAGCCAAGATTTAGAGGTATCCAAATTGCATATTTTATATTTTTCTTCATTTGATTATTGACTATTGACCCATGAATAAGGGGTTGTTTGATATATTTCTATATGGCACACATTTACATATCCTATTTAGATAAAATACCTTTATTCCTTTGAAACTGTGAAGAAACCACTTTTAAAATGGAAATTTCAATATCTTTTAGCACTGCATATAAAGGACAAGCTTTATTTTCAAAGTTCCTTGCATTTATTTCTTTCCAAATTATCTAAATGAGAATAGTAGGGCTACTTCTCCATAGAGAAAAGAGATAATATTTAACCTTACCAATTGGATAGGAATAAAAATCATGGTGAAGGGTTTACAGCCAGGCCTAAGAGTAATTTAATTTATTACATATCCAAACCCAACACCAATTAGCAAATTGACAATTGTATAGAATATGATCATTAATTTCTTCATATTGTTCACAAAGAAAACATATAGAGGGACCTACAAAACCAATTTTATTCAATTGATCATGCATTAAAATGTGATCATTAACTAAAATCCAAGCAAAAACACCAACTTTTTGAAATCCTTCCTTATTTCAATAGAGATAGTTGGCCCATTGGATAGAGTCATCCTTAGATTCAACCATTTGATATCCAAAGTGAATTTAATAAATAATTGATTTGACACTAATCCAATGTAATTGGTCTTCTTTATTATTCAAAAATATCTTCCTATTTCTAAGATATACTTTTAAAGCATGCATTTTATCAAGAGGAACAAGAAGTCCATGGAGACACTTCTAGCTACAAACCACCTTTTTAGAAAGATTATCAAAAATATATTCCCTCACTTTGGATCCCCAATGAGCTTCCAAAAAATATTTATTCTAACTATCAACAAACATCTCAATAAGAGGACGATGACCATTCCAAGAATCATGCCCCAAATCTACCTTTTTACCATTGTAATAGTCCAAGAAACATGTTGTGAGATGATCGACCTACATTTTAATATGAAGTTTCAAATATGAGAGCTACTAGGAGGATTCAAAATAGAGATCATTCTTTCTAGGGATGTCAAATCTAGATACTTAGCTCTAAGGAGATTACACCATAAGTTGTTTGAATTAGACACCATTTTATAGACCAATTTGATACCAAGCACAACAGAATAAAGATGAAGAACTTTGATGCTAGCACCACCTTTTTGCTTTTTGGAACATACCCAATCCCATTTCAAAAGAGGAATTTTATATCCTCACCATAACCTTACCAAATAAAATCTTTCATTATTTTGTTCATGGCATTGAAAATCTTGGTAGGAGTGCTGATAACTGAAAAATAATAAGTAGGCAAAGCATTAAGAAAACATTTTATTAGATTAATTGTCCTAGATAAAGAAATCCATCAACCCTTCCAAGATTTCATCCAAGCTTTGAATATTTCTAGCAAATCATGCTAAATATGAGAGGAACTAGACCCCTTTAAAAGAAGAACTCCCAAATATTTGATTGGAAGATTCCCAATTTTAAAGCCTAACAAATTGATCAAGTTATTTTCTATCTGATGACAACAGTTCATGAAAAAAATTGGATTTACCTTCATTTACTCTTAACTAGAAGCTGCTTCATATTTTTTTAAAATTCTTTTGAACTCTTTTGCTTCGACAATCCTAGATTTTCTAAAAAGAAAGGTATCATCTATAAAATGATGATGTAACAAAATTTTAGAATTATCTACATTTTTTAGACCCTACATCTATCCTATATTCTAGGCATCACAAACTACTTTACCCAAAGCTTCTACCATGATGATAAATAAAAAAGGAGATAAAGGATCCCCTTGCCTTAGCCCTCTTGTTATAGAGAAAAAACTAGTGAGAATACCATTGACCAAAACCAAAAATTTTGGATTAAAAACATAGCTAAATACCTAATCACACCAATCATGACAAAATCCAAACTTGAGCATAATTTTTTTTAAAAATCTCCAGTTGACTCGATCATATGCTTTGTTTATATCTAGTTTAATCAACATACCTTTTTAATGATTATGAGATAGAGAGTGTAGAATTTATGAGCCACAATTATACCTTCTTTTATGCTTCTACCTGGAATAAAACTATCTTGTTCTCCTAAAACCAAAATATTCAACAAAGGTTTCATTCTTTCAGTAATTGCCTTTGAAATGATCTTGTGGATTATGCTACACAAAGAAATGGGTCAGAAGTCAAAAAAGGTAGATTGATCCTCCCCTTTTGGAAAAAGAGAGATGAAATTCATGTTGATCTCAAGTTTAAATTTTTTCTTTTTTCTTCTTATTAAACCATATCCGAGACATAAATACCAATAACTTCCCAAAAATGCTAAAAAAATATGCCAGAAAACCATCAGGACGAGGGGCTTTGTCTCAGGACATAGAGAAGACTACCCTCTAAACTTCCTCCAAATAAAAAAGAGCCATCAATATCTCATTCATTTATTGAGAAATGACTTCAATAATGAAGTGAAGGAAATAATTTTGAGCTCTTAAGAGTAAAAAATTCCCACCATTCAAAAAATTTTGAAAGTGCAAAATTGCTTCTTGTCTTATCTCCTCAGGTTTTTCCAAATTGCTCTTTGGCTAGAATGAATATGAGATATTCTAACCACCTTCCTGTGAGATTTAAATAATTGATGAGAGTAATTTGAATTTATATCTCCAAATTTGATCCAATTTTATCTAGATTTTTGCTTCCAAAAGATTTCTTCTCGATAAAGAACTTCCTCATAATATTTCATCAAAGATTTTTCCTGATGATAGGTCACTGCATCCATCCCTTTCTAAAAAAAAACCTCATTAAACTTCTTCCAGTCTTCTTATAACCTTTATTTTTATTTAAAATTTTTCTTGAAATGTTTTCTATTTTAGATTTTCAATTTCTCTTTCACAAATTTCAATTTTTTGAAAATCTGAACCATTTTGGCTCCTTGAATGGAGGGGCATTACCACCACCAAATTTTAACTAAGTCAACAATAGAGGGATATATCAACCACATTAGTTCAAATTTAAATGGACATCATTTTTTTGGTGAGTCAAAATAACTATTTAAGAGAATGGGTTGGTGATCAGAACCCATAAATTGAGAAACCCAACAATCTAATTTTCTATTATTGAGATCCCAATTTGGAGTGGATGAAAAATGATCTAGGCACTCTAAAATATTCTCCCTACCCAAGCATCTATTATTCAAAGTAAACCACCCTATCTTGAGTCATCTAAAAATTTGAAAAATCTCCACCTTTTTAATCTTTGAAACTTGAAATAACATTAAAATCACCTCCCAAAACAAATTTTTCCATATGAAGATTTTTGATAAAAATCGAGAGATTTGACCATAGAGAAAATTTAAATTGGATTGCTTGTGGACCATATATATTGATTAAAACAAATTATAGATTTGAATTAAAGCTAAAAATTTTACCTGCTTACCAATTCTATCCAGAAGCAATAATTTTCACTTTTATAGAAAAAGAAGACCAAAGAAAAGCTAAACCTCTAAATGCATGAAGAGCCTCCAAAAAATTCCCATTCCATCAATTACCAAAAGAATTTAAAAAAATGTTACCTTCCTCCAAATCTAATTTAGTTTCTTGAAGTAAAATTATATCTAGTTTTTCACCTTATGTAAGATGCTTAACCAAACATCTTTTGTTAGGGGCATTCATGCCCCTAACATTCCAAGATAGAATCTTCATGGTTATTATGGGGGTATTTCCACCCCCTACTTCACAACATCAAAAAAGTGATCCAGAGTACCCTACCAACTTGTGAGAAATTCTCCTTCAGTTTGCTCTTTAAGTGTTTCCTACCTCGACCCTAGTGAGGGACCCAATTTAGATTCAACTTTGAACTGAGAGACTGAGATATAGTCAAAACATCTTTGGAATTAAGATCCCCTTCAAAATCTACCTCTAAATATTTTTCCTCTTTTGATTCTTCCTACTCTACACCATTGACCATAAGATCCTCTACTTCTAAATTCATCAAAGCATTATTAGCTATTAAAATTTGATTTTATGTGACTAAATCTTTAATTGAGAGAGATTTTTTTTCAATAAATTTACAACTCTTAATCATTGAAGTAGGAGAAATGGCCTATGAGGCACCAATATTTTCTAATAGGGTTTCATTCTCTTTAATTTTCTTAGCCTAGAGAAGCCATGCATCCTTAAAAGCCTCATGATATTGCTTACTACAATCTTGAATCAACTGATCTTCTATCTTGTTAAAGGAGACTTTTTTGGTTTCCACTGAGATTTGAATTTTACCAAATTGGTTTGAAGCAAGCTCCTCTTATTTTTTAAAAATTTCTAAATATGCTCAGGAAGATGAAAATTATAACACCTAAAAGGAATATTCTCTGCATCAATCCTCAGGTGCCAAACCTTATTTTCTATCTTAATGATAAAAAATTCAATAATCTCTTGTTCCAACTCTAAAGTCATCCAGACTCTAGCATAAACTACTCTACCCCCTAAGAAGGTTGTTGCATCAATTTTCACAACCATACCAACCAAACCTCCCAAGGTTATTAAATAATCTTCACTCTAATATTCTATGAGTAATCCATAAAATCTGATCCAAACTAGATAGCTACCCTTTCTAGCTTTTAGTGGGTTAAAATTTAGACTCCAACATTGAAGCCATAGACCTAGATCATTAACAGACCAATTTTTAACTTCAAAAATCTTTTCTCTATCTTCAAAGGAGTTAAAATTTCCAACAAAAAAACCTTTAAGAAGAAAGTTTACTTTTAATTCTTGACCCTAGTTCTCTTTGACCCAACACTCTATTACTCCCAATGCTAGCCATTTTATCACACACTTACAAATTAGGTCACAATCCATTAATAGCTAAATTTTAGATAAAAATGGTTTTGAAGACCATGATAAGGTTTTAACTTCACCTATTTTGATGTCAGCTCCTAAAAAAGCCCCTTTTTTATCCTCTTTTTGTGTTTGAGATGAAATTTCCTCATAGGTTTGCTAATTATTTTTTGAGGGTTTGAGCCTCTCCTCCTTTTCACTTTCATCTAGAAGGATATTATTCTGTGTAGCTTGAGATGTATCTTAATGACACTCTTCCACCAACTTACCTTTCCAACCAAATCCAATCTTATGAGTATTGACTTCCTCATCCCACCACTCTCTATCTTCTTCAATCACTACCTCCAAAACTTTATTTTGATCATTATGACCATGATTTCCTCTAGATTTACCTTGAGCATGAGCACTTGGAGTGGAATATTGTGTTTTTCTATGCTCTATATCTAATGCCCTAGGTTTTGAATGTGAACCTCCCTTCTTCAAATTGTACCCTTTCATACTAATCACATTTTCTTGCACTCCCCATTTCACCATTGCACTCTCATCTATACAATTTTTTATAATAATATTGTAAAAACATTCCTATGTGTTATTAAATTTTAATGAAGTTTAAATTTAATGTGACAGGAAGTTGGTTGTAAAGAGGAACTAGAAATCAATCTAAGGATGGTTTTAAGAAGTTTAGGCTAAAAGGGATTTGTATTGGCAATGGTACTGGATTGGTATTAGGGCCTACCCATCACTTCAAACTACCATAGTGATAAGGGTTTCAGGTTATTTTATAATATATAATATCAACCACATGTTTATACATAGCTAGAAAACCAATTCAACTTCCCCTTTGGTGATAAACTCTAAGAAGGTGCACCTTAGGAAGATAAATATTTAATGTTTTCTTGTGTGTAAAGTGGTTTAGAAGTGTGTGCAAAAGAGAAAAATAGTGTGACTAAGTCAGTAATTTTAAAAACCATCTAATCAAATTATGTTTGCTAGTTTAAGAAATAAAGCAATTGAAAGGAAAGGTAAATTAATTACTATTAAAAAAGAAGTTAATTCCTTGATGGTGAAGAGTACAAAGTTAGTTTAGGTGACACTATATGAAAACAATGTAGAATAGAGTCAGTTGGGTTGCTACTATTCTATATAAGCAAGATCTAATTTCTTCTAGATATAAAATAGGCTATAGAATTATGTCGAGCTAGTCAACCCAATTAGTTATAGGGATAAAATTTTATATCCTACAAACTTGTGAAAAATAGTACTAAAAAAGAAAAACTAAAATGACAGAGCATGTAAGAATGAACCTTTTGTTTTTAATATGTTTAGATTGTAAGATTTTATGTTGTGATGCTTAAGTGTTGATTCAAAAAATTTGATAACAGAGTGGATTGGCTCAACAAAGTTTGTAAAACCTATGTGCTAAGGAATAAGTTATGAACAAAGTTGACTAGCTCAAATATGTTTGCAGACCTATATGCTAAAAGAGGATAATTATGAAGAGAGTTGACTCAATGACTATGTATGCAAATCTAGAACTAAATAAGAAGATTGTGCTAAGTTGATCGATCTAGTCACCTATATTTAGAGAAGACCTACAAAAATAAAATAGAGTTGTTTTAGAGGGACAGTGTGTTAAACTTATGCACATACTATTATAACTATACCAATAGGTTCAATACAATACTATAAAATATAAATATATAATATAATGATAAAATAAAAGTGTGAAAGAAAACCTACAGGGGTTTGATTCACGTCAAATACACTAGAATGTATACAAAATGAGATGTAATTGATCTATTAATCAGTCTTAGATCATAGAAGATAAATCCCACTTACACTTCTAATTTTTGATACATTAGATATTTAGGTTCATGACCAATATGGGTCCATTATACCTAAGTAATGGATCTCTTAGCATAATAACATCACTAGAGAGGGTTCAAAAGCCTCTACTAAATAAATACTATGCAATAACCTTTGTTATGTCCTATGTTTTCATATTCACTAAGTAAATGACAAGTAAAGAAAAATATAATCTAGTGCTCACCAAATCTTCTAGCACAAAGTGGGGGTAATAAATATAAAAATTAAACATGCATAGGAGAATCATAATTAAGCTATGTTTAGGTAAAACCCTAATGCATGGAGAGAGTAATATATTCAAAATCCATTATTTATACTACTTCTATCTACTAAAATAGAGGAATAAAGTTAGAGATACTTACCTTGAAGATGATCCCATCGAGACTCAATCTCTCCCTTGGCCAAATTTTCTTTGCAAGAGGTTTTTGTGGTTTTTAAGGATCACTAAGAAATGCCAAAACATTCAAGACTTCTCCACAAGACAAGATTATTTATCCAAGTATAAACCCTAAGCAATAACTCCTAAAATAGAATGGTGTAAGAGTAGATTGTAAAGAAGCACAAATTAATAATTAACTCTTTTATCTATAATAAATGGTAAAATGAATGTGTATATATAGCTAATTATAATCCTAAAATTTTATGAAAGTTTAGAAAATAAGGTTAGCCTAATCAACTTTGTATCATTATTTGATAAAAATAAGTTAGGTCTCAATCTAGGTCAACTAGAGTTGACCTAGACTCATAACATGTTATTAACAATTAGGATACAAAGTAGGCCTAGGATGATAGTGTAGTGTAAACTATAAAAAAGGGTTTTAGTCTTAGGTATGTGCTAATGAAGGTAGTGAAAATCTTGGAGTGTGTAATAGAAGAGGCAAGGCTTAAGGAAGTACATGGGAGAAGGTTTCATAAATAACAAGTAGTGTTATAGGGGACAAAAATATTATGAATCACCAATGGTCTTCCTACCCCTTTCTTAGTGCACCTTTTAAGGCATGCACTGAGATAAGTTGAGACTAGACAGGTTCTTACAAGAGATAAAGCATTGATAATTAATAAATTTTGAAAATATTATGTGTATATATGGTGGGTCCTATTACTATACATTCTCCTCACTTATGATAAAATTATATCCCTAGGAGAGGTGACTAGTGTTAGATTGAAGACCCAAATATACAAACATGAAAAAATGACTGCACATGGAAAATTTTATATGATTTCATGCCTATTAGATGCAATCCTTGCCATAATCCATAGATCCCATGGGTAATTAAGGTATTCATCAATAGAATATGTGGATAATATAATCTATGAAGATTATTCTTTCATGTTTATCTATAGATACAAGAATGAGATTACAATTATTTGTGAAGAAATCTATCCTCAAGTGTATTAAGTCATTCATAGAATTCAAGTCATTATAATATCTAATAGTTTGAAAATAATAATCACCAATATGGGGGATTATTAGTACTATCCATATTTTTCCATAATTTGAATTATAGGAACAAGGGTATCTCCTTTGTTATACCACGCCATGTTCTAGACTGGCTTACATAGAAAGAAGTGTCCCATCAATTATATAATAGTTTAAATTAATAACTTGGCCTTAAACTCAAGCCTATCACTATAATACCCTTATAATCATTAGCGAGCTCTAATTTGTGGTGAGGTTACATTTCAACCATGTTGGGAAAATTTGATTCCATTATAATTTAAAGGTGGCCCAATTCAAGTAAAGGGACCCTAAATAAAAAGTAAGGAACTATCTCCAATATCTTAATGAGAAGAAGGGGTGACCATAACTTATGGTCACTAATAATATGAGCATTATTGTACTTTTCTAAATACATTAGATGACTTAGAGGTGTGGACTAGGATGAAGGACAATCAAATGTCCATGATAGTTTCCCAAAACATTTAGTATGCTCCCAATATTACCAAGGAGTAAGCAAACAAAATGGTGAGGTAGATAGAATAGGCTTGGAGTCATTAGTAGCATTTAACACAACCACAATATCTAGTAAGATTAGGTAAACCTCTCTCTCCTATAGGAAAAGAAACCAACCTACAAGATGGAGAGTCAATCAATCAAAGGGAGATAAACCTCCAAATCATAAAGGAGATTTTTAAAAGTTTCCCTAGTCCCCATCTATCCTCCACTCAATCAACTACTATCACCATTTTAGGCATAGCTACTATAATGGATAAGACTAAACCTCTTTAAGATAGAAAAAAATCAAATTATTTGTGACACCTCTTCCTCCACTTACAACACCTACACAGGTGAGTCTCCTAGAGATTTTGTAACCTTCCTTCTCATCTCTTCCATCCTATCTTCCTACATCCCTCAACCAAGTCCATATCCATCCATTATGCCTTCCACCATTATTGTTCCACTCTCCATTCTTTTGCCACCACCCATAGTAGTAGTTCATACTATTATGATTCCATAATTTGTTTCATCATCCCCTTCACCTACCATTACCCCCATAGTTACTTACCAAATAGATTCCAAAGTTATTCCACCCTCCTCCAAAGCTCAAAAACTAGAGGAAAGACCATCATTATGTCTTATTGATCCAAAATAATCCCCTATTGACAAGGAGGAAGTAGATTAAGAGGAATATGGACATGTAATATCCTTAATGGATTGTGTTGCTGATGAGTAAGAAGTAAATGTAGAAGTAATGAAAGGGCAATAATAAATCTCAAGTGAGGATGGAGCCCAAGAAGAAGCTGAAGAGGAAGCAAAATTAGAAAAATTCAAAGCTATGAGCTTAGAAAGTTTACAATATGATGGAACTCTAGCTAAAACATTAATCCAATAGATCCTCACTAAAGAGGAAAGGAAAAACATAAATGAGGTAGTTTATTGCCTTATTTATTCTATTAATATTGTAAATACTTCAACTATAGATTTTCCTTCAGCTATTCTAAAACTTCTACTTTATATTTCAATTGATTATTATGTTCTTTCAAGATCCACACAAATAAAAGATTCTAAGAAGAGAGTTCATTTTAAGACTTTAATTTCAATTTCCATATTTTTATCCTAAAGGGACACTAGTCCCCCTACATATTAAACTAAAATGGAGCTACATTTTCCATATTACACACTTGTACAATCATCCATAATGATAGTTGTAAAAATCCTAAGCTTGACTAAGTATGTGGCTAAAGTCAACCCATAGAGAGAAGCCTCACCATGGCAAAGGGTTTTTTATCCACCCTTATTTCGTAATTAAAATAAGTACCACATTAGTACCTCTTAAAATAACTCCCATTCTAATGATCACTCCACCATTTATCTCTGAAGACCCAAGTAAACTATAATAATAAGGAAAACTTATTGTTCCCTAATAGTTTAGAGATATACAAGGTTGAATGGATGAGAAACAAAATCTAGTCATCATTAAACTATGTACAGTCTCCACCTAGTTTGATAAACATAACACCACTATACAGAGGGTGAATAAGATGAATGTGGTGAACATAAATGTCAAGGAAGAGATATAGTTTGAATAAAGGTAAAACATACTTCCTTTGGACAAAAAGTACATAAAGAATCCAACTAACCCAATAGATTACACAAAGGATTTATGTGCTTTTATGGATTCAACTAGAGAATTAATGAAAGAAATGTATAAGAAAAAAGAGAGGGCACAATGAAAGTTACTGAATAGATAAAGTATTCATATCCCTTAGGAAATTATAGATAGTGTACAAAGTGTAGCCACCGGGTTGAATAATATATTAAATAACATTTGAGTCTCTAAAGGAAAGATCTAATCTGATAAGATAAAGGTGTTTAAAATCTAGCACCAACTAAAAGAATATGAGAAAAGGATCACCTTTTGGTTAAGTGTTTAAGGAGTATCACTAGTCATCTAAACCTAATTTCCACCTAAGATGATGTATGGGCCCTCAATTATGTAATTATAAAATTTCATAGTTCCCTTGACTTGTATATACAGATGAAGGCTTTGATGAGACATTTTGGAAGCCATGAAAATGAGGACTTATAAATTTTGAGAGCTATGAGGGTCACTGATGTGATAAAATCTACTAGAGAATTAGTTAACAGGGCCTATTTTGAGACACTCCTTAAAACAAACACAAATAGATTTAAAGAGGAAGTCGAAGGAAATATATACAAAACTAATGATGAGATCTTGCAGATGGTCAATTTTTACAAAGATAGAGTGATAAAGTTTGAATCCATTGGAGATGAATTCAAGAGATTAGAAGCAAAACACACAAGATTCATGGCTAAATCCATAAAATTATTCAAGCATTCATTGCTTAATTTTGATATTATTAATAAAGAGTTCAATACATCATATGCATTATTTGACAAACTCAGAGCTATAGATGGAGTTTTAGGATTAACACTAAAATGTGGTCAAAAAAATTATTCCACATCATCCCAGGGTCCCTAATTTTTGGTATATATAGTCATGCATATGCCAATAGCTCCAAATTTGATTCCCCATAAGACTACAACATCTATTTCAATTTCCACAATAGTCACTCCCCCATCTTACTCTACTAGTGGTGCCACATCAACACCACTCTAAATATAAATATGTATTTGCATGTTTCAATTAAGTTGTAAAATTGGTTCCTAATTTATTTGTCACACACACACACACACACACACACACACACACACACACACACACACACACACACACACACACACACACACACACACACACACACACACACACAAACACACACACACACACACACACATATTAGGCAAGGAATTCTATTATGGGTAAATACTTTTGTAAATGCATGCTCTATATGATATTGACACACAATTTTATTTTTAAGATGTAAATTTGGATTTTGTTTTGAGGATGAGGCTTTCCCCTCCTAAAACATATATATTTATATCCACCCTATCCCAAAGGGAGGAAATTTTTGGCTGTTAAGATTAATAGGAAATTTTATGGATTGTTATGCAATTGGTCTTGATGTGAAAATTTGATTCTTCTCCAAACTTGTGAATCTTGTAAGAAGTTATGTCATTCTGGTATCTTATTCTCTTGGTTATTCATGACTTATATTCTCAAAATAGTTATTCATATTACGTTATTAATGATTTGAATGCCTTTTATATATTAACAATAATCTCCCTTTGCATATGTACTAATATAATCTTAAAAATATAACAACCTTTGATTATATATGCTTAAGTTTACTATATTATTATTTCCTTGGAATCTTAACTATGTTTTATTATTGGTGTGTTTACAATAGATTTCAACAAACATTGGTTCTTGATTGTTTGTGCAACTCTTAGTTCAATATCCATCTTATAAAGGTTTCATCTTGTTTGGTCCACATGCCTTATTTTCTACCCTACCTTTCCCTCTTTTTGAATTTATTATGGTCAAACCCACCTTAGGTTATATGTATCATCTATCCATCTATCTCAAGTATATTTAGATTCATCCATATCCAAACCATCCATGGTAAACAACTGCTCCATCACCACTATTCCACCAATAAGTTGTTTAAAAACTCCAATACCCAAAACTCATGATTTGGAGTGAATTTATTTCATTGATCCTAAAACATTAAAGGATATTGAATAAGGTTCCCTATTGTTCATAAAATCCACATAAATAGGAATTAAATTTGGTGTTATGAGGGTTTGAACCTCCACCTCCATTTATTTAAAAAGAATCACTTGAGTTTCACTGGATATAATCATAAGATTAACAAAGTATACCTCAGATGTTAACTTGATATACCCACCTTTTGAAATCCATAGAAAATTTAGGTTAAATAAAGGTGTCAAGAGAAGACCTTGAGCTCAATCATATTCTCCATGCACCTAACCTAATGTTCCTTTACGTCTAATGGATAGAATTGGCTAACCTATTATGCTATCAAAGTCACTAGAGATGTGTATGATCTACCAAAAAACCTTGAGAAGTATCTTCCTTCCTTTTATCCCTTAGGAGGTAGGACTAAAAAGACATGACATGCAAATTCTTTCCTTTCACATTACAAGATGCTACCTATGACTAGTTTCTTAATGTCTTAAAGGGTTCAATCACATCTTGGGAAGAATGTCAAAAAAAGTTTTTGGCATAGTTTGTCTAAGTTACTAGTGCAAGTGTTGTTTACCAACACTTTGTACGAATGAATAGAGAATTAAATGAACCAATCTAAGCCTTCAATGTTAGGTTTCAAAACATGTATAATAGAATTGAAACAAGCTACAAACCTATTGAAGAATTAGCCCTTGAAACATACAATAATACCCTGGATCCCATGACTATTGTCTTCCTATGCATAGTTATTAATATTTTCTATGCTACTTTTGGCTTATGATAAAGTTAACAATATTTATAAACAATTAAATCCTTGTTTGCAAGCCTTGGCCCCACTTAATCTTGGTATTTATTTTCTAAAATTCAACCCAATTCCAAATATGAATAAAAATACTATGGCCTAAAACTAGAATTAGTTGTACACCAATTTACCTTTAGCCCATGCTCCACCTAACCAACACCTTAGCTTTCTAAACAATTCTACACCTACATCTAACCAAAAAAACTAGAGTTCATATTTGATACAAGTCAATACTATTACTACTACATATGGTACTACTTCTAATTCCATAAAAATAGAACTTGAAGCTATCCAATGGATGGTATATAAATTAAGCAATGATATTATAAACATGTAAAAGTGCATAGAGAACACTAGTAGATAGAATACCAACAAAATTTTCAGATTCCAAAGGTAAAATAGTCATTTCAATAGGCCTAAAAATAATCTAGATCAATAGCTGCCTAATAAGACACCATAGATAAATATCATGGAAGCAACTCTTCCTAATTATTAACGAGTTCATAACACAACACAACATGGTGAGATGGACAACATGTTCTACACTACCTTTGAGATCTTTTAGAAAGAAAAGGATAGATAGGAAAGTTTTAAAAATCCAATAGAATCATCTTCCTCTACTACTCTAGGACATCATAGTATAATAATGGTTTTTGAGACTTTTGAATTCCTATTCCCAGTGGAGGATGAGAATGAACTAGAAGATAATACTAATGACATCCATGATTTCCATTAGTTCTAGAGGAATAATTAAAATTTGAGGAGTAAGCAACCTGATACCATTTCAACACCCCTGAATAATAGTGTTACCATTCTTATGTAAATATTCTAAGGCCAACAATAATCTACTTCCTCTAAAAAGGGATGATCATTTGCAGAGTGCAAATCCACACAATAAAGGAGAATATGATATAGTTGAGGACATGAGGAAATTCAAAGCTAACATTAGCCTTCACGAACTAACCTAGATAATTGAGTAAAGAGAATTATTACTTAAAGCCTTAATTGGAAGGTCATCTACTGACGAGTCAAAATCTACACATGAAAATGTTATGGTATATAAAGATAACTTCAATAGTACCACCTTTTTTGTTGACTATCATAATTTTTAGAAAGAACTTGCATAGTTACTTGGTTGGCATAGGTCCCTTAGCCAATGTGATTCTTATAAATATATGCAATAAATGGGGTATAACCCTATAAAAGTCAAAAAGAGTGATCCTATAACTAGATAAATCTTTTGTCCCATGTATTTGGGGACTAACAAATGTGCACATCTAGCTGGCATATGAACAATGTGTAAAATACATTAATATTTTGGTAGTTGACATTATAGAAGCTTATGCCCTAATGATGAGTTGAGATTAGTAAAATACACTAATTAGGTACATGGTTATAGATTTCTCACACATTTGGTTGCCTTGGAAAGGAGTATCTAACCAGATCTGAGTAGGTAGAGAACCAAAGATGAAGTACTTGACCAAAGAGTAAAATGATAAGATCCAAAAGTTTTCCTTTATATCATTGAATGCAAGAGTGTACACATTCACCATAAATAAATAACCTCATGAACAAGAATTTGAAGGTCCTTCTTAGTTATGGACTCTCTATTTTTATAGATCCATATTAAAATAAGGTTTGAGCATTGGCATAGCCCTAATCAATCTAGATGGAAAGTGATATCTAGATACCTATAGATTGTAGTTCCCCTACACTAATAATAGAGTTGATTATGAATCTCTAAGTCTCAATCTATAATTCACACTGAAGCATAATGTCAAATGATTGTAGATATTTAGTGATTTAGAACTAGTTGTTAACTAGATCAAAAAGAAATATCAATGCAAACACCCTTACTTGAAGAAGTATAAACACTGAACATGGGATTTGAATAGATATTTTATGGTGTTAAACATCATATCCATCCTAATATAAATAAATCAAATTAAAAATTCACTATCAGCTTCAACTACCAATCTAGCTCCACTCCAAGAATCTAAAATGCAAAAATTCCATGTGGAGTTGGTTCCTTGCCCTTTTATCCCAGATAATGTGAACAACTTTCATGTATTTGAGGATGATTAGTATATTGTAAAATTTATTATTAGTTTTATAGACATTAAATCTCAACTAATAGATGAATAAGAGGATGAACCTATTCATATATAATACCTAAGAGAGGATGGTATCCTACAACTGAAATATAACTACATCCCTCTTGGGATGGTTTCCATAGAGTGAGATTTTGATGTAGACACACTATCTCAAAATTAAAAGTATCCTAAAGTGACTAAATCTAATTTTATCAAGGAGAATCTAAGCATGATCCAACATCCTCAGTATGTGAACATTGGTTTGAGTTACATTGAAAGTGATAAATAAAAGTTGAAGAGTCTGATAATAGAATATAAAGATGTGATCAACTAGACACATGAAGATTTGAATATTTGACCCTAGGGTCATCACACATACTATTCCACAAAATCTAGAGCATAATCCTTTCAGGTATAAATAGAGGCTAGTAAATCCAATTCTAGAGCCTCTCCTAAAAATAGAAGTACAAAAGCTACTAAATACCAAGATTGTATTTTCAATTAGGAATTCTACCTGGGTAGCCAACCTAGTACCAATTAGAAATAATAACATAGAAATCATACTCTATGTTGATTTTAGAAACCTAAACTAAGCATTAAAAAAGGATAAATATCCTTTGCCTTCACTAGATGAGGTAAATCAAATGGTAAGTGGGTCTAAGATGATGTCCTTATTGGATGTATTCTTAGTATATAATTAGGTACTAGTGAAAGCACAAGACAAAATGAATATTGTATTTACCACCATGTGATGAAATTATTCATATAAAAGGATGTTTTTGGCCTAATCAATGTAGAAGCAAATTTACATAGAGCTATGGACTTTGATTATCAGTAAATTGTTTCATCATCATTTATATGGATAAATTAATAGTATATTCCAAAGATAGATCTGATCATCTAAACCATCTATAAAATGGTATTTGACATTTTTATAAGGTATGGGGTATTAATCAATCCAAGAAGAACATATTTAGAGTCATCGAAGGAAATTTGTTATGCCATGTCATCACTAAGGATGGGATCTCCATTGATCTAAAAAGAGTCCAGACCATTTCCAAGCTAATACCTCCTAAAAACAAAGAGATAATCTTTATTTGGTAAGATAAAATTTATAAGCAAATTTATTTCTAAGTTTTTAGAGATTGTCAATCCATTGAATGTTATGATAAATCTAGATGATAAAATAGAATGGCCAATAGAAGCAAGAAAATATTTTTAGGTCATCAAGACTGCGATTGCTCAGGCTCTAGTTTTGATTAGCCTAGAATTCTATAAGGATTTCTATCTTTATTCATTTACTTAAAATCACACTATAGTATCTATACTCAAACAAAATTTAAATGATAATGAGCATTTAATCGTATTCATGAGTACCAATCTAAAGGAAGCAGAGTTGAAATAATCAATGATAGACAAATAAATATGTGCACTCATCAAATCTGTGAATTTTTTTGGAATTATATTTTGAGAAAAATAAAAACATCATCATTATAGACCTAACTATCAAGCTCATGCTAATATATAATGAATTGGGTGAAAAGAGGAAATATTATAGGAGTTTAATCTTGAAATCAGACCAGCCAAAATGGTGAGAGACCAAGGAATCATCTAGCTCATGATTGAGATGGATCCACACATTTGTATTAAAAGAAAAAAAAAAGCTCAAGTAGATAGTGGTGAATGGTATGGAAAAATCATATATCATTTTATTATAGGAACATGTCCTCCTGAGGTAAGTACATATTAGAGGTGATCCCTTAGGCTCAAATCAACACATTATATAATCAATAAGGGAGTCCTATGTAAAAATAACTATGAGGGCATCTAATTAATATTTTTTATAAAATAAGAAGCTACATACATACTGGATAATCTATATTAGAAGATAAACAGTGGACATCCCTTAGGAAATGCAACAAGCCATAAGATTTTGAGGATGGGATACTAGTGGTGTATAATTTTTAAAGATGCCCACAACCACGTCAGAACTTACCATGAATGTCAAGTGTTTATGAAAAGTTAAGTGAATGTTTTTATGCCTCTACATTCATTAAAATATTTCCTTTTACTCAATGGAGTTTGGACTTCATTGGAGTGATCAATCTAAACTCTTTAGTAGGGTAAAATTTTGTCATAATAACTATTGACTACTACACTAGATGATAGAAGTTATGGTCACTAATAATCCCAAATCACTCAATGCCATCAAATTTATAGAAGAGAACATCCTAACTAGGTTTGGCACTCTATTTTTTATTTTTTTTTGATAATGTTCCAACTTTCTAATCTACTAAATTTAAAGAATGGGATTATATCAATCAAATCACCATCAATTTCTCTTCAAAATACTCCCTAAAATGGAATGAAGTAGTTGAATCTACCAATAATAACCTAATGGATGCCATCAAGAATTCAGTATAAGATAAACCAAGAGAATGGCATCTAATTCTAAAATATGCACTATGGGCAAATAGAGCAAGACATAATCAAGCCCTCAAGGATTCACATTTTATACTAGTGTATGGGCAAGAATTAGTTTTGCCCATAAATCTTAAAATCTCAACATACTAGTTTATTTAAGAGTACATGGGGGAAAATGAAATAATCTAGTCTAAGCTACTTGACATAGTCTATATTTAAGATGCAATAAATAAAGCACTGCATAGCTTTATACAACACCAAGACATTAGCAAAAGGTGGTTTAACAAGAGATCCAAAATCAAAGCCTTCAAGATTTTAAACCCAATGCTCTTATGGGATAAGGCACATGAGAATAAAATATAACATGATATGTTCACTAATTTATAGATTGACCATATCAAATATCTGAGATACTTGGTAATAATACCTTCCACTTGAAGGACCTCTAAGGTAATGACCTCACCTTTCTAGTCAGTAGATAATTTTTGAAGCACTATTTCATGGATGCTCTGACTAGAGATGCTTCTAAATGACTATAAGTGGATATGTATATGTAGGAGTAGAGTAGGTTTCCTACTTTCTAGAATATATTTCCTTATTTATAAATTATATTTCCTACTTTCCTATATTAGTGTTTCCTACTTTCTACATTTGATTTTACTAGATTAGTTGTTATATTTTCTAGATTAATTTTCTAAGCTTACAAAACAAACCAACTAAATTTGTATGCTTAAGTTAAAAAAAAAATTCCAAAAATAAAAGGGGATGATATAAAAGGAAGAGAAATTGGCATTCATAAGGATATATTCTGATAGTACTTGAGATTCTAGGATTGAGGTATGTGTAATGATTTAATTAGGTTCTTCTTGGACCGAATGAATTTTATAGACCTTTTGGATTTATCCTCATATACTCATGTGTATTTTATAAATAACTTCCATTTGCAAAGATCATCTACACTATTACATGAGAAAACTTGGATGAGATATAATAAATTTATAAATAGATGCACACTGATAGGGATGTATTGATTAAAATAAGTTTTCTTATGCATACACCCTGATAATGGTGGTTTTCAACTCTTTTTCTATTTATATTTAACAAAAACATGAAAAATTATATAATATGGGTGATTAAAGTAATCTCTATTAATACTATGAACATGTAGTTGGTAGTAGATCAAGGCTTAGAATGGAATCATAGGCATCTCTATCAAGGTTATGGATACCTGGCTAGTAACAGAGCAATGCCTAGGCTTCCCATACTATTTGGATATAAAATATGAAGTTAAAATGAAACCTAAAATGTGTATCCATGACTTTGTCAATACTCTCAAAACCAAGGGGAATTAATTTTAAAAAATCACACACATATCCAAGGAATGTAAAGGGTTAGTATATTGCATGTAAAAGTAGGAGTATTTTTCTAGGGAATGATTTACTTGTTCTTTTCTTATTAGATCTAATTTTTTTTTATGATACATTACTAATATTTTGGGTTCTCAAATACTCAAAAGTATTTCCCCACTAATTTTCCATTTGTTGTGACCTAACACACACACACACCCCATTTTAAAATTCACATATGTACCCAATATAATTTGAATACCTTTATTCAAGGTCCTATAAGCCTTAGACACTTGTGACACTAGTTTTATTTTTCATAAGTCTAAGGTTATCTTCAAAGTCTAAGTTATAGAGTTCCAAAATTATGCAAATCAAATCTTGAATGTTGATTTTTATTTATATTAAAACTTGGGTTTTCATAATTGAATTTATGATTTGTTTGGATGAACAAAACTGATATGTCTTATTCTATGTTTTTCATATGTTCATAGGACTATTGACAAAGACTGGAAAATCATTCATGGCCAAAACTTACTTTTATTATCCAAGAATGGGATACATGGAATTATTACATTACCTAGAGCCTTCATCCTTGACAAAAGGTTTCTAAGTCTTCAAAGTTTTTGAGATTTGAGAGATTGATAGATGAAATTATTATATTATCTAGAGCCCTTCATTTTTCAAATAAAATTTTAAATGCTCCAAGTCTTTAAACTTTGAGAAAAGGCCACATTATGCAATTACATGAACATAAAACCACAAAAGTTTAAAATGAAATTAATAATCTAATGGTCCTAAGGTTATGAGTTTTAAGATTTTGAAAAATGCAAAATTTACATTATTATGGAACCTAAAAGGATAAACAAAGGCTAATGGCCCTGATGGCCCATAATCTAATAGCTTTGAGGTTTCAAGCTATGAGAACTTGATAGTTGGCATAATTTAATTAGCCTAAAGATTCAAAAGATAAATATCATGTTAATGGATTAATGGTCATGTGGCTCAAATTATTTTAGTCTCTAAGATCACACCACATGTTAACATCCTGTCCACTAGAGCCTTTCTAGATATGTACATAGTTTAAAAGGTTTAAACAACCATGGCTTTGAGTCTTCAATTTTCTATAGGTCCAATATTGTTTCAAGTGGCTCAATCACATTAACTCATATCCCCATAAAATATTAATCAAAGTTATAAATCTAAATACCTAATTAAATAAGAAGTGGATAAATGTCATGATAAAGGATACACATGGCCAAAATATAAATAAATAATTTTGATATCAAAGTAGAAGATGATGAGTGATGATAAATTAACACCTATCTTAAATGAATTTACTATAAATAAAAAGTTAAAAAAAATTTTCCATATGGAAACCACAAACCCACCAAAGCTAAATGGAATGTTCAAATTTAAAATGGGAACAAAATTGAAACCCTTTATTCTCATTGAAGTCACATGAATTGAGCATTCAAATTCATAATTTTGGAATTATATGTAAATTTTAAGAAAAAGAGTGTCATTTTGTTGGAATTATAACTACTAAGAATGGGGGGGGAATCAGTACCCTTAAAACAATCATTCCATTTCACTTATCATCCACGAAGCATTTATTCACATACATACATTGACTAATGCATAAACAAGCATCTACAAAATCATACAACATAAGAAAATAAAAGATATGTGGGAAAACCTAAAGGGGGATAAAACCCATTGAAACAAAACTTTTAATATATTATTATAATCAATGAATCAATATGTAGTGAGGCACCAACCCCATAAGGAGCACCAACCCCTCACTAGTCCTTTAACAAGCACCAACTTACAAGGAGGCACTGACCCCCTAGGTAAGTCATCACCAAATAATCTACATGGAACCTATGATAAAATTTAGACACCTATTTATCACTCAAATAATGAGTATCCCCTTATGTTGTTCTTCACACTCTTCTATCTCCTTCAAATAACTTATTAAGCCTCTTTGCTCAGCTAGCCCTATTCTTGGCCAAATTAGGTTAGATGAAATTTATTATCATCTTTAGAATCAATGTTAAAACTTCATGACATATTAAACACACCTATATAATGGTATTAAATCCCTTTACCTATTTTACAAACCTTTATATCATTCGTTCATTCCCTCAATATTCTAACTAGTCAAATTAGGCCAATTAAACCTTCTTTTTATACTTGACTCTTGATCTCACCCACCTTGGATAGACACAAACATTTTAATAATTGGATAACCATTTTAATATATTAAAAAACATATTTAAAAAGTGAAATAGCCACCACATATTTCGGTCACCATTCATAAGGACCAAAACCACCATTGGGCCTAATAAAGGCCTAATGCAATTAGGCCTTCTCAAAGAACACGTTTCACCTTGACCACCTTAGAACATATTGAGCCTCCAAAAATAGATTAAAAAATTCACACAAAATTAAATATAACCCATTATAATCTCACCTTATGTCACCAACACCATTTATATCATTTGACTCCTTAAACCACACTATTAGGCCTACTCACAATTAGCCCTTCTCACTGTCAGAAAGTCTGCTTTGAATTTCTGAAGTGTACACTCAACTTTTACACATAAAAATATCAAAATATCATATGTATATAACCTAAATTACCTCAATGTTATCATCATGTCCAATACACTTCAATATACATGGAAAATTACCTCAAATAGATCACTTCCATATGCTCACTCAGAACTGCAAATAGGGTTCAAAACTTAGTCAAGAAATTTTGAGTTTCACACCTTAATATGAATTTATAATGAATAAAAATAAATATATGAGACATATATAGCAAATTAATGTCCATTATATTATTTAAATCTATGTATAATGACTCAGAAACATCATTCTCACTAACACAAAAAACTACTTGAGTGCTCAAAAATATAGTCATGGAAACCAAGACTTAGAACACTTGTGTGAACACTTTTATGAAATTAAAATGGGTTTATATTATCATTAATCATAATTATAACATATTTAAATAAATACATTAAAATTTTCATTATCAATATTGGTCTTACAAATCAATCTCACGTCTTCACCCTATACATACCTCATTATGTTAGATAGGTCATTTTGAGAGTAAATTTACGCTTGTCTATGAGCATCTCAAAGTATTATATTAAATTTTTATATGTGATATATGTGTTAAATAATATCCCAATGAATTTTTATCCATATTTGATTCATTTCAACCCATCTTTAATCTTATTCTCACTTTTGCCTAGTTTTCTCACTATATTCCTCACTAGGCCTTTTTAGCGATAGGCCAACTTTCATGACCGGTTTTGCATATTTAAATTATATAACCTGATAAAAAATTATATTAAAATATAATAAAAGTATAAAATATCATTCTCAAATAATTTATATGATTTGACCTGGTCAACCCTACCTGTTACATAAAAAATCCAAGAAATAAGGGGTTTCCTGTAGTTTCCACTCACTCTTATGATAGACCAATGCCACCTAGAGAAACTTGGTAGATTATTAAACATGATAAAATAATAAAATTAGGTAATCAAATCCATTATAATATAATTCTAAGAATATCTTCCATATCAGGTCACTATGAGGGTTTTAAGAGGGTTTAGACTGCCTTCCATTCTTAACAATCATTCATAAAGGATATCTCCTCAACTCCAAAACCAATGCCAAGAAATTTGAGATAGGAAACTAAAAAAAATTATATTAAATTATTATGATCTCATGCAAAATTTTCATGTTCCAATGAGCATAATAAAATTCTTCTCAGGTATGTTATACCTCATTTTGTGCACATAGAAAACTTCAAGACCACATTTCATGTGTTTTCCTTTAGACTTTAACCTTAGACTTAGTAAACATACTTGATATAAATTTCAACACCTATAATAATGATATCATTATTTATAACACCTTGCTCACACACTATCAATATTCTTCTTACAAGCCTTAGACTTCTCACCTCATCATGTTACCGAGCTTGTGTTTTCTTACTAGGTCTCTTTAAATAAAGACTAAGCTAAGAAATAACCTAGAAACCTCATATGAAATATTATATACCTTATATACATGTTTACATAGTGTCAAACATCTTCTCACATGCTCTACCAATGATTTGAATTCATGATAACACTTCAAGACTCTTCATTAGGTCTGATAAAGTCTAGGACTAGATTGCTTGCATGCTTAGGCTAGAGACCATACCCATAAATGTTTATCTTAAAATTTTATCAGTTTTTCAACACTTCATATTAATTATTTTCATTATTAGACATCTAATCATACTTGTGGGTATCCATCCTACCAGACCATAATCTTTACACACATGCTTATGATATGACAATGCTTCGTAAGACTAGTACTCAAAAGTATGCTTACCTTATATCTTGATCTTAACCTTGACATGTCACCAACCTCAAAATAATTACAAGTTTGACTTCAAATTATCTCTCAATAGAGAGATAATAGGTTTTCTTCAAATTTTATCTTGTCATAAGACTTTTTTATCACATACCACTTAACCATGCATGGCCTCAACTTTGACCTTGACATTAATGATATCCATCTTGACTTTGACATCAATGAATACATTAATGCAAAAAAACCAACAATAAGAACATACCTAAATAGTATATTCCTTTGTCATTGATGGAAAACACTTAAAAAATATGATTATTCACATCTCCCCAAGCTAAATCTTATTCAAATTGACCTTTCTCCCAAACTGGAACTTTCTCCCCCTTTGAAATTAATGACAAAGGGTCATCTCTTGATAGTTACCAACTGATCCTTAGACCTGAAACATGATTTATTCCCTAAATAAGACCAATCTTCCTTTTATCAAACAAATAAGAACTCAACTCTCAAAATACCCAACCATGCTCCCATTATCTCCATGAGATATTTAGGCATTATCATGAATGTGACTTGGTTTGATCAAGTCATCATACAAATGATTTATAACCCATCTCTTGTAATCACACCTTCAACATAATATTGACTAAACTTTGGATCTAAAACAAAGAAGGAAAATCTTTGCCTATGACCAAACATCCTTCATGCTTCTTCTCACTAGTTGAGTGCTTCCATGAAGCCTAATGGAGTCACCTCTTCTCTAGGGTACTAAAGTAACATAAACTCAAGATATTCTTAGATCTTCATGTCCTTAATATATTGATATTTCTTTATGATATTATTAGTCTTAAATATACCCTTTGGCTTGACCTCTTCAATCTCTATTTGAACAACATTCTAACTTGATCTATTTGTCTTGACTCTTTCATCCATAATCTGAGTTGATAGGGAAAATTCTTGGCACTCCTTTTGATCTAAACTATGCTCAACCATGGAAAATAGTCTACCTAGACTTGTAAACTATTCATCATTCACCTTAACTACCTTTGGTTTCCACTCACTATATTTTCTTCTCTTTTTCACTCTAGGGGTCTCAACTTTCTTGTTTTGACTTGAGAATCCATGCTTACAGAACTTTGCAATATGACCAACATTTTGACAATTGAAACACATTATTATTTTTTATGGAAACACATCATTACCCATACCTCTTGAATAATGAATATTTTCATATTTCCAATCATATTCATTCTTAGAGGGCCTTATATAATGCCTTTCTCTATGACCAAATGGGTTACATGAATAATAATAACCATTGAAAGGATTAACATACCTTATAGCATTAGGTTGCCTGATAGTATTAGTATTCATTCTACCAACACCCTATTTCCTTTATTGACCATTAACCTTTAAGGTCTGATTTTCCTTGATCACATTAGTGTTCTTCTTTTGGTCTTCATTGAAAACAAGACCTATTTTGTCAGTAACAGTCTTTTGACTACTCAGGATGTTGTCTAGATCATTGGTACTCTTTTCAAAATTCACAAAGTTATTCACCTTGATTGATGCCTAATCCAACTCAAAATTTATGGAATCCATTTTAGTTACATACCTTGCACATTCTTCATCTTTAGCCTTTAGGATTGTAGTCACAATCTCAATTTGAGTCTCCACCCATTTGACTATCTCTTCTTGTTCCTTGGATTTGTTGCTCAATATATCTTAAAATAAATTGATTTACTCCTCATAGTATTTGATAAGAGAATTCATCACCTTATTCTTCTTATTTATCATCTTTAGTTATTATAAAGCAAAAATTAACTTGGCCTCAAAGCTTACCTCATCTTCTTCTTCATTTGAATCACCAACAACACCTCTAGACCACATGGACTCTTCTTGATTTGAATAAAATGCTTCCTCAACCATGAAGAGAACTTCATTGAAATCTAGACCATCATCTTCATGTTCACTCTCAGAATCACTTCTATCACTCTCATCAGATGAGTTACAGTTTTACTTGGTGTAAAATCTTATTTTGTTCTTGAAACACTTCTTCTTGTCATCATACTTTTTGAAGATTTTCTTGTTATTATCAGACCTATAGGACTTCTTATCATCATCATGACCTTCATCATGATATTAATCATCCTTTGCCTTATGATTATGATGGAACATGTTATCAAAGTGTCTAATCTCTCCATAATTAAAGAATTTAAAGGTAATCTTACACTTGTATACTTGAACTTATTTTTAGTTTTCTTGCAAACATAGCTATCAACTCATCATCATCAATATCAAAATCATCATTATCTTTTAATTTCTTACCTTGAGTCTTCTTTTCCTTTGACTTATTTTCTAACTTGAATGTATCTTCCTTATTTACAATTCTTCCTTCATTTATCCTCATCTCATAGGTTGTTAGGGTGCCATGAATTCCATTCATCTCTAGCTTATATAGATCTTGCATCTCTTTAACAATAGATACTTTATAATCAAACTTAGGATTTAGAGATCTCAAAACCTTTTGAACAATAGTAGACTCTTTCAATTCTTCACCTAGGCCTCTTATGATGTTGACCACTTTATCAACCCTCAATAAGTAGGCTACAATGTTTTATCTTCATTCATCCTAAGGCTTTCAAACTATCTTCTATGGGTTTTAAAATTTAACCAACTTGACCTTGGAGTCTCCCTCATAGATAGTATTCAAATTTTACCACACTTATTTAGCAAATATATAGTGAATCACCTTCATAATGTATACCTCTGATAGGCCATAAATAATACCATTCATTGTTTTTGAATTGTTGTCATTAGCCTTCTTACCTATTGCATATGTAAGAAGAATAGGGGGTGTAGTATATCCATCTAAAAATGATTTCAAAACATCATGACCTTGTTACATCAAATATGTTCTCATCTTGACAATCCAAAAATCATAATTAGATCCATTAAAAAATGGAGCCTTGCTTTTAGAGAAATTAACTTGTGCTTAATTAGATATATTCACTTACTTAAGATATCCTTTAGGATATTAGGCCTACTCTAAAGGACCTATTCTTATACCAAATTTTTTAAGTGCATATAAAATAGGGGGAGTGAATCAATACCCTTAAAATAATCATTCAATTTATCTTATCATCCATAAAGCATTTATTAACATACGTACATTAATCAATGCATAAGAAAACATCTATAAAAGCATACACCATAAGAACATAATATATATGTGAGAAACACTCAAGGGTAATTAAACACACTAAAACACATATTTTAATAAATTTCTATAATAAATTAATTAATATTTAGTGAGGCACAAACCCCCTAGGTAACTAAATACAAATTCAACTACCTATAAACTTTGATCAAATTTTGGAATATTTTTATCACTCAACTGATGATTATCCCCTTATTTTTTTCTTCACACTCTTCTATCTCCTTCAAACAAACTATTAGACCTCTTCGCTCAACTAGCCTTATTCTTGGCAGAATTAGGATATATGACCTTGATCATCATCTATAGAATAACTATTATAAATTAATGACATATTAAACACACCTATCTTATGGTATTAAATATTTATATCTATTTTCCAAACCTATATATCATTCATTCATTCCCTCAATATTCTAACTAGTCAAACTAGGCCTATTAGACCTTCTTTTTATACTTAACTCTTGCTCTCACCCACCTTGGTCATACAAAAACCTTTCCATAATTTTATCACCATTTTAATAGATAAAAAAATATGTTTAAAAAGTGAAACAACCACCAGATATGTTCTTCACCATTCATAAGGACCAAAACCACCATTAGGCCTAATATAGACCTAATGTAATTATGCCTTCTCAAAGCACACATTTCACCTTGACCAAATTGGAACATATTAAACCTACAAAAATGGATTAAAAACTTAAAATAAACTTTAATTATACCCATTATAATATAAATTTAGGTCCTAAACACAATTTATCTCATTTTACTCCTTGAACCACACCATTAGGCCTACTCAAGATTAGCCCTTCTCACTACTAGAAAGTTTGCTTTGAATTTCTGAAGTGTACACTAAAATTTGCCACATAACCATATAAAAAAATCATATGGATATAATATAAATGACCTAAATTTTATCATAATATACATTTTAATTTACCATATAGTGTAAAATATCTCAAATATATCACTTCCATATGCTCACTTAGAGTTGCAAATAGGCTTCAAAACCCAGTCAAAAACTTTTAATTTTTCACACCTTCATAGGAGTTTATAATGAATAAAAATACATAAAAATGAACCTATGAGACCTATATAAAAACTTAGTGTGAATTATATTATTCAAATCTATGCATAATGACTCAGGAACATCATTCTCACTAACACAAAAAAAATTGCCTGAGTGATCCAAAACACAATCATGGAAACCAAGACTTAGAACACTTATGTGAAAATTTTTATGAAACTAAAATGGGTTTATATTATAATTAATAATATTAATAAAATATTAAAATAAATATATTAAAATTTTCAATATCAATATTGGTCTTACAGACCAATCTCATGTCTTCACCCTACATAGACCTCATTGTGTTAGACATGTCACTTTGAGAGCAAATTTTTACTTGTATATGAGCATATCCAGATATTATATTCAAATGGGATATGTGATATATGTGTTTAAAAATAAATCCATGCATTTTTATCCATCCTTAATCCACTGAGACCCATCCCTAATCTCATTCTCACTTCTTTCTGATTTTCTCACTGTCTCCCTCACTAGGCCTTTTTAGTGATAGGCCAACTTCCATGATAGTTTTAACATATTGTATATAAATTGATAATAAACTTAAATTATCATAAAATAAAAGTATAAAACATCATCCTCTAATCATTTTCATTCTTTGACTTGGTTAGCCTTGCCTGCTACATCAAAAATCTAAGAAATAAGGGGTTTCTTGTAGCTTCCACACACTCTTTTGATAGACTAATGCCACCTGGAGAAACCTGGGTGAGTCCTATACATGATCCAATCATAAAAATAGTCATCCAATCCATTTTTTACCATTTCTAACAATATCTTACCTATTGGGTCACTATGAGGGTTTTAAGAGGGTTTAGACTGCCTTCCATTCTTAACAATCATTCATAAAAGATTGCCCCTCAACTCCAAAACCAATACTAGGAAATTTGATCAATAAAAATTCAAAAAGTTCCATGAACTTATGATTTAATGTAAAGGTTTCACGTGACAATGAGCATAATAAAATTCTTCATGAGTTTATTATAACTCATTCTGTGCACACAAAAAATTGCAAGACCACATTTCATGCTTTCTCATTCAAAATTTGACCTCAAACTTGGTAACAATAATTGATAAAACCTCTCACACCTTTGAAAATTATCTCATGATATTTGACACCTTGATCACACACTACCAATATTCTTCCTACAAGCCTTAGTCTTCTCACCTCATCATGCTACCAAGTCTGTGTCCTCTTACTAGGTCTCTTTAAGAAAAAACTAAGCCAAGAAATAACCTATAAACCTCATTAAAAAGTTTATATAACTTATATACATGTTTACATATTTTCAAACATATTCTCACATGCTCTACCAATGATTTGAATTCATGATAATACCTCAAGACTCCTCATTAGGTCAAGTAGAGTCTAGGACTAGTCTGGTTGCATGCTTAAGATAAAGACCATACCCCTAAATGTTTACCTTAAAATTTTCTAAGTGTTTCAAAACTTTATATGAATTTTTGGACATTATTAAAAATTTAATCATACCTATGTGTATCCATCTTACTAGACCACCATTTTCACACACATGTTCATGATATGACAATGCTTCTTAAGACTAGTGCTCAAAAGTATGTTAACCTTATATCTTGATATTAACCTTGACATGTCATCAACCTCAAAATAATTACTAGGTTGCCTTTAAATTCTCTCTCAATAGAGATACAATAGGTTACCTTCAAATTTTCTCTTGTCATAAGACTTCTTTATCACATACCACTTCACCATGCATGGCCTCAAATTTGACCTTGACATTTATGACATCCATATTGAATTTGAAATCAATGAAAACATCAATGACATAACACCAATAATAGGAAAATACCTCAAGATTTTTTCCATTTAATCTACAAGTGAACATTGAAAATTTGAGATTTTTAGTGACCAAAAGCCCTAGTTTTCCTAGATAATTTGTTAAGAGAGTTTAGATAGTTTTACAAAATAATTGCATAGATCAGATCATTAAAATGTCTTCTCCAAAATAACCACAAGTCTATGTTCCTTTTGTCTACTCCATTTATATATATACTAAGTATACTGACACAATATTAAAAAAGAGTGCCCTAGATTTTTAAGTATTGATACTATTCAGTCCTCTAGAATGAAGTAGATTTTGTAGCACCATACTCTTCACAAGACTAGTTATTTTAATAAGAGAAATAATACATTGATGACCTCTTAATCAATACCATGGGAATCTATCAAGTGATAACAAAACCATAGGTAATGCCTTGTATCTATTTACTTCATGATTTATTTTTCAATGGTACTTGTTATAGATACTATTTACACCTTAGGAAAGGGAATAATGAAATCAAATATATTTTTAGAAGGGCATTTGAGAGATACCTCAGGCTTTCAACCCCTGAGGTTGTCTTTAACCAAGTCTTGACCAATGTATGGCTCAATCACAACACTATAGAGGAAAAACTAAAATAATTACTAGTGAAAGCTAGAGATGAAATCCCAAGGGGTTCATTTATTCCAATAATATCACTAAATTCAATCTTGGTATAAGAATAACCATGGCCCTTCTATTTATATTATATGGATTTGATAACATCACTTATGTACAAGTGTAATGGGTCCTATTGCTAGACATTATCCTCACTTTTGATAAAATTATGACATTAGGAGAGCTAATCAGTGTCAGATTGAAGTCTTAAATGTAAAAAAATGAATAAAGGCCTACAAATAGAAAATTTTATATGATTTCATACCTATTAGATGTAGTCCATGGGATAGTCCATAGAGCCTATGGGGAATAATGGAAACCATCAACAAAATATGTACATAATAAAATCTATAAAGACTATTCTTTCATGTTTATTTATAGATACAAGAATGAGATTACAAGGATTTATGAGGAAATTTATCCTCAAGATTATCAAGTCATTCATGGGACTTAGATGGATATAATATCTAATAACTTGAAAATAAGCATTAACAATATGGTGGATTACTAGTACTATCCATATTGTACCATAATCTAAATTATAGGAACAAGGGCACCTCATATGTTTACCATGCCATGTTCTAGACAATATTTCATAACAATAGGTGGCATCAATTATACAATAGTGTAGATGAATAACTTAACCTTAAACATCAAGCCTATTACTATAAGATCCTTATGAGCATTATGGAGCTCCAATTTATGGTGAGGGCATAATTCATCCAAGTTGGTAAAATTAGATCCCATTATAATTTAAAGGTGGTCCAATTCAAGTAATAGTACCCTAATTGAAAACTAAGGAACTATCTCCAATATCATAATGATAAGAAGGGGCTGACCATCACTTATGGTCACCAAGAATATGAGCATGATATTATTTTTCTAAATGTATTAGATGACTTAGAGGTGTGGCCTAGGATTAATGACAATCAAATATCCATGATAGCTACCCAATACATTTAACATGACCTTTATATTACCAAGGATTAAGAAAAAAATGGTGAGGCAGTCAGAACAAGCCTAGAGTCATTAGTGGCATTCAACATAACCATAGGATCTAATAGGACAAGGACAATCTCTCTCTCCTAAATTAAAATAAACCAACCTAAAAGAGGGAGAGTCTATAATTCAAAGGGAGGAAAACTTCTAAATTATAATGGAGATTCTAAGAGGTATTCCTTGTCCCCATATGGCCTCCACACAACCAACTACTACCACCATTTTGGGCATAACTACTATAGTGATTAAGGCTACACCTCCTCAAGATAATAATAATAATAATAAATTATCTATGGCACCTATTAATTCACTTAAAACACGGACATAGGTGAGTCTCCCATAGTTTATACAACCTTCCTTCTCATCTCTCCCACCCACTCCTCCATCCCCTAAACCAAGTCTATCTCCATACATTATGCCTTCCAACATTTTTACTCCAATCTGTGTTCCTTCACCACTATGTATAGTATTAGTCCCTACTATTATGAATCCATTATTTGTTTCATCATTCTATTCACCTACCATTACCCCCATATTCATGTATAAAATGAATTCCAAAGTTATTCCACTATGCTCTAAAGCTCAATAACTAGAGGAAAGACCATCATTAGGTCTTGTTGCTCTAGAATAATCCCCTACTAATGGGGATGAAGCATATGAAGAGTAATATGGACATGCAATATCCTTAATGGACTATGCTACTGATGAAGAGGAAGGAAATAAAGAAGTAATTATGAGAGTAGAATAAAGGTCAAGTGAGGAAGGAGCCCAAGAAGAGGAATATGAGTAATTAAAATTAGAAAAATCTAGAGTTATGGTCCTAGGAAGTTTATAAGAGGAAGGAAATCCAGCTAGAATATTAAGCTAACAGATCCTCACTTAAGAGGAAAGGAAAAACATCAATGAGATAGTTTCTCCCCTTATTTCTTCTATTACTATTCTAGATATTTTAGCTACAAAATTGCCTCAAGATATTCCAAATCTTCCACTTTAAAGTTCAATTTATAATTAGTTATTTCAACATGCACACAAATAAAAGATATAAAGAAGGGAGTCCATTTAAAGAATTTAGTCTCAATTTACATTTTTGATCCTAAAAGGACACCAGTCCCCCTACATTTTCAACTAAATTGTAGTTTAAAATGTCATAGTCCACACATTTATAGTCAACCATACTGAAAATTGTAAAAACCCTAGGCTTGACTAAGTATGTGGCTAAAGTCATCCCATAAAGAAAAGCCTTACCATGGCAAATGTTTGTTTATCCACCCCTACAATTCCTAATTATAATAAGTGCCTAATAGAAACCTTTAATAATAACTTCCCCTCCAATGATCACTATGTCCTCTACCTCCAAATACCTAGGTCAACTAGAAGAAGAAGGAGAACTTATTATTCCTTAATGAGTTAGAGAGATGCAAGGCTAAAGGGATGAGAGAAAAAATATGGTCATTAATGAACTACCTATAGTCTCCATCTAGTTTGATAACTAGAGTGGCATTATATAGAAGGTGAATAAGAATAAGGTAGTGAACATAAATACCATGGTGGAGATATAGTTTGAGCAAAGGGAAAACCTATTTCCCTTGATCAAAAAGGCTAAAAA